>LUCM01005274.1:203259-240832 GCA_008360955.1 Fasciolopsis buskii | reverse complement strand
TTCGGCCAGCTAAACCAATCTTTGAAGTGCTCTGCCCAACGGTCCAGCCTTTGCTGTCTACCATGAATGAGCTCACAATTTCTACCGCACACGACTTCACTAATCGAACTTCGCCGCCAACCGCTGTCGCGTATAAGCTTAGACAGTCTTTCACTGTTACCTGAAGCGGCCGCTACTTCCATCTCTTCGGCTACCTTAACCCACCAGTTTTCACGGTCGTTCTTACGACTTGACGTCAACTGACGCTGCAAATGTCGGCGTATCTTGTTCACCTCTTTGCAGTTGGGAAGCTGGCGTTTTTGCTCCATTAGACTCAGCGACCCTTGCGAGAACCAGTGCCTTTCATAAACGCTAGACCCGGGAACACGGGCGAAATCTGCTGCCAAATGCATGGGCTGCTTGATTTCATCCCGCTGCTCTACTACATTGCTTGTCGCAGTTCTTAGTTCCTCATATAGTTCCTGTCCATATCTGTTGCGAACAGCCCAATCACAGACCTTCGACGGCCAACCGCGCTTGTGGCCTACGCCGATGGCCGTTGAGCTGCAGCTAAAATTGCATTAAAACTAACGCACGTTCTGATTCGACGTATGTGGTCCAGTGCGATCTACATTTCCGGGCAGAACCGCACCAACCGTAGCTTACTGGAATATGGTCGATCTGACTCAAACTACCCGTCGAGTTAGGGCGCCATGTCGCCGTGCGACGCGAACTGTCGGAAATTCGTACTAGACAGGAACAAACTATTGTCTGTACAAAACTGGGAAGGATTTTCCCCGTTACCTGATCGCTGTGCAGGCAAGGCGCACTGCCCACCTAAGCGGGATTCTGATGCACCAAGCTTTCCAACGTGCGCATTAAAATCACCTCCCACCACTGCAATGTCAGAATTTTTGATCTTCCGAAAAAGGGTGAAGAGGTCATCATAAAAAATGTCTTTGCCTATGTCAATGCTGCAGTCTGTTGGGGCGTATGCCGAGATGACAAATAAACTGCGCTTGACACTATTATCCTTCCGGACGCCGACTGATCGTTGCAGTCTCACGGCGCACAAGCGATTGTTAACTCTAAACCAGTTTAAAGAGACCACTCTAGTTTTATCACTTAAGACTATTAATACACCGCGTTGACCCACGGCTTGAGCTGCTTCGTATCCTGAAGTGTGAAGGAAATATCTTGACGAGACATGAGGTGCAGTCAGTTGAATTTCTTTACACCACTTGAGTCATGAATTCAGACATCAATCGAAAATGAGTCCACTGTCAGAGCCAAACACGCCTGTTGGCCAGCCTGCATTAAAGTGCGTACATTGAACGAACCCAGATTCGGAGGCCGACGAGGCTTGAGAAAATGTGAGCTAACAGACTGAAAACCACCTACTACACTACTTGACAATAAACCGTTGCGAGTATCGGTCGTGTGATCAATGGAGATACAATGTGTAGGCAGATGGGGCAAGGAGATTGGGTGGGAAACAGACGACACAGGTTGAATAAGAGATGGATTGCTCAGAACAGTGACTAAAAGAGCGAACGTCTCCGTTAGACGGGGAATCACCAAATGAGTTTGACTTCAGTGAACCTATATAAATTGTTTGGTTATGACAGACAAAATAAGTGGTGCTGGTCAGTCCGAGGTCATCTGATCGTTGTTCTCACCCGATTAGGCGTGATCGGACTGAACTAGAATCAGGACCTACAGAAGCCGCTAGATTTGTCGACTAGAAAAACGAAATTTCAAAACACCTGCCTTGTCGAAGTTTGGAATACACATTTTGTCATCTCCCGTTGACACGACATTCGCTGACCTCCACGTAACTTCGCGAGAGGAACGCAAAATAGGATACGTAGAGCATCCAACGAAGAGGGGGGAACACTAGATCCCTAGCCACATTACTCACCCGGTCACTCCATCCAGTCCTGGCGATACTAAATAGACAACGGTGGTCGAAAACCGAGCGACTGGCATCTTCACATTTTGCAATCATGCACCGGAACCGAATTCACTGCGAAACACCACAAAAACGTTCCAACTTCATTAAAGTACCAGGCTGATGACAAGTGCTTCAGTTAGCAACACGCCGCTTGAGCCTTGAATATAGGCGCCCACCTGCGCTAATGTACAACCATCCTTCGACAAGCAGCTGCCATGACAACGGAAACGGTTGACAATCGTTAGTTTCTGACCATCAAAAACCAAGTTCCCCGGTATTGTCTTCCGGTCTCGCAACACCAAAGGTGCATAGCACATAATAAGTGGAGTTCTGTCTAGTGTATGCTATGCAGATTTGAAAAGACACGTGACTTTGTGTATGCAATCTACGTAACACAGCTTCCCATTAGCCAGATCGAAATTTACCTACTGAAAAACTAAAGGATCCGCCACCACTTCGTCTATGATGTTGCCGACTTCGGCTGATCTATGCACACACTAAGCACGATACGCAAGCGCTGGCGTCGCACGATGGCCCAGGAGCACAGAGCCTCTGCTCTAGTAAGACACGGACACAATGATGATTCGATACACAGAAGTTCGACCTCAAGACTCAAAGCCCGTAGTCGCACAATGACGGAACTGGTGCCCCATTAAATGAGCAGCCATACGGAACAGCAAGCGGCGCGAAATACGAACAGCCAGTGCAGCCCGCCAGCGGAAGAGAGAAGACGGACACAGGATACTACCACGCCTTTATTGGTGACCAAATTTTAGTTCCAGTTAGATTACAGGGCTATACGGCGATATTCCTGATCGTCCATGTTCTTGCACCGAGTGCTCCCTGGATCTGACGATGCCTCGACCCACCAATGCAGGTCAGAATTCAAGTGGGCTCTATCGTTTATATAGTTGTGTTTGGTGGCCTTGATGATTATGTAAAATAATTAGTCACAGAGGGAGAGTTGACGAATATTTTTCTGGACATTTAAAAATTTTCAACCGCGCAATATTTAAAATAATGTCACCTACGAAATGCCAAGAAAAGAGCAAGTTCTCTTGGAAGATTAATGGCAGAAATAAAATCCGCGGCATCGAGGCCCCTTGAATGCTCACCGACCAAAACATCCATGACGAAGTTAAAAAAGAATGGAGAAATCGCACACATTTTCCAACCACCGATATTCGATCCGAATGAAATATGAGGTTTGCCTTAGTACCTCAAATCACTGTTTATATAAAATAATTGCAAGGTTTACGAATTTTCTTGAGATAACCTTTCGGTTTGTGTGTAACGTCTTTCTCTGATCCCAGCACTCAGATACTCTGCTGCCCATTGAGGTTCTTAATTTGCTCGATGGTTTCTATTCATAACTGGTGTGAACAGCCGAATCAGAAAGGTTCAGTGGACAATGTACTTATGGTTTGGATATTTTGCAACTTAAATGCGGCAAAAATCGCATCAAAACTAGGGCATAGTCCGATTCGACATACATAGACCTGTACAATCTTTAGCTCTGGGAGGAATCGTTCCAACTGCAGCTTGCTGCTGTGTGATCCATCTGATTGCGGCTAAATGTCGAGTTAGAGCGCCATGTCGTTGTGCGAAAAGGTGTTTGATGTTCGTGATAGACAGAAATAAATGGTTGTCTGCACAAGATTGGGGAAGCCCGTTCCCAGATGCCTGTTCACCGAGCAGGTAAGACGCGGAGGGCATCTAAACAGGTTCCCGATGGATTGAGTTCTCTGACACTTGCAGTAAAACTACTTTCTACCACTACAATATCGGAGTCGTTGCTGTTGTGAACTGTAATAACAAGTTCGTCATAAAACTCGCCTCTGAGTGGCTCAGCGCCACGGCTTATTCGGGCATATGCCGAGATGACGAACGAGCTACGCTTAACAGCTATCATTTTGTAAGCTAACTGACCCCTACAGTGTTACAGTACAAAGAAGGCTATTTATCGGGATGCACACTAAAGGACCCGCTTACGCCTTACCACTCAAGACCATTCCTTCATCGCGTTGACTTGCAGATCCAGCTGCTCCGTCTCCTTATGTGTGCAGGAAATATTCCCACGGGACTACAGTTAGAACGCACCGTAGCTAAACTGTTAAGAGGAATGACGAAACGAACCCAGAATAGATGCTACTGATGCACAAACTTTGTCCGTAATTGCGTCTCTTCAGACCTACCGAAGTCGGGTTAACGTAGAATGCATAGGACCGGTAGCAAACCCACCAGATTACTTCCAACCGATCGGCCTGTTTGCGAATTTGGAAACATTGGCCGGCAGGGATCCTGACTTAGCCCAGTGTGAGTGCGTCAGGATCGAGTGGCAAAGTCTCCCTTTCGGCCTATGATTCGACAGCAAGCCACATTTTCACATCTTTGGGATCAGTCAAAAACGATTGGAAAGCGGACGGTAAACCCCGTGATGCAAACCAACAACAGTAGTGGCGTCCAGAACCACGGGCAGCAACGTGGAAGATTGTCCGGCAATCCAACACACGGGAAGTGTTATCCATCTCAGAAACTCGGAAATCCATTGAAGAAACACTTCTGGCAGGCCGTACATACATTTATAATTATCCGTCAAAACCAGACTGCACCTTAATGCGTTGTGACGGCTTACGTACCTCCGAGATACACAGGATGGATTTCTTCAATCCAAGATCCGATCATGCTTAGAAGGTCAATATGCGAGGCCTGACGAAGTAGCCCCCTGGCCCTCCAAGTTGGGGTTGATCTGAGTTAGCAGCTCAGTCGAAAAAAAGAGTGAAAGACTAATTGATCCAAGTAAATGAGCTTCCACTCAGCTATTCCCTGCTGCCTTGCGGTCAGATTCTTGTCAGAACCAAAGGCTTCGGTTGAGAACCTTAATCGTTTTTCTGCTTGGCGGCTGGACTCTCTAGCAGCACCCTTCCATCAATCCCCATGAGTTATACGCCTAAAAATAATTCCACACTGCACCGGTGGTCGGGCAGGATAATCAGTACTGCACTGTCCATTGCATCGAGCGGGGTAGGTAGTGATGAATATGCTACCGCTACTGCTCAGTGTTCCCTCTCTTTCATTCAACCTGTCATTTCTGTCTCCAACTGAATCTATTCGCCCCTTCCGCCTACCCATAAAATATCCATTGATAACACGACCGATACTCGCAACGGTTCGTTGTCAAGTAGTGTAGTAGGTGGTTTTCAGTCTGTTAGCTCACATTTTCTCAAGCCTCGTCAGCCTCTGAATCTGGGTTCCTTCAATGTGCGCGCTTTAATGCAGGCTGGCCAACAGGCTTGTTTGGCTCTGACAGTGGGCTCACTTTCGATTGATGTCTGCTGCGTGAATTAAACATGAATTCATCATTTGAGTAGAGTAATTCAACTAACTGCACTTAATATCTCATCAAGATATTTCCCACACACCTCAGAAGAGGAAGCAGCTCAAGCTGAGTCAACACTGTGGGAATAGTCCTAGGTGAGAAGGCTACAGCATCCCTCATAGATTGGATCCCAGTCAAAAGCCGCTTGTGCTCCGTGAGACTACAACGATCAGTCGGCGTCCGGAAGGATAATAGTGTCAAGCGCAGTTTATTTGTCATCTCGGCATACGCCCCAACAGAGTGCAGCATTGACATAGGCAAAGACATTTTTTATGATGACCTCTTCACCCTTTTTCGGAAGATCAAAAATTCTGACATTGCAGTGGTGGGAGGTGATTTTAATGCGCACGTTGGAAAGCTTGGTGCATCAGAATCCCGCTTAGGTGGGCAGTGCGCCTTGCCTGCACAGCGATCAGGTAACGGGGAAAATCCTTCCCAGTTTTGTACAGACAATAGTTTGTTCCTGTCTAGTACGAATTTCCGACAGTTCGCGTCGCACGGCGACATGGCGCCCTAACTCGACGGGTAGTTTGAGTCAGATCGACCATATTCCAGTAAGCTACGGTTGGTGCGGTTCTGCCCGGAAATGTAGATCGCACTGGACCACATACGTCGAATCAGAACGTGCGTTAGTTTTAATGCAATTTTAGCTGCAGCTCAACGGCCATCGGCGTAGGCCACAAGCGCGGTTGGCCGTCGAAGGTCTGTGATTGGGCTGTTCGCAACAGATATGGACAGGAACTATATGAGGAACTAAGAACTGCGACAAGCAATGTAGTAGAGCAGCGGGATGAAATCAAGCAGCCCATGCATTTGGCAGCAGATTTCGCCCGTGTTCCCGGGTCTAGCGTTTATGAAAGGCACTGGTTCTCGCAAGGGTCGCTGAGTCTAATGGAGCAAAAACGCCAGCTTCCCAACTGCAAAGAGGTGAACAAGATACGCCGACATTTGCAGCGTCAGTTGACGTCAAGTCGTAAGAACGACCGTGAAAACTGGTGGGTTAAGGTAGCCGAAGAGATGGAAGTAGCGGCCGCTTCAGGTAACAGTGAAAGACTGTCTAAGCTTATACGCGACAGCGGTTGGCGGCGAAGTTCGATTAGTGAAGTCGTGTGCGGTAGAAATTGTGAGCTCATTCATGGTAGACAGCAAAGGCTGGACCGTTGGGCAGAGCACTTCAAAGATTGGTTTAGCTGGCCGAATGCTAACGTATTTAAGCTTACGTCTGTAGCTGCAAATCCTTGGGAGGTGTCTTTTGAGCTGCGGTGGAATTGGAAGTGCAGTCGAATATTCGACTTCTGAAGAAGGGAAAAGCAGCCGGTTCTGACGTACTGCCTCCAGTTCTTTTCAAATTGGGTGAAGAAGCCCTGATAAGATCTCTTAGCTCCTTGCCTCTTGATGTTTGGAACGAGGACCGTATTCCGTTGTCGTGGGGCCAGTCACTGATTGTGCCCATCTTCAAGAAGGGCACACGGAGTGACTGTAGCGACGATCGTGGGATTAGGTTACTTCCTATACTTCCCAAGTTCTTAACTTCGGCAGTATTGCATCGTTTGACATGAATTCGCGTGATTCACATTCGCAAACAGAGGCCGGATTTTATTCTGGTCGAATTCGCATCGACCAGCTATTCATTCTTCGTCAAACATTCAAAATGCGCCACGCACCGCTGTCCTACGGTCGTAGTCTTTCGGGAGTTGAAAGGTGCTTTCGACTGAGTGGATCGGAGAGCAGTATCGAGTACTCTCCACCGAAAGGTTATGCCATCGAATTTCGTACAACTATTGCGGGCATTGTACTTGCATAACTATGATCGCGTGATGGTATATGGTGAACTGTTACGTTCATTCCAAACGAATAGCGGCGTTCGATAAGGGTGTCCCATCTCTTCATTCCTGTTCAACTTCGTCATGGACGAGGTGATGAAAGATGCTTTAGGAAGTCTCCAAGATGTGTGGGTCGAACTGAGAAATGGAGGGAATGTGTGTGATCTAGATTACGCAGATGAGGTCGTGTGCTTGTTCGAATCCACGGAAAATGCACAACGCGCAGTAGTCAGACTCTCGAAGTCTGTAGCTCGTTTTGGCATGTTTTGCACCTTCAAAGTATAAAGTGCTGTCACAGGACTGGACGACAGCAGAACCGAAATTGATACTGAATGGAGAGGGAAGAACGACTGTGAACCATTTCACCTACCTTGGTGGCTGCTTGTCGAACGATGGTTATTCGGCCGTGGAGGTAAACGCGTATTTTGAAGGCTCGTGCAGCTTACGTTGGACTGAAGCACTTTTGGCGTCGGCCTGATATTTCACTGAAATTGAAAGGTCGTGTGTACTATGCCCCAGTGCGTCCATTTCTGTTGTACGGTTGGGAGACACGGAATATACTTACGGGAGATGTTCGTCGCTTGGAGGTTTTCGTTCGTCGATGTCTACGTATTATGGCTAGGATTGAATGGGACGACTGGATGAGTGATGTAGAGGTCAGTAATTTAATACTAGGTGTTCGCTCTCAGAATACCTTATATGAACGTATGAAACTAAGCAAAATACGGTGCTCGGGTCACGTGTTGCGTATGGCGAGCACTCGTCCACCCTACCTTGCCCAATTTTGCGTTCCTTCCACGGAGTAGAGGAAGCCATGTGGAGGTCAGTGGATGACGCGGAAAAATGGAATGAGGAAATGTAGAGCGAACTTAGGTCAAGTAAGTGTCTCATGTCTTCGTGCTTCTTGTCCGAAAGACCCATCAACTAGCTTGCTGGAGACACTGAAGGATATGACAGTGAATCGTGGACGTTGGCGATCGTGTTGTCATTTTCTATCGAATCAGAATGATTGAAAGAATGCGTTTGTAAAGTTAGACCTTGTTTCGTGCGTTGGTTGCAGCGGTATCTTACCTTTTCTCACCTGTGTAGATCCATTCACTGTTCCCCTTGGATATTCACCCCCTTTTATGGAATTATGTGGCCTTGGAGATAAGGCAGCAGTCATTGAGGCTTGCCTTGGTGTTTGACGCTAAAAGATGATGATGATGATGACAAGCGGTTGCAGTTTATGATCGAAGACTTCATATACGACCGGAGATTTCAGTGCGGTTGTCGTCACAACGAAATGTCCAAGCTTCGAGGGAGTCCTAGGAGCAGACCAAAATAGCCCCGCATTCCGCAGCAACTGCCACGCAAAACTCCATGCCGTGCAGCCATCAGGAATAATGGATATAAGATCCCCGGATTCTGCGATTTTCGTGGCCTCAGGTTATACGCAGCATTTGAGCGGTCCCGAGAAGCAGAACAGCAGTGCAGCGGGAAACATGGACGTTTACTGAACAGTCGGCATTTTTGGAACGAGTAAAGTTTGTTCTAAAAAGATGACAGATTATTAAGTACAGTGGCTAATGACGCAGATAGTGGTAGCAGTTACCATGACGAACAATAGTCAACGAATCACATTTTTGATTTTTTTTTATAGTTTTCCACGCATACCTTCAATGCACATTTTTGTTGACACATTTCCCATCATACTAAGGCTTGCCATTTAGAAGCTTACGAGTATAAGTTTGTTTGAGCAACAAATCAACGGGTAAACATGCCTGACTTGCGACAGCAACCGTAAAACTGATGGTCTGCCCCCGGGCTAGTTTTATTAACTTATCCAAATGCTACTTAGAAATTCTATAAATTCATATATCGTCGTCTTGGTTTCGAACACGGTTACAACGCACGAAGGTATAAATATACTTATACAGAGGGTGGATAAGAGAGGAATAAGAATTTCATTATTAATAATGACTATAAATAAATCTTCCTTGTGTATTACTGCTGCTCAGTTCCTGATATTTTCCATGTTTTACGTGTCCTCGAAATGAACGAGTTCTACATTCTCCGAATCTGGTTCTGAATCATTATCATCAGTTTTCACCTAACAACAAAACTCAGCTATTGAGCCCCATCCAGAAAGGTGGCAGGCATCAACCGAGGCCAAACCAGAATTTAACTTCATCCTTCCTCCACCCAATTCATAGCCCGACCCAAAGGTGGCTTCTTCCATCCTTCCCCAGAGCTTGCAAATAGAGCACTAAGTGGTAGACGATGGACCGGCATACCCGGTAAGTTTATAGGCCACCAAAGGCGGTGTAAATGGATTATCTCAGTCAGAGGACGACTGTCCAAACTCAAAACATGACCACTCACCTCATCACCGCTCACCAGATGTTCCCACCAGACAGAACACTGCTTTGGAGACACTGATGGTCGAAAACGGGGAGTCACTAGCCATCCTCAATGCAAAGAGGCCAGTTCTGGCAACCGTAGGGAACGCTGTACACCCTGGCACTGCAAACCTTCCCCTGGGAGGAGACTTGGCACCACAATTGCCATAGGCTGCGAAAGCCATTCTGTCTTTCGCATTAACAGCAGCTGTTCGTGAGGAGACTCATGGAATGGTTTGCTGAAGCCCAGGAGTGTTACGTCCGTAAGATGTCCATTTATGGCGTTCGCTCAAGGTTCCCTGTCTAGCAGCATATTCAGCACGCAGGACTGCTCTTGAAAAATGCACGTCGGGCCGGAGACGTGCATATGGTACTCTAAGTGGATACCAATGTGCATCGACAACTTAGCTGCAATGCAAATGAGACTGACAGAGCGATAGTTGCTGGAATCCTTCAGGCAACTACTTTTAAATTGCTGGCGTACGATTGCAAACTTTCCACTCCTCGGGAAATTGTCGTTTTGTCTCAGGAAAACTTGAAAAGGTCAGCTTCGTGGCCAGCGCCCTCTAAATTGTTGGCGAATACCATCCTGGTCTGACGACTGATGAACTTTTAATCTTCTGCTTTCCAGGAAAACCCCTTCTGCACGGAAATTTGGGAATATAAACAATTGGTTCTCATGAGGCTGCAGTGGTAATAAGAATCAGCCGGTCACAGATCGCGGCAAAGTGGCGAGTATCCTTGCCTTCGGCGAATCGGTCTCCGTCAGTGCTATAGTTCCTTCCAATACCAAGAAAACGGGCGTGGCATGGGTGAGACGTCTCCGTTAAGCTTAAGGCCTTCTAGGCCCAGTGACCACATCCTGGGCCAACTTATCTTCATACATCCCAATTTTTGTCAACTTCATTGAGGTATATCGATTTCTAGGGATTCCGTACCTTCAGTATCAAACTTGCTTAACTGGACATCGACATTAACGACGGTTTCTGCTGCGGAGAGCGCGACGCTGCTCACGGTCGAACCAGAGCCACTTGCGTGCCCTAACGTTGCTGGATACGTCAAGTTGCTACTCTACAAAGGGCGGTGCTTCTTTCAACGCATCGAACTTAGTACACCTCATCCTACTTGTTTCTCTGAACGCGCCGGTGCCACTGAGAGCACAGCCATCACTTGAATCAATGGAAGAAGACGCTCATGTTCCTCGATGTTGGATCGGCTCGTGATGGGACCAGGTCCAGTACTGATTTCTGGTGTCCTGGACCCTTTTCGACCTTAACATGTGATGGCATAGCACATGTCCTGAAGGATGGTTTCTAGTGAACGTCCGCTGACTGACCGTGACAGTCTTTTCTAGACCTCATGCGTCGATTTGAAAACTTCTAGAATGATATAGTGAACATCGCAAGGTCATCGACGAAATTCCTGAATTGGTTGAGGGCACTTTGCCCCTAGAGGTCTGTACACCACTTAAGATCAGCTGTAATTAAAAACAAGACATCAACGGACCTCTCAAGTTCCTCAGGTTAGTCATAACTGTGCATCTGATGTGCAGAGGTGTCAGGCTGTGCATATAGTACTACTCAGTGTACTTGAAAATGTGTTGGTCGTAGCTCAAGTTCTCGGTTTTCATTGGGTTGTGAGCACTGATGTTGGCGTATAAGTCGCAAACGTCTCATCAACAGTCAAGATTACCGTTCTCGCATGGTGCAGGCGGCGATCACACACTACTTCTAGACTCGTGGAATTGGCGGAACTCAGGAAAAGGTACACATTCAATACTAAAGGCAAACACGACAGATGTATTCAGCCGTCACCGGAGTCGCACTGCAGGGCCTTGGGGCGAAAGGCGAGAACCTCTTTACATCGACCACATTCAGGTAAGAGTGAATTCTCAACTCTCGACTTATAATTGGGATGTACAGTGATAAAGAAATTCAATCACAGGGCGCATGAATGCGCACCTGATGCGGCCTAGTCAAGCGGCACTTCAATGCGGTTTCTTCGGTGCCATGCGCAAGATTTGGCATTCATCAGCGCTAATTTTGTTTTCCTTTTGCCCCAGAAGTCTTAGGAATTTAAAGTATTACGCTGGTTAGAGGCAACTGAGCCATTTGGACTGAGCGTGTAAGCTCTTCTTTGAGTCTGGCTGGGAAAGCATCCAGCTGGAACGAAAAAATCTGAGAGGGATGTGACTTCAACTGTGGGACAACGGGCTAGGCCATATAAACGAAAATATCAGACTACGTGGGCGGCTGGGCGCTAGCTAAAGGGGGTATGATTGATGTATGCTGGTGTGACTGAGGTCTAGCTGGGAAATTGGGTCAGTATTCCCTGGTGGATGTCTAGTCATATATTACAAATGGTTTTGCTAGTTAATTTTGCGATTGATTGATAATATAGTATTAATTTCTGGACATCCGAGCGGCGTACGGAATGCAAGAACAAATTTATACAAGGATAGCAGATTAGAGAGATGGTAAACAAAACCAGATGTGGAAGTGTAATGTGCCTATGCTTTGATGAACGTAACCTAAAATGTGATCAGCTAAACACGAGCTTTCGAGCTTTTAAATCAAAGCCAGATTATCCTTCGCCAAGACTTTCTGGGCCTGATTATCCATCGCATAATGCTAGTCAATCCATATTTAAATTCATCAAAGGTGCGTATCGCGGCCGCGAAACTTGCCCGGGAAGCAACGGCGGACGAAGCCATATGGTTGTATTCCTCAAAAATGGGGTGTTATACGGTAGAGATGGGGATAAACAGGGATGTGATAACGGGATGCGGATGAGTCAAAACCGCACTGCATATCATATGAGGTGGATGGAGAGTGGTAATTAACAACATTCAAGAGCCAAAGTAGTGCTTATGATGAAACAGCGGAAAACATTCAAGGTTGGATCAAACAATTTACGGGACGAAATTACATGAAGAACTGTAGACGGAGAGACAATGAAACGCAAGAGAATGGTCACTGGAATTATGCGACTGAGAGCGAACTTTTATGCGTGGCGGGCAAAAACCAGTATGCGCAAGAAATATAATGAATCCTTAAATACACTTGCAACGAGTAACCTGTGTTGTCCTTGTTTAATATCGGAGATTGTGTTGTCATGTTGCGGTAGGAGTGTGAAGACTGTGTGTTTGCGCAGCATTTCCTTAGTGTTAGTGCCGGCATTTTGGACATTCATAATGGTTCACCTGAGATGATTTACCCGGGGCGGTCATTGGCGTGGCTTGGTTTGTCTTAGGGTTACCTGTGCCGGTACTGGGGCGTCAGATCCCGATAATAGCTTTCTAACAGCGATAGGCAACCAGCGCGTAGAATAGAGTGGAGCTTTAAGGCGAGAGTTTGGTTAGCATCTGCTGTCACTGGTGAGCCTGAAGAAGAGCCAAAGAGAGCGAAACAGCCTGGAATTCGTTTCAACTGCTGTTGAGGTGAGTATACAAAATGGAAACAGTGGGAACACTCAGTTTCTTACGAAGAATACAGGGTCCACGTGAATCTCTTGAAATAGGCAGGAGGGAGTGTTTTGGTGGCGGGAAGTTTGCAAAAACTTAACGGCTGTTAACTCTCTCTAGGGTTTGTGGCTCAGTCGGTCCTAGACTGCATGGTCTTTATTCGTAGCTTGTTCTTCTTTCATCTTTGGACACCTTCGCAGATGCAGATTACAGTGGTCTGATAGGATAGCTAGAGCAAGGGTTAGGGAATAAATTCACTGTTCGTTCTATTTGTGAAGCTCCTTTGGTCTACAGGCCTGGTGTACGTGCTATAGGGAAACAGCCATAACTGACCATATGATTCACCGCCGATTTTTACTAGTTCCAGTTTGCGAGAAAAAGCATAAGTGAATTGGTCGCGGATGGCAGTGCGGGCTGGGTGCTTGGACAGACTTCGGCACGAGAGGTCGTAGAGAGCAGAGAAGGAAGAATCTTGGGAGTATTAAGATCAGTAAATTGTGTTTGAACATGACGATAGCAAATTTTACCACATGGTAGTCTCAGTAAGCGCACATGAATAATAAAGAAACAAAAACGACGGAATTTGTTATAAGCCTCAGCATCTGTTAAAGGTGCGCGGTTGGGGGGCCAGAGAACTCACCCTGCAGTAATGCCACGGCACGGGCCTGGAAAAAGCTCGCAGGATTGTTAGAAGCTTCCGTTTGAAAATCTTTCTGGAATTTCCCTTTGGTTACAAAGGTGGGCAGAGATCAAAATATTCCTCGAGTTGACCTGGAAAGAAGGGACCGTTCAAAAGCCAGGGACCACTTGATGTGAGTCTCAATTCAAGGGGGCAGAGTCAAGGCCCTAAGGAAAGGCAGTGATAAAGTAGATGGATGTGATCTAACTTATTTTGTTGAAGGCCATGTGAACCATTTCCGGTGCTTTGGGATCCCCAACGAGGCTGCTCCGAAGTGGTCTATACGTACTCGCTAAATGGCCCTGAATGTCTCGTGACGCAGTGTCATCCTTGATTTTCTCGCCATCATAGCACAATCAAAACTAAGTCTTACATCGCCCCCTTCAGCCCACAGAAAAATATCGCATTTTTTCGACTCTTCTCTGGTATTTACGGTTTTCTTCTTGAAGAAAACCTGCTTTTTGTTGTAGTTGGTTTCAGCCATGCATCTATCCTACAACTAACTGTATTTTATTTGACGGACCTCGACATTTCTCCCATTAGGAGAGGCTCCACTTTAGACTGAGTTATTGCTAACCACCTTGATTTGAGTTTCCTGAAACTGCGTGCCCCAATCTCAAGTAATGATCATCTGCTTCCGTTAAGTCCCTAGATTTACTCCAGGTCAGCTTACCCTTCATTCAGGTGAGCAAATCAAACCTACGTTCGCTTCCGTAACGTTTCACACAAAAACCTTATTCTTCCTCGAAAAACCCTTTCACTCGCATCTAACTGTTTCGCTCTTGAACCTCTGCCCAAAGACAATGCCAGATTTTTTACAGAACCGGACAAAACAATTTTTGATATCTGGTGCACCTCAGAAACACTATTCGTCTCAAATGGCCGTATCACCACCGGGAAACAAAAACCTCTAGGTAGTCGCAAGGGGCACTTCTGCAAACGCCGTAATAACCCAAGCTTGTGGTATATTTTTAACCTGATAAAAGCTTAAATTGAACGCATGGACAGTACATTCGCCAGTCAACCCCTGAGTGGCAACAATAACCGAGTCATATGGTTAGGCATTCGACCGTTGCGTGAGAAAAAGCATACGAGAACCTCTAAGGATGTCGCAGCAACAGTCGTGCTCCCATCCATTCTTCCACATATGCGCCGACCATATTTAGACTGGGTGGTGATATGACAGCTGCAAGTTTTTCTCCGCACTAATAAATTTGCCACAGAGCTTGGTCCTGCGGCCTGTTCTCAGATATTTTATGGCATGGTGTTATGTCTCTGACAAATGCATTTACTTTTCTATTTAATTCATCATTAATCTCATCTTCTATCCCTGACTGTTGGAGATCCGTCACTATTATTCCCATCCCAAAATCTGCCATTTCTACTGCTTTGGCAAATCTTTTTCGCCCGATCGCCTCAACGTCTTCTGGTCGTTAACTGACGGCGCGTGCTACACTTAAGCGCCCGCGTTCTTCTATGTGTCTTATTGACGACCATTTTCAGTTTTCTTATAAACCTAACAGGTCAACTTTAGACAACACTGTTGCCTCTTTCATTCATCACATTTATATTCCTTAAAATCACCAATGAAATCTGTGCGTTGTGCACTTCTAGACTATTCATTGGCAGTTAATTTGGTCAAACAGTCTCTTCTATTTCACAAACCGGTAACGCTTGGTTGTCCCAGACCTTTGTTGGCATGGCTGTCTGAAAACTTCATTAACGGAACTCAGCACACACGAATGGACGGCAAAACTCCAAAACCGTTGATTAACAAATCAGAATTGTTGCACGGTGCCATTCGTTCACCGGTCCTTTTCTCCACTTACATCAGCAACTTATCTACTAACTCCCCTTATCATCTGTTTAAGTCTGCTGATGTCGCCCGCTCTCAAGCCGCTTCGAACAACGATGATTTCCAAATTTTTACCAACAACCTATTTTCCGTTTACGATTTCTCCACACCAGCTGATTTAAATCTCAATACAACTAAATGTTTCCAATACCTGTTCTCCATCTCTCGGTCAGCCTATCCATCGGAACCCTCTTCCATCAACTCAAATCTCTTTTTGGGTGGATTCTGTGAAATATCTGGGAGTAACTATTGACGAAAATCGGAAGTGGACTTCTCACATTTCCACCTGTGTAAAGAATATCCGGCGGTTACCATTTCAACTCATGAAGCTTCGACACCACAAGATGAAACAAAGTGCCATCTACCGTTTCGTATGTCAGTGTTTTTCCGATCTTTCTTTACTGCTCTCCTGTTAATTTTCCAGCCTTACTAAACGGGACCTTCAAATTCTTCGACGGGGATCTTCGGTGAATAGCCGTTTGTCTTCCTTACTACAAACTGTATTGTCCCTTAATTTATGCAATCAACACTTATCACCATGTGAAATATTTACACACCAGATCGATTCAGGTCAGACGCATACCCTGCACAGCGCTCTTTCAAAATGTCGCTCTCATATTTCCACAGGATCCGCATTTCGTTCCACACCATCTAGCATCGATGTGTAAAGAAACTTTACCGTCACATATACGCTTCAAATTCTGACAAACCGTGAGCGGGTTTCAGCCCAATTTCTGGGCAACCTGCCATATTGTTTTGCGATTATTCCTGGATAAGTTCATTTATGCTTCTTAATAGGCCATGTTCATATTCTCATTTTATTTGTGTATTCAGTTTTTCCTATTCTGTTTTTACGCACGCATTTTTTGACTGAAATGGCACATTATTGCACGCAAAAGCCTATATAAAAAAGTACACCATGCAATAAATGATCTAGCTCCTCTTTTCTAAAATGGGTTGTTTATATTTTCCTTATTTTAGGAGTTGCCATCAGTTGATATGCGCATGAAAGACCTGTGAATTATTTTCTCAAAGTGAAACGCCACTTTTCTGGCACACCGACGAAAATGGCAGAAAGAAGGGTCAACTTCTTACCATAATCGTTGTAATTTGAGCCAATCGGCTACGGCCATGGTAGCAGCTCCTGTATTCAAGAAGCTCTTACTGCCCCTTCTAGAACCGCGCTGATGCACTGGCCATCGTTCATTTGAAGGTTTCAATCTTCGAACCATGCCTTAGGTTTATCGATGGCAAACTTCAACAGCTCGGTATTGGGGCTCCAGTGGGTTACGTCGTCCTCAGGCATGGAAATGCTGGGAGAGGGTTTCAGGGAGGTTATTGCTGCATACCGAACAAGGAATTGAACCTAGCACGAAGCCTTTTGGCACTCTTGCCGCGAATGGCTTTGTGTTACCATGTGTCCGCCACTTTATTCATTAGGATTCGGCTGGCAAGGAATCCATGTGGAATTTCCAACGTAAAATTGACAACTCCATAGCTTTGAAGCCCATGGAAAAGTGGAATGTTAGAAATCCTGTCAAAGGCCTCAAAGATGAAGCGGGGCCATCGTCGTACGCCTTCAACATGCGGTCCACCGCGGTTAGCATATAACAGGTGTAGAATTTATCAGGAATGAAACCATGTTGGGAAGAAACTAAACTGTTGTGTGAGCGCAGGTGTTTCAGCGGTTCTTCTTTCACAATGCGCACCAACATTGCTCGGTATGCTGATAAGACTAACTGACTAAAAACTGGTTAGAAACTATGCAATAATTATTCACAAAAATAGATGTTGTGACCACTATATTCCTGCATTAAGGGACTACTCTATCGACAAACCGCTGAAAGATTACAATGTAGGGGGTCGTTGTGATATTTATCGTCCGTTTTAAGATGCACGGATGGATCAGGTCAAGGTCCATGAACCAGAATGGGTGTAAACTTCGGAACTCTACCGGTAGAAACAACATTGTGGTTTCATGTGGTTGATAAGGGGGTACGGGAGTTTAAGGAAGTAAGTGTTTATCAGAATTCAGCTAAAATTGGCTGAAGAAGTGTTGGAAGAAACCATCCGCTGCCCTGAAGGCGATATAATGGGATCGCCCTGGGTGTCTTTAACTGTTAGTGTGGTTGGCGCCGTGCTTTCTAGACCTTGTGTACACTGAAATAAAAAAATACTCTATTGAATCGATCTCACGTCAGAATAGTGTGTTTCACGTTCATTCCATACATCCTTGTACACACGGATCAACGATGACGATGTTTCCGACGGAAGTCGGCAGCTGACGGAAATGGGGTCGGTCGGCAGTGGAGATATAATTTGAAACAGTGGAGCACCTGCGGACAGCTATAATAATGTTTCACCTGATTTGAACTATGTCTCCAATCGCAAATAGTTTCGTTCTGAATTGATTTGACGGTGCGCTGAGTATTTTTTTCTCCAAGATATTGCACATGCAATAATATTCACCTATCAGGACTAGCCATGAGATCGGCATTATCTTTGCGCTTTACGTATGTCGTCGACAGGCTATGGTACTTTGGACACGTTTGGGCCTTCCTCTTCGACTTTGTAGACTATCGTCTTCTGTTTACAGTTCATCACTGTTCACTGGCAATTTAGCTACGCATTCATATTTTATCTTCAACGCAACGCTTGTCTAGAACAGTCTTCCATTTTCCCTCATATCTCTGCGCATGTTTGCTTCCTATTCACTACGGATCCTACAGTCTTTACTTTAAGGCAATTACAATTGCCAGTGCCTCCCGAGGATCATTTCTACCGCCTCAGCTACTCGCCTACTCCGCCAACCACGATGGTACTAATAATAATGATAAAGTTAGTTTTGCCCCCACTGATTCGATCCGGTTGATTTTACTTCATTTCTTGTTTCCTCGCCTTGCCTAGCGGAATTTATTTGCCTTTTTCTAAAAAAATCACCGGCTAATCTATCAAATCGGAGCACCGCCGTTTTTCCTTCTGTTCTGATCTCATTCACATTTTGCTCCACATTTTCTCCATGACTTTTTGATGTGTTTACGTGTGTGCGCGGGCGCCCGTGTGAAAAAGAATATTTGCAAGACTAGCTAAATTGTTGTGCAACTGTTCTAATCACTCGCTCAGTTTGAGCACACCGTTTATTCTCAACTATTATCTTGTTTAGTTGACCTGCCGACAGATAGAAACAGCTGTTTTTTCGTCCTTCTTTTGTAGCCTAATCTTGGTTTGTGGAGAGCAAGAAATTCTCTTTCTGTTCTCTGCCCTTACTCTTTATTGCCATTTGTGCTCGCTTGCATCTCCTTTCCTCCAATGTGGCAAACGCATTGAAGCTCCGACCACGAGATACTCAAGTATTCATTCAACTTTGCTCTTATCGATTTGCTAAAGTATATTTTTCATTTGTCAGACTGTTTTTTCGAGGTCTATCAACCGCCATAGGTTTCCACGACGATTCCTTGCCAACCATCATCAGAAACATTTCCGCTCCATGCGACTATTGCACTCATTTTATCTACCCAGCTGCCCGTTGTATCGCGTGCTCACTCATTTTCGCCCCTCTGCTGCCTCCGCCGGCTGCCATTTTGCTCAGATCGTGCGCTTGCCGCTAGTGTGGTCATTCTGTCAGGGATGCCATATGAGATTGACCATAAAATTGGTCTTGATTGGTTCAGCCAATACATATTTGTTGTGGACCCATGTGTTTTGTGGACAATTTGAAAGTTTTCCTAGTCCTGTGTAAGCTCTTTTAGGTGGTCTAACAAGCAGGCGAGATCTTTCTTTCGGTAAACGCCTAGTGTGTTTGGGGCGAGTTGGCCTTCTGTAGCTTGAGGACTTAATCCCAATGGCTAATTGGTACTCTGGCCTTAGAATGAGGTAATAAGGCTTCTAAACCGTATCCGTGCTCTAAAACCCAGTTCGGACTGAAAAAAGAGTTCTCAGAACCATTGTTTGTCGTCTTAGTGGACCTAGCTATTTCTGACTCTGGCGAAAGGTATGGTTCTCTGACAATGAAGTCAGTTTGTAGAAGCTTGTGGGCATTCCGCGCGGGTGATTGCGAATGCCTAACTAGGCCTATTTGATGGCAATATTTGGTGATACCAGGATCTAGGATTGATGAGGATCGTCCTACACGATATCTGGTTGAACCCTTCACGAGTTCTGGAGAACGAACTCTACAAGGGTTTTTCAGATGCAGGATCGGTACCACCGGATCTTTGCCGATCACCACATTTCCAGTTGAAGTCGCCTGTGACCAAAAGATGGATGGATTTAGTCAGGCTTTTAAGGGAGCTCAGCAATATTACGAGGTCACCGCTGTGCGATGGGTTGCAGGTGCAATAGAATACTACCAGCGGGTTTTCCAACCCTGAGTGGCAGAAAATTAACCATAGGCTATCGAAAGTGGCGCTTTGATAAACGTGAAAAAGCGAAAGAGTTACTACAACAAATGGCTACACCGCTTGCAATGTCCCCACCAGAAACTTGTCAGGCGTTGGCGTGCCCCGAGATCTAAATCCCGCAGGCAAAATTGTCCGATATTGGTCAAGTTTCTGTGGACGACATGATGCGCGCATCAATGTCAAAGACTGCCTGGTTGTTTTTTGGAAGTGTGTTGGGAATACTTAGGCAACTGGTGCATGGACACTTGAGCATATGTTCAGGAGTTAGTGTGGTATCGCTGCCGTCAGCTGGTTCTCAGATAAGGGTGCCAGGAACGGTGGAAGCCTGGACGGATTGATGGCATTAGCTAAGTTGGGAGTTATGGGAAAGGTGGTGATCTTCGGCAGAGATGAGGGCGGAGAGGATACATGCTGGCCGTTTCCTCCAGCCTGGGTGATATCTGTCCAGGGGAAGGTTCATCTCCTTCCTTTCCGAAAAGGGAGTAAAGTTTTCGGGATTGCCGTTTGCCTTGCCTGTTTGCACTTTGGGATTTCTATTCCGAGGAGCCATTCTTTCCAGCGGGGTTTCGATAATAGTCGAAGCATTTTCTTGTGACTTGCCCTCATCAGGTCCGTCACACGGCGATGTGCTAGCGTTGTCTGGAATTTGTATTCCCTGTCCTGCAATGCGTCCTCTTGGCCAGATTGGCCTTTTGTTTCTGAGTCCCTTTGTTATGTCCTATACTGACCGAGCTGACCGCAGCCAGAGAATCGTTGTCCAAATCTTTAGCGGAAGGTCGAGAGGTTGATCCATTGAGTCGGGTTAGCATATCATTGTGTGGCACTTAGTTTGGGGCTTCGTCGTCAGATGGCACTTGGTTTGAGCTTCGTCTAAGTCAGATTTGGAGAGGTTTGTCCGGTCCTTATTTATCTACCCTTCAGAGTCTCTTATTAGCTTTCTGCCGAAGAGCATCTGCCTAATGGAGGTTGCATTGTGTGCATTATAAGCCTTATATAAAGTTTCTGCGTTTTTCCTCTAACAACGTGCACTAGAATTTCTTGATAAAAGGGGGGAGAGGCAATGGATGTCTACGCTCATTCTTCTTTAGGATAATCCAAGCGGCTGAATTATTTCCGGATACTTAAAATTTTGGCACATCTCTCCGTGCCTAATACCATCTTAGCATCATCGATCACTTTGTGCTTCGATATTCTACAGGCATGCTCTGCGTCCTTGCACCGTGCAAGGTCATCCTAGCCGGGCTTTTCAGGGTGTCACCGTTATCCTTAAGAAAAATTATTGTTTATTGAGGTGCAGTGAGTTCTATTGCCTACTTTTCTGCCGCACAACAGACATCTTTAGTTCGCTTTGGGCTCCAGGACGGCACCACCACGGTGCAGGACAGCGAATCTCTCTTCCTCTAGTGGGGACGTACCGCTGTTGTAAATGACAACTGTTTCCTAAGGAGAGGAACCGACGGATTAAATTATCTGTCTGCTAGAAGGAAAAGGTGTGAGTGGATCTTCTGAGCAACAGCCAAAGCAAATAATCATAAAATACGTACTGCGCAAGACTAAACCGCAAGGTGTTCATCAAGGTAATTACCCTACCTGCCAAAACCCTGAAGAATTAGAGAATTCGTCTGTGGCTTGTAGTGACCAAACTTCCATTGTTTGCTTTTCATTATTATAAAATATCATACTGGAACATCCTTAGGACACTATTTGCTTTGCAAAATTCCGCACTCTTGCTCGTTAGTATCTAGAAAAATTGGTACCTAGATTTTTCTTCTGACGTTTTAACGGCGTTGACGTCTCCGGCACCTATTACTTCCAACAAAAGCTTGCTCTACCATTTTGTTAAAGAAAGCGTTTGCACACATAAATCGCCTACAGCGGTTCTGGTGCAGCTTTCTAACATTACCTGGAGTTTCATCCTTGGCAGATCGGCTGAACATGTTGTTGTGCTTTACTGTCAGCAAACCCCTCAGTATCCAGAACCTTTTGAACACATGGCTGCAAAACCTAAGCTCCTCTATCGAGTACAGATCTTCAGCTTTCAGCTTTCGGGTTTTCAACTTGCTCATCTGCTCCTCGACCACTTTCTTGGATAGTAATTGAGCACTTGAGAGAAGCTACCCTTCTTTTGAGGGATGGTGCCCATGCCCGTATACAGCACTCTGGGCGTAGCCCAAGTATCACTGCTGAACACAAATACATAATATGGAACAAAGAGATGAAGCGCCACGACCCAATTATTTTGCAAAATTAGGGAATATTGCACTCTTGCCAAGACCCAGAGTCCGTTCAAATGCTCATAACGAAGTGCAGCAAACAGCACTCTCAGGAAGTTTGTTCCAGATCGTCATCACACGGCTTGTAGAAAGCCGGAGTCTCAGGTCTACCCCGCAGTGACTATTATATTTCTTCAGGTTTGTGGTCTTGTGCCTCTCACGGATGCAAAGTCAAAAGGGTTGCGAACCCCTATGGCTATTATGGCTTAAGTACTCCTTAGTATTTGTGATAATTCCCCTTGCTTTTTTCTGCAGTCCATTGAGCAGAGACCTAGCTCGCGAAGTCTTTGTACATGACCCTTTCCTCGCTGCCGGCCACCATTCTCGTGGCGGACATTGGACCTTTCTTATGAAGTCCATATAATTGCGTCGGTATGGTGCTTAAGACTGTGCACAGTACTCGAGAATAGGGCGCACCAGCACGTTGTGCAATGGCAGGAAGCCCTCCGTTCTAGTGGTCTGAGATGCCTTACAAAGTCCGCTCACTGCCTCTGATCCTGTATGCTGCCACTTGACGCTGCCCAGACGGCTGAACTTCATACGTTACGACAGTCCCTAAATCCTGTGACGCACAGCCAAGCAGCTCATTGCAGACCTTTTACACTTTTGTGATCAGAAACTGGAATTTTTAACTTTTGATGGCAGGTTCCAGCAAGCCGACAGTCGTTCGGCTGCTCCTAAATCATGGAATATATCGTTTTGTATCTCCTTGACATCTGCAAACATGAAGAACCGGTTATTCGGTTCCTGCTCTGAGGAACGAAAGGTTCAAAAACGTACAGCTCCACTTATGGCATTTTCTGCTGTTACAGGACAAAAATGATCAAAATTCCAAACAAGCGCCTAGAATTCTTGCGATGGTTTACACAGAATGCCATTTAACTGCACCAAGTGTGCAACAAGTTTATTCGAACCTCTTGGTCCCCGCTAGCAGTAAAGGTGGATAACGCCAGTTTCACCAGAAGGGGGCGACAGAAGGCTGCTACCTAGTCATTCGGTGGTAAATAAATGACGGTACTGCAGAGTTCATAATCACGACGCACCGTGTTACTGCTATCAAGTTTCGCTCAAACTTGAACACTGCCTCGGAATACACGCAGTCTCATTTTGTATCTAACAGTGCTCCAAATGGCTTCACAAGCTTTGATCTCGTTAACTCCCCGATGGAAATGTTACAGCTCTTAATCACCCTTTTGGCGAGGGAGTTTGCACGTGCCTTTAGACTGCACTGCGCCTTCCGGAGCTAAGTACCGTTGATCCCAGTTCTTAGCGTTGCGGATTGCATAAGTATAACTACCCCATTCGCCTATGTCAGAATCAGTAATATTTTGTGCACTTTGGCCATGTCCACCTTGCGCTTTTTCAGTGAAAAAGATTGTATCTTTTGACCTCATCCGGAAGCTCTCTCCTATCTGCATCCGCCTCCTTCTTGTTGCTAGCTATTGAACCTAGTGTATGCGAGTTGCACCTTCCATTATAATAGGGAACCACGATTGCACACAGTACTTGAAGCGAGGCCGGATTACCTCTTGTGAAAATGATTAAACTTCACCGATATTATATGCCTAATAGCTGGCCTTCGTTCATGAACTACTTGCTACCCTTGTTTGCCCCATCTTACGCTACTTTGCCCACTGAAGGTCTACAATGACCCTAATTTTG
Organism: Fasciolopsis buskii; assembly: GCA_008360955.1. Taxonomy (NCBI): domain Eukaryota; kingdom Metazoa; phylum Platyhelminthes; class Trematoda; order Plagiorchiida; family Fasciolidae; genus Fasciolopsis; species Fasciolopsis buskii. The sequence continues at coordinate 216,984 of LUCM01005274.1, read as the reverse complement.
AGGTATTTACTAAACCTGGTCTTACTGTAATAAGTTTTCCAATGAATTTGGGGCCGTTTGAGGCCCGAGTAAGCAGTAAGTTCTTGCTCGCATTCGGCGTTTTGTGTCAGTAAATAGCACAGCCAACTACCTCAAAACATTGTTTAATTATTTTGCCAACTTTTGCCTGCGCTTGCGCAGTCACATTTCCAACTCTAACCTGCCCTTAGCGTAGGAGATTCCATGACATATAGCATGAATTCAGTCGATCTGGTTAGTTGCCCCAAGAGTAGATAAAACTTTCGGCCACTCTACTCATTTCTCTATCCGCACGTTTCCATGCCCCTCAACATCACCTTGCTGTTCAGATATACGATGTGACTTAGGGTGTCTTGGTTTAGATCACACCACAGTATATTATTTAATTTAGTCAGTCACTCAACGGCTGTCATCTGTCGTAGGGCATTATTTTTCCGACAGCTTTCTTCACGTTGGCCCTTAATTGAACACTTACCTGCTTTCTGGGTCCCTACATTCTCCTGGATCGATAAGCTTTCTGACGATCTCCAGTGGCCACTCAGATTCGGCCATCCTGTGGGTTTCTTACGACCAACATAATTACAACATGAGTTGACAATGATAGTCTAGGCGGCCTAAAGATTTTAAGAAAATCAAGAGGATCCATAATTTTCCCAGGGGCTAGCGAGGTCAATTCCTGCTTGTTGCACCTGTCGTGACACTGTTTCGGCATTTGGTATTCTACCTCATCTCACACTGATTAGCTTGAATAACTTACACAGCGTTTGGTAATAGGTAGCACGAGTCGAATCCCTTGTTCAAAGAGAAAGTAATTTGTGAACTTTGCAATACTGGATTGCGACGTTAGCCAATGCAAAAGTATATCCAAACCCCAGGTGAGCCAAAGCTGTTTGCTTTCTTGTTGACTTTAATGAGAGATCTGTAAGCAGCCCCTCGGATTCCGTTTTGTAAATGATGATTATGACTGGTGAGTTTGTTGAACTCTGGCTTACGTTGACTTTCTCTTCGTGCTGTTCACCTAGGATCGCACCGCGTCTGAACCAAATCAAAGTGCGCTATCTTGCTTTCGGCACATCATAATGTTTCGGCCTGTAAAACCGGCGGTGGCCAAGTGGAAAACGTCGTAGCGTTTGAGAGTGAAAGACGTGGGTTCGAATTCTTCCATTACCGGCCAACTTCCCAACTTGGCAGCCCATCGTTTGCCACGGCCTTCTTCCTACAAAATCATGAACCTTGTTATTTCATTAGTTGCTTACCATGCTTTTAAGCCGTTTCACTCGTTTAACTAATGAAATAACAATGATCATGTTTTGTAGGAAGAGGGCCGTGGCCAACAATACCTTGTAGCTCATGCTTGGAGAATCATCAGTTGGACTCCTAAAATATCGGGAGTGAAGAACGTGACGCATCAAGGATTAAAGTCTTGTTCATCGACGGGTTTAAAATAGCTGATAAAAATCACTCGGCTTTGGACAGAATCTTAGTGGTGTCCACAAAATCTAGTCAGTTGAAATTGTCACAAGACGATTACCTGCTGTGTTCAATATTACTGAACGTGCAGGTAAATTCGGCTCTCAAATCCCAAGGTGAATTTTTCGCCATTTGATCTCCTTCATCGCTGAAGTTTACAAACGAATTGCGGTCGAAGGAAAAGTCATTATACTTAACGTTTCTGACCGCGTGTCTCTGGGCACAGTAAATTTCAGCATTCTAAATGCCTGCAATATGGCGCATCAATAGTTCACCTGAACGATGCTGCGCAGTAAACCTAAGCGCCATGACTTCTCGTCGCTTTTTTAGCTAGCCAATGTGCCAATATCGAGGCATTATATAAGTAGCTGCTAGACTACTGTAGGGGACGTTAGGTTTACAAGAAACGGAGCACTTACAGACAAGACGCCCCGCACAGGAAAGCCGTGCGTAGGACACAAACATACTCAGCAGCGTCCTCATGCTAGGGGCCCAGAATTTCTTCAGCAACTGAGATTTACACAGACAAGTCAGAGGTATTGACGAACGTAAACCGAATGCAAATCTGTCAGCCCTAGATTCCGACAGTAAAAGGTTCTGCCTTGCAGCGACCACCGGTCATACGACCCCATCTAACAATATCGCTGAGCCCTTTTGTCATAGAAAATAGTGATATCTTCTAGTCAGGGACTTGTCTCGCAAACTAGAAATAATTCCTGCAGTCGATTCAAAGTTTTCGTATGTTCGCTATCGCCTGCTGTGGCTCCAACCACAGGGTTCAAAACCGTTGGCCTCCGGTTCAAAATGGAATCACGTCCGGTGAGCGATTCACTTCACAGTCTTACCACACCAGTTCGGTCCGCACCGAAACCAACCCCAAGAATAAACAAATCCTCCACTACACTCGATTTTAAGGTCTCTTTATATTTGGTTAAATTACGATTCACTTGTTGCCCGCAGATGTCGCGTCAAAAGACTTACAACATTGTCGCCCACAACATTATTTACTCTCAAACGTAAAACCAGCACCCAATGGTCTGACAAGGTCTTAACACGCCCTGTCCATTATTCACTCTTTACCACTCCTTCACTGGCGATTTCCTCTTCACCCAGTCGTACTGTCGGCGAAAGCAACTTCCGACTTAAACCTACATCCATGAAACAGGCAACCCACTGTTAAGAGCAACCTTTTCCATCTACCAAAAAAGCGAAACGTCGGTGCACAATGAACCAGTGGGTTCTCAATAATCTGTCTCTAGGTTTATTGACCGCTCGCCATCCTACCGAGCCAACTACTCACCAACCATATTCACGTCCCTCATTTTCAAATTAATAATATGGCATGAGATTGAGCCGCATCAGTCCTAATGGCGGCCTTCGGTACTCCGCTTCTTCGAACACAATTTCCCCAGCCCTCATTCATCGGCGACTTTCGTTGGGTTATTAGTCCAACCTCAGTCAGACCTACCAATATTAGCCCTACCCATAACGAAACAGTCTCAAATACACAAGAGCTTCATCAATCTCTCCCTGGTCCCCTGAATTCTATAACCCTGCACTCACGACTAGCCACCTGTTTTCTTTGGAAGTGTTTTTTTCTCACCCTACCTTTTTAGGGACTACGGGACTAACAATCTTTGCATATAACAAGAAACTTCCGGTATGTTACTTTAACCATTTTCTTTGCGTTCTGCTGCGGCTGTTTCTACCGATGTGCGCCAGCCTTTTGACTACAAATGTTTCTTTAGGCAAATTGATATCAGTCCGATGCCGCGGCTCCTGCAGCCGAATTCTGGCTGTTGTCACCGGCAGCTACTTCCAGATCAGCTAAGACGATGCGGGTGAACGAGGCGCAACATCAGTAACGTCTGGATGTCCAGGATAAAATGATTTTCCTTTCAGCAAACAACAGGTTTAAAAGGAATAAGTTTCAATCCATTCGCAAAGTTTTGTCAAAACCAATACGGATAAAACTTCCATCGCTAACACAGGGTCTGTTGACTCAGCTCCGTCGAACCACTGGGCTCTGTTAGGCTATACCATGATTTGTGAAAGCGATTTCACCCGTGGCGGAGGCTGATTTTACATACAACGTCAGATGACTCTCTAACCCCGTACAAAAATTTCGTTGTTGATTCTGACCATGGTTACATTTGGATGGTTCTCCCACAGTCCACTTCAATTCTCTGTTTGAGGTTGCGTTTATTGACTTCCCAGACGGCCCCTTCGAATTTGTACTCTTTACCAATGCTTTCAACTATCCTTCTTAATCGCTTTTATGCCTTAACTTAATGGCCAGTGACTGCAATGGGACTAATCGTATCTGAGAATTCGTCATGATTACTCAACATTTGCCCGATTTCATCCGGTGTATTCGTTACCCGAAACAATTTGCATTACTAATCAGGAGGAATGGTGCCGTGGATTCGTTACTTACTCCCGAACTTTCCGACATAAAGGCCACCAAACTCGGCGATTTTCTTGGCAATGGCTATGAAGTGGTTGCTTGTAACAAATCCAGATCACCTCGTCAGAAGAACAATACAAGCAGTAAATAATGTCCTTACTTTAAATGGCGCCATCTTGGATGCATTATCCATTGAATAATTTGGGGTGACGTCTCGGAGCAAAGCCTCAGCCGGAAACGAATACATCTTATTCGAAACTGTTCATTTGGCTGAAAGTGACTACCAACACCAGAACCATGACGCAGTACCACTAAAACCCTTTCATCAACAGCCCGCAAAAGGTGGCTTTGAAACTTTACTTTGCATAGAACAAAAATAATGGTTTTCCTCTTTTAATGCAGTCTAAAAATCTCTCAGCGTCTATCAGCCGTAGAATGGAGGACACGTTGAGTAATAAGAGTACTCTGCCTCAAATGGCTCCAAACATTCTCTCAAACTTGTTCGTTTACTTGAAAGATTTTACAACGAATTCATAACAAACTCACGATTCCTCGATTATCGCCAAAGAGTAACCGATATGTCCGTTTTCCCAACGCAACTGCTGATGCTATAATTTCAATCTTCCTCAAATCGATAACAATTGAATCCTGTTTTGACTCGCCTACTCTGCCTCACGCCACTGAGTACGTGCTTCTGATATCGAGCTAGGGCCATCTCGGGTAATTCGCATACTTTGAATTATAAACTCGTCAGGATCTGACCACAGTGGCATTCCACCAGTTCGTCTTTGCGATGACGGTGATGTCATCGCAACAGTACTTCTAAAGCTCTTTAACATTTTATTCCAATTGGCCTTATTTATGTCCCACTGCCGGAAATCGGTTATCTTTCCTGTGCACCGAAAGAAATCACTACATGGTACCTCTTTAACTATCGCCCACCAACCACACCGCCGTTGCTTCCACAGTTATGAAACGGCTAGCAGAACAGCACCTGCTGTGTTTATCATCATAACACCTCGCCCATACTTTTCAGCAGGACTTATAAATTCTCACTCACTCACAGCCTGTCAGTGTGACCTTTTCAATTTCCTTATTATAGCACCTGATGTTAGAAAATCGCTTACTGTTACCTATCTCGACAGGGCCAGGACATCTGACTCCGCCTATCACCCACGGCCACTGCCCAAGCTCTTGAGATATGGCGTCTACTATACCCTTCTGTGGCGGCTTAAATCCAGCATTTCAACAGTCACCGCGTGGCGCCTGTAGACGATGAGTTCTCGCGTTGCGTCCCCGCAACTAGTGGCTTCATTTAAGAAAGCATAGCCGGCTTCCTCATGTTTTGACTTTACGTCGTCGACGTTCTTACTGTTTTAAAATACGGTGCCCCATTTCTATTTGCTCATGATTTTAAGACGGTTTATGCGTTTTGAATTCATAAACTGAGTTTCACCATTTCCAGTATCGCTAGCGACCTCAGTCAACCTAAACTGTGATGTGCGTATGACCTGATGGAATTATCGACGACCGAAATCTCCAAAATAACTTAGAGACACCTAGTCTCGAACGGCATTTGAAGGCTGAATGAAGCCACTTTGGACTAAACAAATCGAATCTTTAGTTCATTTAAGCTAGCCAAATGCATTTTTTAAAACACTTGTCCCATGCCATATTGCTTTTAAGGTCTCACCCAATCGTATTCTTCAGTTTTAAAAAAAGTGCAACGTTCCTGAGTGAGACTGTCAGGCTTTCATTAACGAAGAGCCTCATCGGCTACGCTTCATCATCGCCGTATAGGAATGAATGCCGCCTACTTCATTTAAACTGATTTAGAAATTTGCGCCTACATTTGTGCATGTTGTATAGACCTCTTAATTTTTCCGCTGTCCTCTGCAGATTCCGTAAGACTTGTCTATTATACGATCTATTTTATACTGTACACACATTTCAGAATACAAGTTCTATGTGCCACGCTAAATTTTAAGTCCAACATCTTTTTCGTCAAATACTTGAGGCTCGAAATCAATTGGCTATTGATATTTGACGAAGTTCATCCATAACACAGTTCAACCAAGTTTTGAAGTCGGAACTCAATGTGCATGATGCGGTACTTTTGAGTAGATGCGACTCCTGAGGCAGTTGAGTGTACGAGGGGAGTTACATTTCAAAATGCGTAGTAATAACTGAACGTTACACCTTGCTCCTTGAGGGATTTAAAAATTTTTGCTGCTATATTCACTGTTGTTGTTTGTCCAACTCGCCTAAACTGATCGCAGCCAATTTGCTATCATTATTACCAATTCATAAGAAGTCTTGGTTTCACTTCTGAGTCAGTCTAATTTTTCCAAACTTGATTCTCTTTTCCCTCATAAATCAGCTTTTTTACTCAATTTCCGCTTTTCTGGCCTGGTCTCCTCTATACAGCTTCAGAGATTATTGACAGCTAACTTATCCTTCAAAACTGAAGTTTTAATGATAATGTCTGATTGTTCAGCTAGTTAATGTTGCTGGTTATAAACACCTAGGAATGCATTCAGTATCTTCATGCACTCTTACACCTCTCCCGCTCCAGGACTTCTGTTTGCGCTCAACCTTTGCCCTCAGCTCACATGACTACTGACCCCACTTTCGATAAATGCTGGTATAATCGGAGGAAGCAGCACACCCTATGCACCTTTGGGCATCATGGGCCATATGTAAAACCAAGAGGACCGAAAAGCATTGGCTGAGTCCCAGTGGGTCACCTCACTCCTCCGAAAAATAAAAAAGGTCGATTCCGAGATAACTCGTTAGCGGGAGTGTGAAGTATAGAACAGGCTCACCTTCATTTTTCTCAAGTGACCACCTCGTTTACGAGGGATTCTCAGTCAAGAACCAAATACAGTCAGACTTTATCTCTGCAGCCTATGCAGCTATAGAGTGCAGTCCATTGAGCAAGCCACAAAGCTTGCAAACCCATCCGTTTTCTCTCCTATCCGACCCCGGCTGTTGGCCAAACCGTCAAGTGCAACGTGGTTCTGTTCCACTCTTTTCGTTCTGTTGAGGACGACAACCTACCGCACCATCCGGACCACGGATGCATGCACGGCGAATGAGCACTCCAATTATCTTCCGCCTCCTCATTCTTTATATGCTCAATTCCGATAATATTTCCTTTCTGTGAACCCTAGCTTCTTGCGTTGACCCTTTAAACTGACAGCGGCCCAATCACAAATGCAATTTTGCCCATGATTCATAAAACATCAAATGGTTTTTCAAAATAGAGGCATTTTCAATCCAAAACCTTCGACCCCGCTGTGGGTTCATGTGACAAAATTATCATATTGGGATCATCTAGCATAGCTTGGTGGCCTTTTCTGACCCTGACTGCACGGTAAGGTTAATCCATTTATCCGCAATGTTCGCTCATTTTTGTGATTGTTTATAACATCTTGATGGGCAACATCGCCTGAACACCACCGATATGTAGATTCACGATGACGCTGATTATATACAAATCAACCTGAGCCCAGTGGCAATGTAAAACTCTTTAAACTTCCCAGTTTTTCGGCAACGTGGTAATCTCCTGCGACCAGTAGAAATAAGTTATCATCATAGATCCTACCGTGAACGGATGTGACCGTAGGCATAGGTCGACATAAATTAATTCCTCGCTTTCTCTGTCTTATATCTATGAGCTCCTTCTTTTACTTTCACGCTCGTCATAAACGTAAGATTGGATAACTTTAGGTTGTCACCAATTTCCCGACATTTAATTCAGATACACGTGCTCTAGGCATTGCTCATCAGAGGTCCACTTTTACCGTCTAGCATGTTAATATATACCAGGTAAGCGAACTGACCCAAGAACAGAATACACCGCACCAGGTCGAACAAATGTGATCTGCTTTCTGGACCGTGCTGAAAAAGAACGATGAAATCTGTCCGCAAGATTCGCGGATGGCAACTGACGCTTCCACTGCAAGTCTGTTAATGACTGGAGCCGCGTGAAATCTCATGGATTAACAATGAACATCTGCAAAATGTTCATAACGCGATCCTGTCGATCAAATGTTCTCATAACCCATGGTATTTCCTCCAATTCCTCTTCGAGTCTGTTCGTCTTTCACTGGCTGCCAACAATCTGAACTTATTCGAAAGAAAATAAAATGGTCCATCGTCATTTCACGCTGGCTTATCAATGTTTTGTATTAAATTAAACCCATTTTACTATAGTTCCTATTTTAATCTTCATTTTTTGTTGAGATTTTGTTTCTACCGATTGAAGCAGTGGTTTACATTGATTTTCATCACTGTCTTGCTCCCTTACACTGGTCTAAACAATTTCGCCTGTCTTCTCGTTCACCTATAAGTCCTCTTGCTTCCGTCCCCCTTTCAGGGTTACCGGTCTGTTGTCATCCTTTGCTATTCCTCAAAGTTGTTGCTGGAAGTTTATGCATTGTTCAACCGTCAACCATAATTTTCATTGAATTCCTTTGTCGCAGCTTAACTTCCAAAAACATTACAAAACTTTGTTAAATTCTGAATACGTCGGCTGTTTTCACATTTTTTGCCATTCACTGGCCAAAATTTCCATCCTCACTAAACAGCGTGGGCGCAGTTAAATTCTGAGTTCCCAGGCATAAATGGTTTAAGTTAATTTCGTGGGAATCATTCCTAATCTGTACTCCCACTTTTTGCTTTCGTCCCTAAATCAAGCCTTATGACGTGTCGAGTAGTACCGCTGTAAGGTTTAACCACGAAACCAAGCAAGCTTCGTGATACATACCAACATCACTATTATAGAAGCATTTTTGAGGACCGGATGGTGTTCCAAGCGATGGTGTAGGTTTAAGAGAATGTCTAAAAGTTACTTTGGATCCAAGGCTTTAGCCTTTGGGTGGAAACTATTTCATCTTTGCAATTGTCCTGGCGGAACAGTCAGGTAGGTTGTTGATGCATGTTCCTTGTTTTATGGAAAACGGCAATAGGCCTGGGCAAAGAAGATTCTCAGGCGCTTGCTGGGCATCCTTCCATGGTTGTTCAGAATCCGATAGTGTGTGATGACCAGTGCAGGACAAATGAAAGAACACGTTTGCGCTAGGTCTGATCTGACTCTAAAGAGGCGGAAATGCGGTTAATATTTAGATCACATCAGCTCTAGATCTAACATTTACTTGATTGGCATATTGGAGGATGTCGTACCCTGGTTGTCTTGGCACCTGCAGATCAGCTGGGCCAAAGAAGCAGGAATTATAAGCAAGATGGATCGAAAAATCATAATTGAATACCTTGAGGATTATCCAGACCGAGGAGCAAAAATACAAAGCAGGTGTTATCGGACCCCCCGGTATATTACCAGACCGACGACGATATCCACCAGCAAACCGCAATCCAGTGTCAATGATAAGGATATAATTCAAGCTTGTGCTAGTGCACGGATCATTTTGCTTCCTTTACGACCCTGAATGAATTAGCGCCAACTATCGACTGCCGCGCCGTCCGCACTTCTTAAAAGCTCTGGGGCTTGCAAAATAAAATCGGCACCTGTTTCGTTTATGTGATAAAGTAGCACCGTTCAACAAACTGCAGGATAAGATCCCGCGGCGGCGGGTTTTTTTTAGGACGGCACCGGAAATCCCTTCACCGGACAAGGGTGGTTCTAGCCCACGATACCTCCAAAACGTTTTCGGTTTGGTCGCTCTCTAGAGTCGCCCAAAATCCAGTCCACTTGGTCAAAGCCGTTACTGGAACGGTCAACCTCGGGTTGGCAACGAGTCTTGACTTTGTCGATATTTGGTCAGATACGACTTTCGTGAGTAAACGATTCGCGCAAAATTACAAATTTATAGAAATTCCGATGTTTTTGGCAGTGCACATGGAGGGTGGGACGCAGGTCGTGGATGTTGGTTTAGTTTGCTTGTAACTCATTTCCCTGGATAGAACAAACGGATTGGACTTTCACATGTATATATACTGGCCGGCTTATAGATAACGGCCCTAAAATCATTTGATGGAACTTTGTCTATTTGGTCGTAATTTGAAACATTAGTGTCGATAAATGGAGAGGTGAAACAGTAGGCCAGTTACTCGATTTCGCCCTGGAGATGCACAATAGGATATGCAGCTGATTCGTTTATCTCAAGGGACTTGGCCCAGCAGGCGCGGTTCTGAGATAGATATTGTTTGGTCTTGCGTGGGAAGAAGAGTTGGTGAATAATACCGCAGATAGCGTGGCCTCGACGCTTGAATAGCAGTGGCAGTCTTTTTGAATTAGTCAAAAACATTTTTGGTTACAAGAAAAGAAGCTGGTTGCAGAAAAGCCTTTCAGAAATGAGGCTGATGTGAATGTGTGGGCTATACATTTTCTGAGAACAAACGCGAGGGGAATTCCGTGCGAACATGAAATCTATACACCATCCATATGTATCCCAAATACAACGTTCATTTGGAGGAGAGGGGCGAATGCCAAGTTACGGCCAAAATCTCCGAAATTTACGGGGCTTTTTAATGGCTTTGGAAGTTCTAACGCAAAAACGGAGGCCACCATAAGGCAAAATTGCGGAAGGGAGCTGTTGGCATGAAGCAGGAAAGATGACAGTAAATACCGGACATTCCAGTAAGATGACAATAGAACAGTCTTCCAATTGTGGTTTATACAGTTTGCAAAATGCCTAAAAGTTGTCCGAATGCGCGAAAATGAGCAAAACGGTGATAAAGATTTATAAAATGCAGTCATTTTAGGATGTTGCAATACATAGCATGCACAAGAATGGCCGTATGGTTACATCGGTTTGAAAAGGGCAGAAAGATGATGGTAATATGTGGGTTTAATGATAGATAAAATAAGGTTTACGTTGCCCTTTTCTAAATTTCCAGGAGATTTGGAAAGCCGGGTGCTCTGAAATGCCTCAGTGGGAGTATGACTGATTATGACTGGCGACCAACCCCAGCTGATCCGGTAACATGGTGATGGTAAGCCGCATGCCTCTTGAAAGTCATTAAGGTTATTAGTGACTGAAGAATACCTGCCTTATACCGCTCCTCTCAGTGAGATGTCTTTCAGGTTTTTCAATCAACTAGGGTGCTTTCGTAGTATTTTGTAACACCTTTAGGGCTTTTTCCCGGTCAAATTTTCCAAATTTTTCCGAACACCTAATTTGGAGCTCATCCCCGCGTATTAATTCTGCTGATTTTCTACCTGAGGTCAAACTGTAACACAGCTTTGACACAGCGTTCTATTAAACGCCTTTATATTGTAATCAGTAAGCCACATATATCTGTTTTTCTCTCTTCACGATTAATTGCATCAGGCGCCCTGTCTACTCATTTTCTCGTTTACTAATCCCGTCACTTATCGTCACTGTCCAGTCGCCCAAAATCAGCGCGACAAATGGACTGCCAGATATTCTTCCCGTGTCGTCATATTTCCGAAGTTTCCGACCATCCTCCTTAGCGGTCGTCGGAGTTAGCTGGTTCTCATGCTCTCTATTATTTACGTACTGCCTGAAACGTTTTTTGACCTAGATAAAGCCTTCCTTATCATATAAATTGTCGCAATGTTCCATTTCTATTTGATTATATTTTGAATACCCTTTGATTGCCACTATACTAATGTTGGCACAATCTCAATTTAAATAACGACTCCTTATATCGATCCAAGACCTCTCGCCCAGTTTCCACTACGATTTGACAAACCCTTTGGCGCCCGTAGGCGCATCCCCTATAACCCAACCATATAGCCATACACATCGTCCTGCTTTGTTAAAATGGAGGTCTCTAGGCCTAAACGTGCCGAGATTGTAGCAGCTAGACGCACCGCGTCCACACCCTCACAACCCATTTGCCGGCCTCCAACGTGCACTGCTAGTATCACAGACGTGTTTATGGAGGCTAATAACAAAGTATGGAAATTAGAGCAAGCGATTCACCAGGTAAACAACAAAAATGTACTGATAGAACCAGTGATTGCAAACCTGCTTCCTCTTACCTACCTACCTGAGACGCCCGAAAACCCACTACGCGAACATCTCGCTGGTGTCTGTTGGGCTATCGACTCAATATCATCAGAAATTAAGCAGCGAAACCTAAGGTCATCTAATGTCCCTGACCGCATTCCACTATGCTCGTTCAAAAACACTCTCCTCTCTTTGTGCAATATGACAGGGCGAACTGCCACTGTTTAAGACTACCTAAATGAATGTTAGGAAGATCATGTCTTATATTGTTCCAATTCCTTAGCCCCGCTGCTGCAGAGCAGTTTTTGAGGAGCGAAGCTAAGGTAGCCTCAACTACCCCGTTCAGGTATAAAAAAATTACCCCTGAAAAAACCCTTATTCAAAGGGAGGCCCTCAGATTGTACGCAAAAGAGAACTCAAAAATGATTCCACCAAACATAAATTCCCCCATGCTTCCCAGCATAGCTAGGAGCTTGGTACCTACACCGGTCCCTGTGGCCCCACCACAGCCACAGGATAGTGTTGACCTAGACAGATCATTACGGTCTTCTTTGCCAAAGCCATCCCGGAAACGCTGGCATATAAACACCTCACCTACGACTTTCTCCGTGGGCCTCAATAACCTCTCTTCTACCCGCGAAGCAAAAATATCTAGCACCAATCTAAACTCGCCCTGCCCCATCCAGACCCTTAAGACAATAGTTACTGATGGTAAACCTGCGTTTACACCATCAACAGACAACATACCACTCACCGGTGGAACAACGCTGGCGTTATTAGCCCAGCAACCAAAATACTCCGACCACACCCTATTCAATCACTTATTAGTCCCATCACCCCGGTGCCTCAACTGCCTGACTGTAATGGTGCTGAAATTCTATTGCCCGCCGTACGTTTCACGGGGACCGACAGGTCACTGCGGAGAGTTTTTCCGAGCCGGAGAGAAACCGCAGACCAGCGCCGTAGATTTGAAAGACCTAGCGATGCATCAGCTGTTCCCGCCAAAGTTCTTCGCTGTTGCGTCAAATTTCCCAAGACTGCCGTCTCCGGCCCTCATTAAGCATACCTCCACCGTCATATCAGTAATACCACCAATCTCCGCTTACCAGCGCCTCAACCCAAACACAAGGACCGTGCCCCATTCCGCTAATGTCTCTCACGGTAGAATCCATGTCGATGCCCCCTTCCGTAACCCTCCTATTGACACAACTCGTCCACCCTATCTTAACTGACAGCACTTTCCCTCTATAGTACGCCAATTTGACTGAGGATGCTTTTTCTTAGAGACTGACCCACAGACGGCTGCAGATATTATCGCAACGCGGCCAGCTGCATCACGAAACTAACCATTATAGAACGAATGAACAAAAAGACTTCACAACTTGCCTCCCTGAAAGTCAAATATGCTAAGTTGCAACGGCACTTTTCCTTTTCACGTGACTTTTCCAAGTTTATTCTTTTGCACCATCTGTTCGATACTATCTCTCGCCTAAATGAATTTCTCCTTCGGAAAGAAGAAGCTAGGGCACTAGGGCATGAAAATCACACCAAAATACTTTCAAATCTATATATATTAAGATCCCATGATTGCACACCATCGGTGAACTTTCTAGTTTTGCCTAATGGTGAGTCTGCGACAACCCCAAAAGACATGGCTGAGGGGTTCAATGAATAATACGCCTCCTCCATGGCCCCAGCTGCAGTCCGCGACCCACCTGAACTACAGAATAGGAATAACTCCACCTTATCTGCTGTGTCCTTTGATGTTAAGACTGTTGAACAACATTCAGCCAGTTTCAAACCAGGGTCTCACCAAGGCCCTGATGGCCTCCCTCTATCAGCTGATCTTAGTTGCGGCCCTGACCTACCTTTGCTACTGCTCAACCTCAT
>LUCM01005274.1:62777-201281 GCA_008360955.1 Fasciolopsis buskii | reverse complement strand
GGACGCAAAAGAGCCTAGTATCCTGGCCTGATTTGGCCAAAACCGAATATTAAACCTCGGTGATCGCTGGGTAAATGGAATAGTCGTAACAATTTTAGGGGGGGAACTACACCTGGCCCAGTACAAGGCCCAACGCTTCCTATCTGACAGACGTGCGAATTCCATGGATATGTCTTCCCCGCTTTCCCATTCACTCTCATACTTCTCAGTACTGCCCTAGTCAGCCTACCAAATAAATTCTTTATTGTTCGCCAACCCTTGGTCGGACATTTTGTGAAATATTGTTCCTTGTGGAATTCATTGCCCCAGCTATCTAACATCGCCTTCAAAGGTGAAGTCCGGAAACTACTGACTGTTTCGACCATTATTAGCAATTACGCCCTTTTTCTCTTAGAGACTGGGGCTTACGAATTTTGGCTAGGATTTTATTAGTTACTACAGTAAAGTCCTTAAAACCTGGATCTCAGCCAACAACAATAAATAACATTAAGGTCCGTGAGAGCAGAAGGATACTGGATTCTACGACAGCTCTGATCGCGATTCACCCTCCTTATATCGGTCTTCTAACCCCGGATTTCTTTTCACTATAGATTTCTCTGCCGCTGATTTACTCTGCCAACATGAGGGATCTTGTCAATATGCCGGGTATTGCCGGAACTAGTTTTATTCTTCGTGGGCATTTCATCAGTGAACATATTCGAGGTTCCTTTTATTCTTCTTACCTACTCATCTTGCTCCCAGTAACCTGCTAACACAAACCAGGTGGACTCCTCTCCCTTAAGTACCCAGCCTAGTTTCATTTATAAAAAAGTAAAATCTGTCCACGTCACACTGACGATGTTGTTCGCTTGTGCAACACACAAGTCCACATTGGTAAGTTTCAAGCAGCACTCTTTAATGAAAGCAAGACACGGCGTTGACGATGACGGAGCCCTACGCGCAGGTCTGCGTTTTACGGCCTAAACCACCACCCTCCGTGTGCCTGCTTATCGCCAATTTTGTTTCTTTAGTCCGTTCAAAAACCCGAATGACTGCGACAGGTTTGCTTTGGCATCTCCGTACGTGGAGGAAGCAGACCACCCGCAGCAGCTGCGAAAAAACAACGCGGAAAATTAAGGTCAGACGGAGGAACTATGGAAATCACCTATATGAGCTCAACTGATCTTCTGTTAGAAAAAAAAGAAAAGGTCTGTGCTGGATCAGGCTGACCCCGGCAACCAAAGCACACTTGGGCTGCGAAGGAATGGGCCACCATCTACAATGGATATGTATGCCATCAGTCCAGACCTGACCCTGCGAAAGGGGAAACCCCACACCGCCCCTGTTCGGTGAATAAGCGTTTGGCTCCTTTGTTGGACAGTCTGGGGAAGTAGCTCATCGGATTATCCACTTATGCTTCACCGCCCACCCCTCTATTTTTCAACATGCCCCTGTTCTCCCAACCGCACACCTGGTACGTATGCTGACGTCTATAGCAAATGCCGTCGTTCTTCTACCTTAATTATTTATGCAAACTTACTGAAATTACTGTGTGGAACAAGTTGCTATCGTCCTGTTCAATCACAAGTTACTTATCCCAATATTCTTATGCTTCTCCCTTCTCTCCTTTCTATGATTTCTTGTGACAAATTGTTCCTAGCATTCGGCCCACACTGCCATCCGCGACCCATTCAGCTGCGCCCATTCTTGGCAATTGGAATTAGTAAACATCGGCGGTAGATCACTTGATCAGTTATATTTGACGCCCTCTAGCATGTACACCACAGACCAGGCGAGTTCAACAAACAGAATAAAAAGACGTGAATTTATTCCCTACCCATCGCGCTGGCTATCCCACTAGCCCACTGTAATCTACATCCGCGAAGATGTCGGAAGATGAATAGGAATAGATTTCAAATAAGGACCATGCGGCACAGGACTAACTGAACCATATGCTCTATAGGGAGAAAGCAGCCGGCGTGCGTCCCAAACGTCTCGTCAACGGAAACTACCCCCTGCGTGTTTCATGACAGTTGACCGGTCCCTGTAATTTTCTTAAGAAACTGAAGGTTATCACTGTTCCCATTTTTTGTTTACTCCCATTAACGCCAGCAGGAACACATTCCAGACTGCCCCCACTCTCTATCCGGCTCCACTCCATCTTTTGCGCTGATTGTCTATCCCCGTTAGGAAGCTGCTCTTCTGATCTGATGCTCCAATACCTGGCCGCGCGGCCCTAACACAAGCCGAGCCACGCTAATGACCACCTTGGGTTCCTCATCTCAGATAGACCATCCCGATTGCCCAAACAGTTAATGGCACTATTGAAATGCCGCGCAACCCGCCAACCTCCAAACCCGTACCGCTACAGAACACCATAGTCTTCAAAATTAAACAATGAAACACACGGGTCATTTATGGCAAGTGCATTTAAGGATTGATTGTAAATCTCACACGTACCCGTTTGCTTCCCGCCACACATCAAAATCCGCTTTCGGCTGCATAAGTCCAGTGACCATTTTTGTTAGTTCCATTGTCTCTTCGTCCACAATTTTTCATATTTTCGTCCCGTAAATTGTCTGATGAAACCTTGAAGGTTTCCTGCTGTTTCATTTTAGGCATTATTTTGACTATTGAATGTTGTTGATTACCATTCTCCATCCATCTCTTATGATATCCAGTGTGATTCCAACCCTTCTCCATCCCTCTACTACATCCATATTGATCTTTACCTTTACCATTTTACCCTCCTGATTTTTAATGAACCCGGCCACTTGACAACAACCACCATTTCTCCCCAGCCAAATTATGCGCCGGCGATGCGCACCTTTGATGCGCTTAAACATGGGTTGACTTGAAGTGCGCGACTTATGGTCAGCCCCAGAAAGTTTCGGCTATGGATTATCTAGCTCTGATTTGAATCCCAAAAACTCGTGATTAGCCCATCTTATTCCAGGCTGTTTTCATGAGAGCACAGAAACTGCATCTTCACGGCTAACTTTTTGTTTCACGATTTCCACTGCGCCATCTTTGCGTAAATTGGATCTTGCCTTAAACAAGACTCTTGAATTTCGAGAAATATACCCATTGTTATTATTATTATCATTGTTACTTATAGTTCATCCTAAAGCAGCAGGCACTTACCGGCTTTAGATAACGAGAGAAACAGAACCGGATACAAGTGGACGTAAATTCCTGTAGAGATGGGTATATTAAAGCATTCGGGCCCTTTGCACTAGAAGTGATCGAGGAACATGTAATGTATTGTGTGCACCGTCTTTATCTAATAGAACTCCCATAGACGGCAGTAGTATGTCAGCATCAGTTTCTATGCCAATTCAGGCCTCTTGGACAAGGAGAAAACTGATAAAGCTGGGAGAGGTCGGTAAGCGAAAATATAAAGCTCAGCACGATGCATCCACTGTCAGTGCGGCCGCCGAGATGAGTTCGCCGTTGGCGGTTCTCCGGGGATTGTTTCACAGCTCTCCGTAAGCGGGGAAGATCACAGGCCACCGGGGTCATATATAACCAAAGGAAGCTGAAACTTTGCACCTTCGTGACCGAGACTAAAGTGGCATTTTGACATAAAACTGACGATGCCTTCTTGGGAGACTGGAAAATCCGATTCCGGACTCCCCGTTTCTCCCCCGTTCGTCGTGTTTTGCATGTCGCATTCTGAGCTCAGAACTGCTTCAAAGGTGGCTCGTTTTATCCTTTTACGACTGCGGGTGTGAAGACTACTAAAAGAGTGAAGCCGATGCCAGGTGACAGAATGTAGTAGGATTCAAGCAACAGATGCAGATAAGGATTAGGATTACAAGTCCGGATGATTTGCACATTCTTCTTTGGAGCGATTGCCACGAACATAGTGGCCGGTTGCTGAAGGCCTCTGCTGGCTCTGACACTAAGTGCGGTATCGTTAGGAATAGCGGCGAAGTGCGCTTGCCAGGTACTAGAAGTGATTTCATATTCACGGATGTTTCTTATTATGATCCTGAAGGGTTTTGGCGCAGCGCAAAACTCCTCGGTGTGCAGAAAATATGCCGTAGCTGGGGGTAACTGTAGTATCTGCACCCCCGTCCCACGTTGAAACTTAGGAAATCTTAAAGTTTTCTGTCGTCTTAGACTGCACGTCAAGGTTCCAAGGCACGTCTTCTAATGATCAACTGCTGCAAATACCGGACTGAACAATGAATAGTGAATGTACTAACAATAATTCACTTCGTAGATAAAGCCAAGAGATGGTGTGCATGACAAGGATGTTTGACAACAGAAGCAAAAAGCTAAGCGCGAAATTATTACGTCGGCTTGCACGAAAGTTAATTGCAAATGCACATGCTTGGTCATGCATAACCAAAGAAGCGGATAGTGCAGAAAGGTTTTTCAGAAAATTTGCATCAAGATAAATGTTTCGTCAGTATACGGTGGCCAACCTTAGGCTGGATCACGTTACAGGCGGGAATGGTTCATCAGAAACGATAGTAAATCTTCTCCCGCTTCAAAGTCTGCTGGTGATGGAAACGAATCCGTATTGGAAATGATAGAAGGGTTACCTCGTGGTGAATAAATTCAAGAAAACGCGGAAGGTAAATTTCAAAGCATCAGGTAGCAGAATTTGGAGTTTGCTGAACGGTTTATTTAACTATGCTCCCAGCGTGAAAAGTAAAATGTCAGAATTTTCGGGGATGCAGTTATTTGCAAAAGACCAAGGTTATGGCTTTGGATTGAAACTTTACCTGCATGAGGTTAATGAGTACAATTTAGATTTGTTGCAAGTAGTTTCGATTTCGCAAATATCCTTCTACCGAATTAGTGAAAAGTTTTGAATAAGAAGAGGAATGTACTGACTAGCTGGTGGGATACGAGATACAATTGATGCAATGTCAGATACATTTGCGTAAAAAAACGGTCACTACAATCTGCGGCTGTTGCCAAATTAGCCGGCTATAGTAAATTTCTCGAGGTCTACTTGCTATCCAGGGAGCACAGACTCCGACGGTTGTGGATATCGTGGGAATAGGCCAAGAATCAAATTGGAAATTGAGTGAATGTTTCCAACAATAACAAGCTTGCTTACTGCATCAAAGTAGTTACAATAATTGCCTTTCTGAAAGCTTTGAAAGTAAAGTATTTTTTCTAGGGCGCTTTTCTACCCTTCGGGAACATTTTGCTTTGCACTATCACTTCTTTTTCGTTCGCGGTTGTGCTCTGACTACTGATGATTTCAGTCGCAACCCGTCTCACAGAAACCTCTTTTAGTAGACACGTATTCAAAACCCTATCTGTTACCGAACTTGTAATGCTATTACTTCGCCCAGAGGTCTTACATCTGACTCTAGATTTTATTATTAACTGTATTTGGCAACATGTTTTCGTGCGACCGGGTGAACATGTGTGAGTATCGATCATTCTCAGCATTACTGGTAAATTGTGATTGGAGTACTAACTTGGATCCGTAGGATGTTAGATGTATGCTTGTACAACTGACTATGAGATGGAAACTGTTGGCAGTACAGGTACTGGGTTGTGAACGCTGAAACGACCGCAAATCCAACATCCAGAAGTTGGCGCAAGCTCACGGTGAAACCAACCGGTCTACGCGGTCCGGAATCCGTAGCCACATTAAAAAACGCTTTGCCTATAACGCTGACATCCACCTCAGATGTACCACTGGTAGCATACTGCCCGTATTTGCGAGACTGAGACAACGGTACGTCCGATTTGTACGGACCGGTACCGACGGAGGGTCCAAGAAGGGACGCAAATCGCATTGTATTCGGTGCTGCAGTCCCTTCCATTCGATCAGGTATTGGGGTCATGAGCTGCACATGCATTGGCTTCTTGTCTAATTCACGACCATGATAACGCCGCACTGACTCACGAGCATCTGGGGCCTTGTTGTTAACAACCTCTGCCAGGCCGGTTCGGATTAGGTTGCATAGATGCACACTGCCCATGCTGCTGAACAGCTCAAAAAAGTCGTCCAGCGTAAACGACGGCTGAAAATTGCTCATTTTAACACGGAAGCTCTGAATTGGACTCAGGTTCATATCCCCGATTTCTGAGCTCAGCGCGAGCAAGGCTTCAGAAGGGGTGGCAAGATCGGCAAATAAACCACCGGGAGCGGTAGTGCGACAAATTAGACCGGCTGAGGTTGGTGCCACGATGGGCAGACTAGGCAAATCCGGGATCAGTGTGGGCGGAAAACGGCGCAATGTTGGCCGGGCACGATAAGTAGTTGGGCGGGCAAGGGAATGTGAGTGTGCGTTCTTGCGTGTGGTAGACGCACACACAAACGATCACCACAGTCCGCAAAATAAAACGGGACAATGAGGTTATTTAACATCTTTTTTCATTCGCAGCTTTTGTTGGCTACTGGTAATCATGTAAAGTCAAACCTAATTTTTACTATTAATTTTAATATTTCGTCTTTATGCTTAAGGAAGGCAACTGAAAGCGATACCCTTGAGATAAAACGCCCATTATTTCCTGAATTACACTACTTTTGAAAGAACCACTCTTTGCAAACATCGGATTTCTTTCCTGAAAGCCACTGGTCCTAGTGCAATTAGCAGTTTGAAATCCCAATTAGGAGCGTCTCTACGAGATAATATCGCATTTGAAACAACAGATGAAATTCCACTTCTCGAGGAAACAACTTTGGCGCAATCCTGCGGGTCTGAGTACCACTCAGATGAAAGCCAGCAAGCAGCCTCAACACAAACAGGTGTTATCAGTCGAGGCCGGTTTAACCGAAAACTTCCCACTGAAGTATTCCCAACTATCATCAGGACCGCAGCCCAAGAGAAAGACGAATGCTAACGTGAATATGAATGAATTGCTGCAGTTCTCTTCAGAGCTGCAAACGGCCAATATTTCCGCAACGAAGTGGCGGCTTTACTTACTGGTTGTTTTGGGCCGCTGCTTTCCCGGAGTGCTGGGCAAACCAAGAACTGCCTCACACTGTGGGATTGAGGGCCGAAATACTCTTGTCAGATTGCACGCACATTTAACCTGGGCTGCATGAAGGCTATTGTCAATCTCTAACTAGGATGACATTGGTCCAGACTCCCTCGATTCTCACCTAAGTCTCGATGGATTATCCTTGTATCAGGCTTCAATGGTGTGAGCGCGGCCTATTTTGGACTACCGTAGATCTTCCCTTGTAGTTGTCAATAATTTCTACTGGATTTTACTGCAGGCCAACAAATTGGCGATCGGTGGAATTGTAGTTGTGAAATACGGTAGCTTAATTGCTAAACAGTCATGGAAACTGGATTAACTATGGTCCCTTACATGTCAAGTGTCGTTTGACTACCATTACCTGTGATGCACGCGTTACGAATTACATCTGTCAATTTAAAGGCCAAGTTGTTTATTTTGGTTGTGATAGGCGTTTTTAACATTGCTTTTAGATAAAGGATAGAATGGCTTTTACAGCTATGGGTGCTAGTGGCTGGACAACCCTTGGTTTTATGACAGGCAATTGTCATGGTTACCATACTAGTGACAGCCCCCTTGTGTTTAGCTTTTATATGGTCAAAACGAATTTTTGGACTACATGAATTTGATGTGCGTACCTGCGGCACAAAGACCTAAATGTGTGTCTTGGAATCCGCTGTGAGTTTTGTGGCTCCCTTAGCATATATCGACATACGGACGGAGGAATCACATTATTCGCAAACTCTCACGTATGCTAATGTCGGTTCCAAAGCTTTTACCGTCATGCGCGTGCAGATGAGTGATGGAAATACCCCGAATTTTGTCAGTGCTTCTATATGTAGCTCACGTTTGTTTACACGATCCATTGCTGTCTGGAAATTTTAGACGTTCGCAAATTCTATCTATGTTCTCTTGTGTTTGTCACCATTGCAAGTGACATTTGACCGACGCTGATATTGTGCTTAGAATTTTACTCATTATAGCCCGGCAGATACTGGCTTTCATATATTGTGAGGACGCGGTATTTAATATTCAGTGCATTACCCAATTCGCTGACTACCTAGAGGCCCACGGAAACCTGATCCGGCTTTACAATCTCCATATGAACCCCAATCTGATAAAGTAAAGCATTGATGGATGGGACAAGGCAACCAGGACGACTACAAGAAGGTCTCACAGTAGACCACCTAGCAAAATAAATTATTTTTATGAAACAGCTGCCGGCAGTGCACCTCTGGAAATCTGCTATAATACATTACTGGTAACAATGCAGTATGCCGTGTTTTCTAATATTAGTCAAACTATAACGTAAAACTGTTTTTGTTGCTTCACAACCAGGTACATAAAGCACTGATTTCATATTGGAATGGAGTAGTCAAGAAACGAAACCAGTACTAATAAGAGAGGAAAAATAATGAAGCCACCCGACGTCTAAAACCTAAGCGACGCTTTCGTCAAGTCACCGCGTTTACGAGAAAATTAGTAAAGAATGCTAAATGTCAGTTCTTGTCTATGGCGAAGGCGATTTGATCAACTTGAATCATCACTCCTCATATGTTTACAAACACTATACAAGCCCGCGCAGCCTAACCTGGCCGTCGGGTAAAGACATGCAAAAAATGAGCCAGTGAAACCCGCACGGCATTTATCAAGGCGATATATCTATTAGAACAACGAATATACAATGCCCATGTGGGAACATCATTCCAGTTTTCAGTTATTTCACCGGGAAATCATATCCTCTCGTCGTTCTCTTCGCAAGCGCTGAGGCATATGGATCCGACAATTAAACAGAATAAAAATCTTCTGAAGCTGATAAACACTGTGGTCCATTCAAAAATTATGAGTTCATTTTTACAGTTGCGTATGGTAGCGCAGCCTTTCGTTGTTTGTGGCAATTTGGAGTTGGATTATTGGAAAGAAAAATAAACAGCAACTCAAGTTCCCCATTACCAGGAAAAACGGCGCAAGGATAAAAATATTGTGCGTTTAACATCTTCAGTGTCAAAATGGTTACTCTGAACTGTGCGTGATTTATTTCTATCTGCAATTTGAGCCATATGACAGCCGTCAAGGTATAAGTAGTTATAAATTTTCAGGCGCACAGGCAGTAGCTTTGGGGTGTGGAAAGATCAATCAGATGTAATGTTACTTTAGCTGAGTTATCTTCAGGCAACTGTCCACGAAACCGTGACTTAACGAGTTACCACGTCAAGCAAAATATCTGCCCCTTGATAGAACTTCATAACACCTTCATTGTCCACCGATCTATGGTGTGGTGGATTGATTGGATAAAATGTTTTATGAAAAATGTGACTTAGATACGACCACATACAAAACTTTTGGAAGTGTCTTTCTTGCACTAGAATGTCCAATTCTGGCATTGAAATAGTTTGTATTAACAGGAAGTGTTTGGAGAGAAGATGGACCTGTTTTCATGAGGCGAGTGGCGGGATTCCTGCAAAATGTTAGTTTGCATTGGAGACCGATAAACTTTTAACCTGCGAAATCTTTTTGCAAATCTGATTGAGAGGAACTTTCGGAGGAACACGAGGAAGCCAGCACGAAGGGTTGCACGCGAACATCAAGACCTGAGTTCTGTTAACAATGGCCGTGTGACTGGATGAGGCGGGCCTTGTAATAGGTGCTCAACACGAAAAACGTCTTTAGAAACTGAGCACCGATGGATTGGTCCGAGGAACCGTGTATAATTGCACACTACTGCGAACAAGCCTCCGGCCGAATGTGAGCCCATTTAATGACGTCCCCGCACTACTGCAATTAATACAAGCAATTATTTTAAGTTGAGAAGAGAAGATTGATATGAGTTCAGCAGGGCGAGCCAAATCTTGGTTTCATGAATCTAATCGTGCTATGGTGGTTGAAAGCTGATACAAAAAGCTTCTCAGACGATTTCAAAAGCCCGAGAAAAGTTGAGCGGCCTGGAATAATAGGAAAATTCTACAGGCAACCTTCCCGCAGTCAGCTCGGAAGATTGAAAAATTCGAGTGGTGGCTGGTGATACTATCCGGTCTGGATATTTGGATTTATACGAAATGGGAGAAAAAACACCCAGCTTCCAAATTCTCTGTCTGCACGAGCGAAGAAGGTAAACCAATTTTGATCGAGTTGAGCACAAAAGCAGATGAGCAATGGACGGCTGCGGTAAACTTAAGTAGGGCTGTAGGCGGGCCGCGGACGTGCGTAAACATGGACTTATCTAATGTGAGGGCAAGCATAACTCAGAGACTCCAACGTATGTGGGCAAGCACATGAAAACCGGAATGATGAAAAACAAGATGCTTGGCTGGGGAAGACTTCAAAAACGAGGTAAAGGACCACTGACGTGGAAGGAGGGGCGAGTCTACTGGTTGGAGAATGGCAGGGAAAATCGCAGCATGGTTCAAACAAAGCGTTCCTGCAATTGACGATTACAAAGGGAAATAGAAATGCGTTACTCTTCTTTTGTTTGAGTGCGAATGGAATCGTTGGACCAACAGTTGCACCATTGCATCCCGACTGTTTGAAACGGGTAATCCAAGAAACAGCCAGGAAAACAGATGACCAGCAAACCAAAGAAAAGTGGGCAGCGCCCGACAACTGTTGTTGTTTGGACGACCATCTCCGCGCTTTAGCTGAGAATGCCAAGACCAGAGAGAGCAGAGCGGATTTGACAAAGCTACTTAAGAAGTGTTGCTTTCCGCTTTCTAAATTGGTATCTAAATCATCTTGGGCCCCATGAGCCACCTGAGCAAAAAAATGACGGCGAAAAGTAGTTTTTTAGATAGACCACCTCAACTAACGGAACCAGCTCTTGGAGTGCAGCGTACAAGAGATCGATGAATTTTCTCCCTGGTTAAACATTAGGTCGACCAATCACACGTAGGGGAATCCTGTATCGTTATATGTTAGTACACTTCTTAATGTTTTTCTGCCCTAGAAATAGTGCGCGAGCAAAGGTTTTCCTTTAAAATTTGGTACAGCAAAACCAACAATTTTCCATCTGAATATAATCTGCTCCGCTTACAGGACTTTTTACTGCGTTGTTAAAAACATACTTCATAGATTTGATGCCGCCTTAAATTCCTTCCAGAGACCGTGGCATATTATCCATATTTAAGTTTGTAAACCTTTTGGTGCGGTACACACAACCGCCCGGAAACATACAAAAATAACGTTTGTAGAAAAATTCGGATGATACGAAAATCCACATACATCTCTAAGCATATTTAATTGTTAAGCGCATTTATGCTCACCCGAGTTTGAAGATGGTGTTTGCACCGAGGGTAAGAGAAATGCCTACTGCGAATTGATTCCTATTTCTCATCTAATTGGAATTACGTGCTCCATTAATTAAAGTCTACTAGGTATCAGATGTCGGTCATTTTTAAAAACAGTAATTCATTGGAACCCCGAATGATCGGATGACGTTCTCTGATAATGAAAAATGTCACGTGACCGAGACCGGGGGGGCTGAATGTTTACTCATGTTAATGAGCCACGGAATGTCAACTACCACCTCCATGTCTGTAGTACGATGGTTACAGATCAACCCTGGTTGATGACCTTATTTCTTTTGATTCGTATTCTTATGAGTTTCATCTGCAACACCCTTTGTCAATCTTTCTACTTTAGTCATGCCTGCGCCGTGATTAGGAATCCGTGAATGCAGTGGCTGATGTTTTCCCAATTTTTGTTTCGTCCAATTTTACTGAACAATTCTTCATCATGATTAAAGAGCAAATAAAATTATTGCACCTTTGAAATAGGTAGAACTACTCAGTTGTTCGTTGCAGACCATAAACTAAATAAACCTTAGGAAAGATGCTTCAGTTTACTTCCACATGGCCGGTAGCGGGAGACACAATTCCTAAACAAATGTGAGGGACGAACAGGGTTTGGAACAGCCGTATGAGTTCCGTTGATGACGTGAATTTGGAAGGTTTCTGACTAGTCTTATGAGACCCAAGGGCACAAATCTCAGCGGTGCATATTCCTTGATGACATAAGGTAGAATTGATAGTTACATGCGTTTTCGAATGCCACGATATTGCTTTACAAAGTGTGGTGTGCAAACTTTGGAGCAGAACAAAAAGCAATTACAAATTTGGTATAATGCAAAGATCGGCGTACCTCCCTCAATGTCAGTATCGATTCTGCTCATGAAGTAAGGTGTCGCAATTACGTCGGTGAAACAGGTTCAGATTGCTAAAAGCTGTTCCGAATTCGCCAATCGAACTGCAGCGCTTTGGAGGGCTCAGAAGACCATGTTTCATTGAATGCACAGAGAAACCCAAAGACAAATGCAAATCAACTGATCACATTTCTTCCTACTTACCATTCATGTACCGCTAACTGTCTTTTTTGGAATGCATCACCTTTCTATTTTATCACAAGTTTTTCCCGTCTTTGTAACAGTCTTGACTCACGTCATTCACGAACGTCGGCTTGTTGTTGAGGGACTTTGTTTGGCGTACCTTAACTATGGCTTGGTTTATTGAGTTAACCCAGAGTAAAAGGGCCCGAAAGGAATATTGTTTCGTTTGGTAATTGTACAAAGAACAGCTTTTGTCATTAACACCATAGGTATTTGGATCCACCTTCGTTTTATAGTCTGTTGCTACGCCTCACTGGGAAGTTTTATCGAAGAGCTAGTTACAGACCCACAAAGCAACGGGCGTTTTAGTAATTTCACCGCAAAAGGGCCCACAACTATAAGGATTAAGATACGGATTGAATGGTGAAGATGCATGAAATCGGCCATCAATCTAGCTGCCTTACGATTGCGGATAATTGACCTAACAGCAGCTTATAGAAACGCAGACCAACAGTCCAGGTTTCCTCTGCTTGCCAAATAACATTAGTCTCCATTGAAAGCAGCGACCAAATGCAGCTTTCCTTCGAAAGCGCAGAGTGAATCCTGGCCCGTGGCCGTCGGGCTACGTTGGAATGGAACATTTTAACCTTATACGGTCTAGATGTAGCAAAGAGGCAAACAGGATAGGGACTCATCAAGGCGTACACAAAATTTCAAGTCACAAAATTCCTAGTTGCACAGAAAATAAGCACGGACTTGCGCTCCCAGGAGCTGCAACTTCCCACTAACAGGTTGGGTGCACTGGCCAAAAATGTTTCCATGATGACTCAAACCTTGCCTTGGCCAATCCGGATCTACTACTTTGAAGCACTGGTTCGTTGCGTCATAGGCTGAAAGATAAAACCGCATCCTTTGGCGCCCTAGACCTTGTATACAGCTCATCAAGACGGTTTTATAAAATATGGGAACGGTTATACCGGAGAAAAATGCTACGGCTAATCAAACAGTGAATAAGTGTTTATGACAATTTTAGATGAATTGGAACGAATGGAAAGCAACCTTCCACTAGCACTGGTAGTCCTCCAACAAAATCAATTTTTGCTTGACCCTCAACGGAACATTGGCACCGTGGTCTAGTAGCAGTTTTGTGGAACTCGTTAATCATTGTGCAGTATATATTTGCTAATGAAAGCAAAAGAGTTACTTACCCTATGTTTTTCGAGGAAAATTCGTAAAAATTCTTACTGACTCCAGTAGTCAGGTAGAATAAAACAGAACCAAAGATCCTTTTGGGCTGGCAGCGTGGTGACCGTCTCCCAAAACTCGCTCATGTGGGTTCGCAGCCTTTTGCTTTCATGGAACAGGTGACTATCGGTTCCGAAGGATTTGGAAGAAAAAGTAACCAGCTAAACAGACGTCAACTGGCGATGTGTATTTCACAAGTCTGCTGGAAACGGGCATTGATGCAGGTGATTGGAGAGTTTTTTAAGGATAGCAGTTAGCGATTTTACAAATAAAAGATGAGCAATGACAATTCCCCACGCATATACGCAGTTTGTTTTCATTTGCATTCCTTTGGCAAGGGAAGACTGAATGCGATATAACTTTTAGAATTCAATCGTGAAATTAACACGACATCCAGAAACACGGGCTTGTGTGTTGAATGTATATAACTTACGAGTTACTTACACCCCAGGCTTGTGTCAATAATTCTTTCAAGATTGAGGCACCACACGGCAAGACAGTGGGCCACCAGCTCCTAGTAATACGCTGAAACGGCCGTTTTTAAATAAAGCTCACAAATAGTCCGGGTTTGACGTTTGTCAGCAGCACAGTAGATTGCCTCAGTTTAATTCTTTCGCTAATCATCGACACAAAAAGGCATACGCATCCACACGCGAAAAAACACATACTGTGACTCAAGATTACGCGATCTGCTCTCATTTATGTATGATATACACAGACCAAACTTTGAACGCTGTCAGCCACCAACAGATAAACAATGGTTGGCAGAAGAACAGAGTAAAAAGCAGAGGGCGCAACGCAAGTCAAAAATGCGAGCGGTTGGCCAAATGTGAGGCAACTGCGAAAAAATTATTAGGCGCGGATAAATTTGTCTACCATTTTTCACCTGTGATCTGTTCTTTGGGAATGGTTTCGGTAGCCGGTGTAACGTACAAATCGGAAAAATCTTCAGAAGACACGTTTTTGTCGCAGTTCGTAGTTACTTTCGCACAGGTGGCATCCATGCATGTTTCTGTGTGCTCGAAGTTTCTTTTGTTCACGCCCGCTACACGACCCGAGGACCAGCGTAGACCGCGTGAGTATTCCAGTGCGGTGAAATTAGCTCCAGATTTGAGTCTTTCTGACGGCATACTGGGGACCTGTTTTTCATTGTATATAGGTTAATTTGAAAATCCCGCACCGCAGAGTTTTCGTTTCGTTTGCCTTTTGGAATTCGGCTTTTATATGGCCACGTGATGATCAAGCGGTAGTTGCACGCGGCGTGGGTGATCTTGCATTCCGGTTTCTTTAAATCTAGGCTCTCTGTATCAATCGGTGCTCTCCTCATTATCAAGTCTAGGACCGGCAGTGCTTAGCCGAAGCTCTGTTGAGTTGTCCGATTAGCACACGGAAATATTCCTCTTGGGTGCACAAACCCCAGTATCCAGAAGAGGCCTCGGTCAGCTTCAGAAGCGTTAATACCTTCCATTGTGAGCCTTTTGCCATCACCCATTCAGCGGGATGGGAAAATTAAACGTTGCCATGTCCCCAGCGAGCTCCAAGCCTGGGCTTTGGAAAATGCCTACAACTAAGATCCTGAAGCATTCACTTGCGACGACGATTTCCGGCTCCCATACGTTCGGGATCCCCTTTTCGATCCTCCTTTGCGTCACGTCGTAGGGCTACTAATATTTTTGTATTGCTTGTTGTTCTGTCCCATCCATCCATTCCAATGAACAAGTAGCCTGCTGCCGTTAATTCTTTCCTCCGATGCTCGGCTGCACCTGGGTTTCTTTGTTTGCTAGCATACTTACGGAGAAAAAGCCAAATGTTTACCCAGGTCGTTAGTTCCTGAATTTGCTGCATTTGCGCAGACCACCCTTGCTATTGCTCCACGCCGAAATTTGGAAGACTCATGAAATGCCCAGAACCTACTTCCGATGTTTTCGACCCCCTCCATGACAGTGGAGAGCCCTACCCCGTCTTCGCGCCTTTAGCGTCCCTCTTCTGGGTCCTTTGGTGTACGGCAGTCACGAGTGTCTCTTTTACAACTGGTCGCCTAGCTTCCGCCAGTCCCTTGTCTTAACCTATAGTCATATTGTATGGTTTGGCCTTTGGATGACTCTTCTCACCAAAATGATGCATGCCAGGTCTGAGGTCTCCAGTCGTCCTTGGAGATTTTCCATCCTTGAATATAGATCTACTTCCACGGACAGTAGTTCCACCCGGTTCCAGTGAAAATTTATCCAATACAATGGTTTTCATTCCATTAGCTGCTGCCGAGTATTTGTCATTGTGCTGGGGATTAACGAAATCTGTTGAAATTTGGCGCGGATCCGTTCTCCTGAATTATCACCCTTCGACCTCCCCTGGTGCAACGCTCTGTTAGTGGTTGCGTGCTTCGGCAACCGCACCGTGCCAGCAGGCCGACCACAAGGTGACTTACGGTCA
This sequence comes from Fasciolopsis buskii, assembly GCA_008360955.1. NCBI lineage: Eukaryota > Metazoa > Platyhelminthes > Trematoda > Plagiorchiida > Fasciolidae > Fasciolopsis > Fasciolopsis buskii. The sequence goes on along the minus strand of LUCM01005274.1, from coordinate 185,368 downwards.
TTTCTGTCTGACCGCAATCTTCATATGAAGCTCTGGGATTTCTAGGAAAAAAGCATTTCAGCTCCCAGTCAAAACAATATCGTCAGAATTTCGTACAGCATCTGACACATTGGTTATTTGATGTGTAGTTCAAATTAGGCTCAAGTGCCTTGGCTGCATTTCCAAGTACTTTCATGCCGTTTGATGACTTTATTGCTCTTTGAATTTCATGATCCGGCGAGGTAAGTTAATACTTGTAATTTCGTCTATTCCTCGATGTTCAAGAGTCACGCGCAGGTCAAGACTAAATATGAATATGGATAATGCAGGCAAAACGTGAATAACAAGCAATAATCATTTTACCACGAACTCTTAAGAAACCGATAACGAGTTTGCCTCCAGTCATCTGTACAGTACACCTGCCATTGATATCTTGTAGCTGCACACTGAAACTCTCCAAACGTAGCATTTGAACAAGGTCACACTCTGCAGACCGCGTTTCTGATGCCAGCATCGACGCGTATGCCACAAAGCGGTGGAATATACCTCATCACCAGCAGCTGCCCTTTAAGTTCAGCCAGCCATACCAGTGACCCCAGCAAGCGGGTCCAGGACGAATTCCTGTTTAGCTTAAACAAAAATGACACACAAAGAAACATTAGTTGTCACTAAGCAACCCATTGCTATCCGCTCCGGCTGCGGTTAGGTGCTGAGACCGCGGATTGGCCGGCGGCCCTCAGAAAGGTTGAAAAATTCCGGGCCATTGGTCCACGTCTCCAGCGGCCATAGTTTCGTTACCTCAAGGGAGCTGGAATGTTGGTCAATTTTACGTGCCTGTGCATTTCAACCTTTGCTTTATGGTGTATAATTTTGGTTCTACTTGCGTTAAAAGCACCAAAAGGTCCTCCGAAATTTTGAATGTATTTGGGAACGATCGCTTAGTCCGAACAAAATGTCGCGATCCAGTCCATGGGGTTAAACAGCTTACTGTCTGCACAATCCGGGCCAAGTCTGTAGAATTTAACTCCAGGAATGGGATTGATACTGGCTTCATAGGTGCTATTCTTGCCGTGACCAGCGATATCCTATCGTCGTGTCTACAATCTCCTCTTCTCCACTGTCCATGTACTATGGCACCGTTACCTACTTGCGATGTGTCCGACTATGCATACAGCACTCCTTTCTGGTTTACGTTGTTTGGAAGCAGACTGCGCGTAACCTTTGTGTTCTCCAGTGCGTTCTCAAGTTTCAAGCTCTTCGTTTGAAGAATTATTTTCAAGATCAATCATATCGTTTTCAGCCCACCAAAAGAAGTGGAGCACGATTCTATGCTTGTCCGGCAAAAACATTTCCTTGTCAGCGGATATTGCCACTTTGACTGCTCGAAGGCGTCCAAGGACCCCGATCAGTTGCATGATCCCATCTGGCCTCTGCAACGGCTGATCAATCGGCAAATTTTTTTGGAATATTTTTTGCGCGATCAACTACAAGCCGAAGTGTTTCTGATATCGTGCAGTTTAGTACAGAATTTTGAAATAAATACCATTTTTTCATCACATTGAGCAAAATCACCTTCCCAGGAAATTTATAGTGCACCAGCAGGACAGATTATCGTTGTAACAGCCGCCTGCATCGTCGAAATCTTTCTCTCATATTGAAAAACCTTTTGGGGTATGCATGTTTCTCACGATGTGTTTGGCATGCGGACGCTACGGGAGCCGCACCTCAGAACTAACCGAAAGAACTCTTGTCCCCCGTAGCGCTCTCTCTATTGCTTTATGGTCTGTCGATGTGCTAAGGAGAGCACTTAGTATATTAAAATTTTTGAGCTTATAGCCGGTTCAGCTGTTTCTTCATGCCTCCTGCATCGCGGTGGTGCATTTGGTGGGAACTTCAACTTTGTCTTATTTTCCTATGAACAATTGAAGTAGCAACAGAACCAGCAAGTGGGATTAACGTGGATGGATAAACGAAGAGCAAATATTTGCGAAGGATAGCACGGTTTGTACAGGAAATGTTTCCGGTTCGGTGTCAGTTTGCGGATTGAAACAGGGAGGCTCTTGCAGGCCAACGGATCAGGGAAACATGATGACGCTGACTCGCCGACGCAATCATTGTGCAGACCCATATGGAGATTACTTACATGTTGACAACTTGTTGATGCAATTGGGTTGCTTGATCAGGAAATAGCACGGAGACCGGACATGCTCAGATGACGATTTCCGAGGTGCTCGCGTCAGTAACGGATCTTTACTTGCGACGTCAAAGTATTTAAAAATAATATTATGACAATGTATATTTCTGGACTTGCGAGAGGTACGACCGTGCAGAATCAAGTTTTTACAAGAACGAGGCAGAGCAAAAGCTAGCAACAGAAATCAGAATAGGCTTGAGCGTTTTGCAGGGTATTCTGGAACTGTTTGTGAGCACCAAAATGCAAGTCATTTCATGTTTAAGTACACTTAGTGTGCGTGTCGCTAGCGCAACACTTGAAAGGAGCTCACTGGCAGATGTTGAGATATATTCGGAGAAGCTAACGTTAGGAGCGTTACGTGATGGACAAAAACGTTAAGCTGAGAAGGTTAAGATCAATGGGGATATGTTAATTTGATGCAAATTAGTCAAAACTAAGAGGAAAGTTAGGCTAGGTGAATAGGGAAGTCGCAAATAACAAAAAAGGGCCGATGAAATGCTGAAGAGTGCGGATGAATACTATCAAGTCTGTTGAAGTGTCTGCAGAGCGAGATTTCACGCAACGTTTTGCAGAGATGATGATGATGATAACGTATATTTCTCGATTTCCAAGATGCGTGCGCAAGGCAAGATCAATTTTTGCATAAATGATGCACAGGAAATACGGACAGTATAAATGGAAGTGACAGGGGGTGAGAGCGATCCCTAGTAATTTTGCAGGTTTGTTTGTTTTGTATATTTCTAGACATACGAGAGTCATGAGCATGATAAGATCACAATTGGGCCAAGAAGGCACAGTGAAGACACGGAAAGCTATAACTAAACACACAATGCGATGTAGTATCACTCAAAATATCATAACATGCAATGTGATTTCCCGCGCAGGGAGAAAATGGAACCCTCAGGACTGCCTATTTCATCCCTATGCTACTGGCCGCAAACTTGACTGAGCGGCGCAGTGGAGGAAACATTTGTGTAAGAAGCAAAAATATTTTAAATACACCGGTCAACGATTTCCTCTATGCTGTCAATTTATCGTCGCAATTTCGATCATACATATGGGGTATTTCAAGGGGCACACAAGATATTCCAGCAGCGATAGTAACCGCCTTTGACCAATTTTGGAAATCCACCAGAGTCGGAGCATCTAAGGAAATCAGCGACGCGGTTTGGGTTGAACGGACCAGTAATCAAGCACCAGGTCTGTCTAGCACTGTCCTAGAAAGAGGGAGAAGCTGGTAGATTTTGAGTTGCCCTTAGGGGGGCCTAATTGGTAACAGCACGTGTGGCCAGGGTGCATGATCTGAGACATGAGGGGGAGACGCAGTCTGGCCTGGGGTTATGGCGATTGCTGGATGGTGGAGAAAGAGAGACATCATCCATAATAAGGATGGTAAGTAATAAAGAACTTATTTGGTAGGGTGACCAAGGTAGTATTGGGATCAGGTTGCCATTAGGAAGCAAAGCAATTCAGCTTCAAGCAATCGGTAACTACTCTAAAGTACTACTGTAGATTTTTTGACAGTTGTCGTGGTCAGCATCCTTTGCGCTGCTGACCTAATGCAGAGAACGAAAACGTAGATGAAGAATTATGGAAGATGATGTGTTGATAACAGAAGTAAACGCTCTATTGCCGCATAACAGTCTATTTCTGTTGATTAATTCAATAATAATAATACTAATGGTGAACGTTACGAAAACGCGCAGGGCATAAATAGTGAAAAAAACGGAGGAAACGTCAATCTGAAATAAGCTCGGGCTATAGGGTTAAGGCGAGTGGCAACGAAAATGTAAATCGGTGAATAAAAAGCCGAGAAATATGGGAGTGAATGGGAAAGCATGGGAGATACAACCATGGTATTTGCATGTCTGCCAGTCGGAAAGCGTCGGTCATAGTAGTAGGATAAGGGTAGGTCCTCGTTAAAATGGATGTATATTCCATTTACCAGGGGACCAGAGACAGCCAATCATCAAATTTGTTCAAAGTACGCAATTAAATTGGGTTCTATGATGCCCGCAAAAAGAAAGATATGGAACGAAGAGTCTAAAGAAAAGTAGGGAAAAAAGGTGAGTATTTAAAAACCGATAGCTGACTCAAAGGCACGCTCTTCCGAGGTAGGCCTTGTTGGTCAATTGAAGAACCTGGGTGACACTTAGTTAAGTATTTAAAGCAGCCTTAAAACTGGATTGGTTATGTATGCACCGAATGCTAATGGGAAGTGTGTTCTAAATTTGGCATAAACAACAGGAACGAAATGCGACCTTGAAGAGGCTTTGGTAGTACCGAGAAGTATGAGAGTGAATGGGAAAGCGGGGAAGACATATCCATGCAATTCGCACGTCTGTCAGATAGGAAGCGTTGGGCCTTGCAGTGGGCCAGGTGTAGGTCCCCCCCTCTTAATTTGTTACGACTATTCCATTTACCCGTCGATCACCGAGGTTTAATATTCCGTGTTGGCCAAATCAGGCCAGGATACTAGGCTCTTTTGCGTCCCCAGATTGAGTGTTATGAAAATCAGGGCGGTGGGACGTGTATTTAGAAATCGATGGCTTACTCAAAGGCACGCTCTTCCGAGGTAGGCCTTGTTGGTCAATTGAAGAACCTGGGTGACACTTAGTTAAGTATTTAAAGCAGCCTTAAAACTGGATTGGTTATGTATGCACCGAATGCTAATGGGAAGTGTGTTCTAAATTTGGCATAAACAACAGGGACGAAATGCGATCTTAAAGAGGCTTTGGCGATTTTTGCATGGATGTTTAGACACTTGTGACTTAGATGGTAGGGGCTGGCAGGGGAGAATATAGGTGGGTCGTTGGAGAAGGAGCGCCTTTTCGCCATGTTATTTGGAAACGACAGGTTAATTTTCAGTCGCCACAGCCAAAGTGGCTCAAGTTTGACGGTTACACAGCGTTCCTTGTTATTTAGAGTCGTTGACCAACCTATCACTTGCTTAGTGAAGCGTCTCTGAATACTTTCAAAAGGAGATTATATCCGACTTTGACATGCTGGAGTATAGCAAAGTGCCATACTCAAGGAGTGTTCGAACGTGTTTTATCATTACTGATATTGTCGGATAATTTCATTGCGCGAAAAATCACACTTACATTTCTCCTAGCTTTAGTTGACCGAATAAACACGTGCTCTGAGAAATTTAGAGAAGCTGAGTAGTTGAGACCAAGGTCATGAATTGTGGGTTTACATGCAGTAGGAGATCAGCGCAGCAAACTTAAATCTTAAGGTAGTGTACACTAATGTGGGAGCATTTCGCTCTTATCGGCAGAGAAGCTCATCATCCACGAGGTCCACCAGTCACCTAAGGCAGACAGATTGGCACAAATTTTTCTAATCTTATTATTAACTTCATTTGATTTAAGAGGGTAAGCTATTTTTATTTCATCAGAAAACAGGAAAGGGATGCCGTGAGATATTGAATCCAGTGCATCATTAATGTATATAAGGAATAGCAAGGGGCCAAGTACGCTGCCTTGTATGACGCCATTATTTACAGGTCTGGGATTGGAGGTAATGCCGTCAATGGAGACCACCTGTGATCTTTGGCTTAAGTAAGATGAGAGCCAGGATAGATGAGGATCGGTGATGCAAAATGAGCTTACTTTGGATAAAAGGTGCAGATGAGGGACACGGTCAAAGGCCTTGGACATAGCAAGATAGATGACCGAGAATGCCACACTCCTGTTCGCTAGGTTAGTTAGGAATTTCAGGAAGTCAAACTGACAGGTTAAGCAAGAACGAGATTGGAGAAACCCATACTGTTTGTGGTTAAGTGGGTTGGAAACTGAAAGTTAGTCCACCATGGGTCTATTAACCACCTTTTCCATAAACAAGAAAAAATGCCTGAGGTTAACGGAACGGTAATTGGACATATAACGCAAAGACATCTCGTGGCTAGAGGATATTACAGAGTGCTTCCAGTTGATCGGAACTAAAACAGAGATTATTGAACGTGTAAAGAGGTTGAGCAATAGCAAGGGTAAGTCAGGGTCACAAATAAGAACAGCTCTCGGGGGTATGCCATCAGGACTTTGGCGAGACCCTCGTTCGAAATTGCCTGAACGTAGTGCAATAGTCATGACGTCTAAGAACACAGCACATAAGGTGGAGTTATACTGATAATACGGTTATCGAATTCAAGATGAACTGTACATCAAACAAACAATGTGCCAGTTGCTGTACGAAATTCTGACGATATTGTTTTGACTGGGAGCTGAAATGCTTTTTTCCTAGAAATCCCAGAGCTTCATATGAAGATTGCGGTCAGACAGAAATGACCGTAAGTCACCTTGTGGTCGGCCTGCTGGCACGGTGCGGTTGCCGAAGCACGCAACCACTAACAGAGCGTTGCACCAGGGGAGGTCGAAGGGTGATAATTCAGGAGAACGGATCCGCGCCAAATTTCAACAGATTTCGTTAATCCCCAGCACAATGACAAATACTCGGCAGCAGCTAATGGAATGAAAACCATTGTATTGGATAAATTTTCACTGGAACCGGGTGGAACTACTGTCCGTGGAAGTAGATCTATATTCAAGGATGGAAAATCTCCAAGGACGACTGGAGACCTCAGACCTGGCATGCATCATTTTGGTGAGAAGAGTCATCCAAAGGCCAAACCATACAATATGACTATAGGTTAAGACAAGGGACTGGCGGAAGCTAGGCGACCAGTTGTAAAAGAGACACTCGTGACTGCCGTACACCAAAGGACCCAGAAGAGGGACGCTAAAGGCGCGAAGACGGGGTAGGGCTCTCCACTGTCATGGAGGGGGTCGAAAACATCGGAAGTAGGTTCTGGGCATTTCATGAGTCTTCCAAATTTCGGCGTGGAGCAATAGCAAGGGTGGTCTGCGCAAATGCAGCAAATTCAGGAACTAACGACCTGGGTAAACATTTGGCTTTTTCTCCGTAAGTATGCTAGCAAACAAAGAAACCCAGGTGCAGCCGAGCATCGGAGGAAAGAATTAACGGCAGCAGGCTACTTGTTCATTGGAATGGATGGATGGGACAGAACAACAAGCAATACAAAAATATTAGTAGCCCTACGACGTGACGCAAAGGAGGATCGAAAAGGGGATCCCGAACGTATGGGAGCCGGAAATCGTCGTCGCAAGTGAATGCTTCAGGATCTTAGTTGTAGGCATTTTCCAAAGCCCAGGCTTGGAGCTCGCTGGGGACATGGCAACGTTTAATTTTCCCATCCCGCTGAATGGGTGATGGCAAAAGGCTCACAATGGAAGGTATTAACGCTTCTGAAGCTGACCGAGGCCTCTTCTGGATACTGGGGTTTGTGCACCCAAGAGGAATATTTCCGTGTGCTAATCGGACAACTCAACAGAGCTTCGGCTAAGCACTGCCGGTCCTAGACTTGATAATGAGGAGAGCACCGATTGATACAGAGAGCCTAGATTTAAAGAAACCGGAATGCAAGATCACCCACGCCGCGTGCAACTACCGCTTGATCATCACGTGGCCATATAAAAGCCGAATTCCAAAAGGCAAACGAAACGAAAACTCTGCGGTGCGGGATTTTCAAATTAACCTATATACAATGAAAAACAGGTCCCCAGTATGCCGTCAGAAAGACTCAAATCTGGAGCTAATTTCACCGCACTGGAATACTCACGCGGTCTACGCTGGTCCTCGGGTCGTGTAGCGGGCGTGAACAAAAGAAACTTCGAGCACACAGAAACATGCATGGATGCCACCTGTGCGAAAGTAACTACGAACTGCGACAAAAACGTGTCTTCTGAAGATTTTTCCGATTTGTACGTTACACCGGCTACCGAAACCATTCCCAAAGGACAGATCACAGGTCGGAAATCAGATTTAAATTTCTTCTCACCTTGCATGTCATTGCCACTTCTCCACTTGTGTTGTGCTCTTTTCTGCTTTGGTCCTTCTTTTCCAGCTGTCTTTTGTTTCACGATCCTTAGGCCTGCCGAAAATCTCTTTTAGACATCTGCAGTATATTTAATCGGCATATTTCTACGCCGTTACTCCCGCAGTTTTTCCAGCCTTGTATATTTTTGGTTTCTGTGCATTCAAATATGACACTAGCACCCCTTTCATCAAAAGCAGAACACCGAACGCCCATTTCAGATATTCTTGCTCCATTTGATGCTTCCCATTTTGCTTCCGCAAGACAGATCACTTTTGGTGATACCCACGTCCAAATCTTTTGCAGTGAATACTTTCCTCCATTTCTTCCATTCGCCAAATCGCCCAACATAGGCTGGCTTCGAGGTGGCAGTGCGCATCGTCCGGAAATCAGGGCACTTTACCTTTGCCTGTACGGTTGTAGTTTTAAGTGAAGGTAATACACAAAAAATGACGCACGATATTTGAAAAAGGGGGCACCGATGTTAATAAACGCAGTGGGAAATTAAACCAATAAATGGACTAATATATTTCTTCAAAAATAGAGTCCCGAGGGAGTATAATTCCCGACTAACGAGCGCAACGTATTAGTCACAAATGTACCTTGGAAATGCGACACAGTAGTGGTCACGCCAATAAAGTGGAAATAAAATATTCACGAACAACACTTCAAAAAATTTGATTCTGCAGCAATTTCAAAATTTCGAGCTTGAAGAGCGATAGAAGAAAATGTGTTGTAGCTCGTTGCGCAGGGATAACGACAAAGAGGACAGACTTCAAGAGACTTGTAGTTGTGCTTTAATCCGCATCGTTGATACATGTTCAGAAACAAAAGGAAGAATAAATGAATAGGAGAACCAGTTGGTGCAAGAGCCTTGATCCTAAAAGACACTTCGAGGCCTTGCGGTTTCACCATTAATTACTTAAGCTAACAAGTTGGACAGTGGCGCAGACGTGCTACAACGGCTGAGCTACTCGGTAGGTACAACTTCCACTGAAGTCACAGAAGAACGTTTAATTCAGTTCATTTAGCAGACACATTCTTGGTCACTTAGTGTGAAAGCATGCAAGGAAAGATGGATCCCTCTTAAATTGGCAGCCCTCGGGCCGTGCTTAGTGAGAAAACGCTGCAAACTTCTTCATAAAATGACTCACTGTTATAAGCTAAATTCAACGGTGTATCTCTAACTAATTGCTCCATTTCTGCATACTCCCCGCCACCGATAATTGCGCAATTTTACCAGTCAATTCCAGGGGTTATTAAAAAACGCATTTTCTCCATGAAATAAACTTCAAAATAGCTCGCAAAATTGTCCTGCTCATCATCTTTATACACGCACTGATCCACTAACGAAGTGGGCGACAGTGCCCCAATTTTGGCTGACACGATTGCTTTTGATAAAGCACGATCTAAGTCCCATCCAAGTTACCAACACAATTTATTGATTTATTCAAAAGGATTGATTAAAATAAACAAACTTGCTCATTTAAAACTTTAGTTTTTGACAACCTCTTCCTTCTCTCTTGCATCTTCAGGTCACGTTTGTGGCCAGCAGCATAAGAATGAAATCGACATTCTGAGGGTTCCATTTTCTCTCTCTGCAAAACGTTGCTTAAAATCTCGCTCTGCAGACACTTCAACAGACTTGATAGTATTCATCCGCACTCTTCAGCATTTCATCGGCCCTTTTTTGTTATTTGCGACTTCCCTATTCACCTAGCCTAACTTTCCTCTTAGTTTTGACTAATTTGCATCAAATTAACATATCCCCATTGATCTTAACCTTCTCAGCTTAACGTTTTTGTCCATCACGTAACGCTCCTAACGTTAGCTTCTCCGAATATATCTCAACATCTGCCAGTGAGCTCCTTTCAAGTGTTGCGCTAGCGACACGCACACTAAGTGTACTTAAACATGAAATGACTTGCATTTTGGTGCTCACAAACAGTTCCAGAATACCCTGCAAAACGCTCAAGCCTATTCTGATTTCTGTTGCTAGCTTTTGCTCTGCCTCGTTCTTGTAAAAACTTGATTCTGCACGGTCGTACCTCTCGCAAGTCCAGAAATATACATTGTCATAATATTATTTTTAAATACTTTGACGTCGCAAGTAAAGATCCGTTACTGACGCGAGCACCTCGGAAATCGTCATCTGAGCATGTCCGGTCTCCGTGCTATTTCCTGATCAAGCAACCCAATTGCATCAACAAGTTGTCAACATGTAAGTAATCTCCATATGGGTCTGCACAATGATTGCGTCGGCGAGTCAGCGTCATCATGTTTCCCTGATCCGTTGGCCTGCAAGAGCCTCCCTGTTTCAATCCGCAAACTGACACCGAACCGGAAACATTTCCTGTACAAACCGTGCTATCCTTCGCAAATATTTGCTCTTCGTTTATCCATCCACGTTAATCCCACTTGCTGGTTCTGTTGCTACTTCAATTGTTCATAGGAAAATAAGACAAAGTTGAAGTTCCCACCAAATGCACCACCGCGATGCAGGAGGCATGAAGAAACAGCTGAACCGGCTATAAGCTCAAAAATTTTAATATACTAAGTGCTCTCCTTAGCACATCGACAGACCATAAAGCAATAGAGAGAGCGCTACGGGGGACAAGAGTTCTTTCGGTTAGTTCTGAGGTGCGGCTCCCGTAGCGTCCGCATGCCAAACACATCGTGAGAAACATGCATACCCCAAAAGGTTTTTCAATATGAGAGAAAGATTTCGACGATGCAGGCGGCTGTTACAACGATAATCTGTCCTGCTGGTGCACTATAAATTTCCTGGGAAGGTGATTTTGCTCAATGTGATGAAAAAATGGTATTTATTTCAAAATTCTGTACTAAACTGCACGATATCAGAAACACTTCGGCTTGTAGTTGATCGCGCAAAAAATATTCCAAAAAAATTTGCCGATTGATCAGCCGTTGCAGAGGCCAGATGGGATCATGCAACTGATCGGGGTCCTTGGACGCCTTCGAGCAGTCAAAGTGGCAATATCCGCTGACAAGGAAATGTTTTTGCCGGACAAGCATAGAATCGTGCTCCACTTCTTTTAGTGGGCTGAAAACGATATGATTGATCTTGAAAATAATTCTTCAAACGAAGAGCTTGAAACTTGAGAACGCACTGGAGAACACAAAGGTTACGCGCAGTCTGCTTCCAAACAACGTAAACCAGAAAGGAGTGCTGTATGCATAGTCGGACACATCGCAAGTAGGTAACGGTGCCATAGTACATGGACAGTGGAGAAGAGGAGATTGTAGACACGACGATAGGATATCGCTGGTCACGGCAAGAATAGCACCTATGAAGCCAGTATCAATCCCATTCCTGGAGTTAAATTCTACAGACTTGGCCCGGATTGTGCAGACAGTAAGCTGTTTAACCCCATGGACTGGATCGCGACATTTTGTTCGGACTAAGCGATCGTTCCCAAATACATTCAAAATTTCGGAGGACCTTTTGGTGCTTTTAACGCAAGTAGAACCAAAATTATACACCATAAAGCAAAGGTTGAAATGCACAGGCACGTAAAATTGACCAACATTCCAGCTCCCTTGAGGTAACGAAACTATGGCCGCTGGAGACGTGGACCAATGGCCCGGAATTTTTCAACCTTTCTGAGGGCCGCCGGCCAATCCGCGGTCTCAGCACCTAACCGCAGCCGGAGCGGATAGCAATGGGTTGCTTAGTGACAACTAATGTTTCTTTGTGTGTCATTTTTGTTTAAGCTAAACAGGAATTCGTCCTGGACCCGCTTGCTGGGGTCACTGGTATGGCTGGCTGAACTTAAAGGGCAGCTGCTGGTGATGAGGTATATTCCACCGCTTTGTGGCATACGCGTCGATGCTGGCATCAGAAACGCGGTCTGCAGAGTGTGACCTTGTTCAAATGCTACGTTTGGAGAGTTTCAGTGTGCAGCTACAAGATATCAATGGCAGGTGTACTGTACAGATGACTGGAGGCAAACTCGTTATCGGTTTCTTAAGAGTTCGTGGTAATATGATTATTGCTTGTCTAAACGTGGCCTCAGAAAATCCGGCCATCCTACCGGCTGGACACTACGTCGCTGATCTGCCTGTTTAACATAACCATGCAGTAAAGGAACATGCGTAGCGACACCACCGTGCTGAGCATCATAAATTACGGTTTTGGATCTTGAACTGAAAGGCAAAATTGAGGTGCATGCTCAGAATTGTTGTGCAATCTTACAGGCTCATAGAAATTACGGGGGGAAAAATAATTTCCATGATTCCCAAGAACAGAGTAAACCCGGGGGTGGCCTTTTCGCGCAATTAGGATCAGTTGTTTTGGACCCTGCGAATCAAAGGCACTGAACGGGAAAAGAATAAGGATATTTAGGGACCTGCATTGAATCTCGAGTCGTAAAACTCGATTAACACAGAGTCTTTCGGCGCTGTAATTATTCAGAAACAGCCGAGGCATGCCAATCGACGTGTGCAGTAAAAAATGATTCAGATTTTGTTACACTTGAGCAAGAACTTTCATATTCAGATCCCGGCCTGAAACTGCATAAGCTCTGCATTTAGTGGCACTTTAAACCCCGTACTCTAGTCATCGGGGTTGGATAAGGAAATGCTTGATCAGGTCAGATTGAGGGATAATTGTTGCCCTTCCTGCTTGGGAAGATTGTCGTGCAACATGAAGGCACCAGACGTCAGCACCAGACGCCGCACAACAGCGCGAGTCTGCGGCTTAAGGGACGAACAACACAGCAGGGCTGGACACAATATTACGGGTTAGGGCCTTCAAGCCCCGTTGTCGCGCAAAGACTGGAATGGACCAGACGCACCTTTGAGCGGGTGGTCATACAGAGGCAAATCGCGCAACTTGAACGCCTAACCCGACTTTCTAGCAAGAGAATAAGATAAGCGCGGATCACAGCGGCATGTTTACTGGAAACCCAGGAATGCATTCAGAGGTCACTTCAGCCCATTCGCTCTTAAAAGGTTTCGCGGTGACCTCGGTCAGCGAGGGCAGCAGCCAATCCTAGGACAAGGGCTAGGGAGATTTTGCGGCGATGCTAAAGTTGTCAACCGTGCAATATTTAAAATAACGTCAATTTTAAAGCAACTTGAAGAGATTTGGTCCTTAAGTTAAATTAGTTACAGATTTGGAATCTGTGACACAAGAGGGGTTGTTGCTACGACACACCTTAACTCTGCAGGTAGAAGCAGATACATGGCGGAAGCTCCGTCAGGGCAGGGGACCTAGTGATGCTCTCCGAGAAACATGTCCATGCCAGTTCGTAGCCGCAATGTGTCATGGACCATGTGATCACCGGTCACGACAGACTCATAAGCACGGCTAACATGAGTACGGCAAACGGTGAGCTGGCTTGCGCTGTGATTTGTATTAGCCTCTTGGAAGTGGTGGAGGGAGCGTGTAATACAGGTTTCTCAAAGTAAGGGGAAAACGCATCTACAGGGCGAGAATGCGAGAAATGGTGAGTCAGCATGGTTGCGCACACAAATTTTCACACACCTCGCCATGACAAATAAGCATTAAATAACCACCCCCTCTCGGAGCCCAATCGCCGATTGCCTCACCCAACCATCATGACGTTTTACGGTGAATGGGTATATTTACTTTAGCAATCACTTGCACGCTAGTCTTGTGGTTAAACCCTTCTTCTGCGACTGTGATTTTGCATGGCATGCCAGGGAATCAAGTGCCTTTGCAATACAGAGTAACCTTGAACTTGCATGCAGTCGGTAAATGTCACGGCTACTAGGTGTTGTTCATTTGTCACCGGCACGATATATTCCATTTTACACCTATGCTAAAGCCCCACACATCTAAACTTACACAGGCCGCATTTCTCCTATGATTGCCACTTCCACGACTCAATATGATTTGCCTGCATTCTGGACAAGCTGTTCCTGGAGGCCCTGACAACCAAGAAACAGGGGTCAAGTAAACGATGCAAGGAAACCCATTCACTTTATGGCGATTTGCAGTAGATGCTGAGAGCGATTGTGGAGAAAAAAGTTCAATGACAGCAGGGTTTATGTAAGCATCTATGAATCTATGTCCCGATTTCCAATCTTTCACTTGTCAGCGTGGGACAAACATTTTATTTGTATAAATAATAATAAATAACAGCTGAGGCAGATTCTCTAAAATCAACTACTGTATCAGAATTTGTGAAATCAACGCCATACAAATGATTCCAGCGCTTTATCTTATACCTGCTTTTTACTTGAAACATCGTTTATTGGCAGTCACGGAGCAATTTTGCACTCATTGGTTTGGGAACCTCGTGAACCACAGCAACTTCAGCAGTCCTTTTCTAATGTTTTGGTTTTAGGCTTCTGTATTGATTGCATTTATAATCCAATGTCGTAGAGTTCACGAGTTAACTATTTCGGATTGGGGATTGGGCTTGGGCTGCGCATTTCTCAAATGCTGTTTGCAGACCCTTCAGTGGCCAGCGGAGTATGCTCAGCTAGACCTCGTCTTGTTCTACGCCGATATCGATTAAACATTTCAGGGGACCAGGGGAATCCAGGCTGCTTAAATTTAAAAAATATGCTCTCGTGTCTCTAAGATTAACTAGACGAGTTTTACAAGACCAAACAACTGGCCTCTTCCTGCATTACTTTTTCTACAGTTTTGGTGATCGTTCAACAATTCATAAAATGCTCTGTTTTAAAACCGCGCTGATACCCGACACATCTGTGGCAAATAGCTGCAACTTTTAGGCCGTTCAATCTTGTCTTTGGTTAGAATCATCAGGATTCTCATGTTCCCTAATTAAAAACAAAGTGAATCATCTTAGCCCTTTCTGTTCTTCATTGTGGTTGATATTCCAGAGGGTAGTTATTCAAATAATTCCACAGAATGCATGAAAAACAATAAAACGCGGCGAACAAGCTCGCATTCTGTCAGTCGCGCTTACGCCAGGACATGACGTTAAATGTCGTTGGGAATGGGTTAAAGGAATTTCCGGCTTGCAGTTACTTCCCTTCATAATTTCATTTATAGGCACGTATCTTTCATTGATCAACTTGCCTTTAGCTATTCAAAGAACTACCTTTTTCTGTTTAAAGAAATTCCCCTGTGGCCGTAGGTGGCAAAATTGCTTAATAGACTGGGGGGTAATTATTTTTTGATAGCCACCGGATGTACCAATCAATCCGAAACCATAATGTCCGCTTGCCAAGGTTTGAAACCCCGGGGTATCCCTCCAAATTTGGCAAAATTCCTCGGTCCTTAACGTGTTTTCTTCAGCCCTCAGTGTGCTGCAATTGTTTGCACGACCTCAAAGCAACCTCCTTGATAACTAAATTATGGTGTTTATGCAGTTGTCGCAAAATTTTCGCATTTCACCCAGACTCAAACGCTTCTGAGAAAATTTAGTACGCCATATCTGAAACTCAGACCCGAATCACATACGCAATGTTAGCTCTTTTTGGATCCCTACGCAGGGGAATTAGTTGATTTACCTAAAGCTGTCGAATGTAAAGGAAATGTAGTCGGACGGGCTTCATCATAACAAAATTCAAAGTTCCAAAGACTAAGGGAGCATTTCTACGGTTGTCTATTCTTTATGACCTCCATGCCCGATCAGGCGGTCTTAGCCAGTGTAGTCTGACTGCATCCGGGAGGATGTTACACACCGTTACAAGCGTAACATCCAGGCAAACTGCAAGAACTAAAACAGACGTGTTTGATGTGTCGCATTAAACTTCTACTCTCGCGGCCCACATTACGGCTCATCGTCGTTTCTCCTCTCTCAGGTTCAGTAAAATTCCAATAGCTAACCAAAACCATTAAGGTTCTCCGTTAAGCCAAATACCACTAAATTAATGTCTTGTCTTCATACCATTTTAGTCATTCGCTTCACAGGACCATTAAGACTTCAGCTGACGAAACCTTATTGTGGAAAATGATATTTGCGGGCCCATGCGTGGTGCGCACTTTTCTCCTTATCTTATCCATTCTGCTTGTAACAGCCGCGCCAATGCACCATCAAAATTAAGCTCCTGCCTCCGTCGGATGCGCCACACCACAGCTACACTAGATACTTTATCACTCACATCTCCCCTCGGCAACGTCCCTGACTTTTATCATTGTAAGTTACCTCTGGATCTGCCAGCGTAAATGTTAGCATCCTCTCTGCGACCGCCTTATTCATCCAATCTTTAGTACTGTAGGGCCCGATTCTGTAATAACTCTTGTGTCTGAACCACCTCTTAAACCTTAGCCTGGATAAACAAGGGGCATCCTCCGGTTGGTATCCCCAGAGCGGATGATACATTCCACCAACAGACCAGTTATCGGCTACTAGCCAAAACCACTATTTTTCTAGCGTCCGATTCATGCACAACGAAAATCGCCCGAGCCTGATGTTAATCTCCTCAATAGCCCCTTAAAAAATTCCTCACGTTCATTCCACCTTCAATCCGGATTCTATCATTTTTTGGCCATGCCCGCTGAAGTATTTATAAGCCTTAAAGCCTACAGCCGCAAGCGAGAAATAGTGAATCACGGAATCAGAGTGACCTACCGCGGAGCATCTCTGCTTCTAGCCGGTATGCGGCACACCGGAGCTTCCGTTTTCTGGTTTTCCACCTACCGCTCTATAATGCAAAGTAATACTCCAATGTTTCTAAGCTCTGTCAGCACTGCTTAATGCCGCAGCACAACGGGTAAAGGAACGATCCTGCCCCTGCCCGCAATATTTCAAAACTGTTCCTCCGGAAGATGGAGCTTTTCAGAAAACTATACTTGAACACCACTTCGCTTACTACAATAAACCCTGGACTCGTCCTTATTTGGTCCCACCATCACGGCAGTTCTACCTCAGGGTATGCGCCAGCTTCAGCCAATCCAGGACCCAACCTAAGTTGAATTCACCCCTTGCATCGACCACCTGCGCACTGCAGCTCATGCAAAATCCCAGCACTCCCAGAGATCACTCCTCTGTTGACCGCATCTCAAGGCTGACCTTGTTCTACCTTCCATCTAGGATCGATTTGTAATATTGGCCTTCCTAACTTACTGCCTAATGAACCGCAACCGCCACTAGTTTGCCTACTCCCATCCCTGCAGGCTCTTGCCACCATCTCCAGTCCCCATTTCAAATCTTTAATATTCATGATCTTTAATCGGCACTCGGCTACAAACGCAAAGCCTTGCTTTTTGTGCTCCTGCACGCTTCTGCACCTGGCCGCCGAAAACATCAAATAAGCCCATTAACTCAGCGGATGGCCCTGAGAACTTGGCTTTACGTGTAAGCCATACATTCTCCATTTGCTATGATTCTATCAATTCTAAAAATTGGCGGGCATAGCTAATTAACACTCGCCTTCGCTACAACGATCCTGAAAGACCTCCTTATTACCCATACACCATCAACCAAATTGAATATTTTAACCTTCCCATTGAATGAGATTTTCTGGCTGTCAAACGTCATTCTCTGAACAATCTTCACTCCGATTCCAGTCCAGATTTTGCCTCCGCCATTGAAGCTTGGTTACCCAAATCCATTCCGCCCCAAACCCTATGCTCCAGGCAGCCACAACATGTTTCGTTCACGTAGGCCCACCTGGAATGAAAGGTGCTTAGTAAATATCAGGAGTAGCCAGCAAGCAATGTAATAAAGACAACAACAAACACTCCAACCTGTTGAAGGTTCCATGTGGTTGCTATTGCAAGGGGCACCCGCCGACCATTTCGCCGCCTATGTTGATCTTATTTTCGATTCGTCTGTCTAATTGTCCCAGTCGCCCTTTTAGAAAAGTTACTTGTATGTTTCGGAAAAGTAACGATTTTAAGTTCAAAGCGCCTACGGATGGGTCCAGAAGTGGGTACCCCTCTGGCAACTAGCCTTGGTGTATACCAAGGAGGTTGAGCCAAATTGTGGAACTCAGGAGGTTAGCCCCACTGCCGACACTACCTTTAATCTTGACGGAAAAGGAGGCTGTCCTGACCGAAGACGAGTCTTCGTGTGGCAGATCCTTAGGTGTGTCTGGTACGAGGTCCCACATAGACGCCAAAACATCGGCGGGAAAAGCGTGGAAGAACTAGGTAAAATGTACGATCTAATGCAGTAAATCACATCTAATGAAATGCATTGGCATAATTAGGAATAACTGAATAGAGAAGGCTTAACCCAAATATCGAGTAAGGAAACCCTATTGCGGGTATCGTGGCGCCGACGTAGCAACACCTCTGCAAACGCGTCGTTCCAGACCATAGCGGAGAGGTGCTGTATGGTCCAACCAAATTCAAAGCAAGAACACTGAAAAGGTGCAGCTCGAGCGGAAACACACAGGTCTCATATGCAATAAAACAGAACCGAACCAGTGAAACAGAACTGATATACAGCGTCAGGGTAAATATTAGAGAAATTGGTGCCCTGAATATTCGACTGTCTCCGAAAGTTCGAGGCCAGTCCAAACGAAGCGAACTTTGCTGTCTCTCGGCGGCACCAAACTTCCAAGGCATCAAATACATTAAAATTAGCTTTCTCCGCTTTTCTGATGATAAATTTACTTTAGCCGATGGAAAATGTGCTGGCTAACCTTCCAGTTAATGACCGCAAGACGGTCCCCTGCCTTCCTCTTACTTGTCCCAAACCCTGAATGTTCACAATCGTTACCAACACCGTGAACATATCCTACAAATAAAAGAAAACTGGGCTGGTCTGACTGCTGCTTCCCGGAGCCTTGACTCGTCTGAATTCTTCCTCCCGTTTAGATCCTAAGAAGCTGTCGACATCTTAGGCCCGAATTGCACTCGGTGACCAACAACCTTATTCCTCAGAGAACTCAGCCCCGGCCAATGTAAAAAATCAAACTGTGTAAATGTGGAAAGAAGTTACTTAAATTGCAGAACGTTTAAACGCAAACATCAGACTTCTCCACACCGATCGTTGCATCCGAAGATAAACTTTGTAAGCAGGAGCAGATTGATCTTCGAAAATTGAATGCCCGCCCGCAAGTGAGCAGCCATCTGCGATTCAGCACCATTCAAAGCAACTAAAGTGCTCCTATTTGCATCATACACGGCAGCCTGCAGCTCGAAGATTCCAAGGAAGTTGCTCAGACTTTTAGTTCATACTTCTCCTCCACTTTCAATACCGTCGTTACTGCAAATTCGCCCATCTTCCCTAAGCTAAAGGACCAAACACTTTCCTTCATGTTTGGTGCAGGCAAAATAGAGAAAGCTCACGCCGTCATCAAACCATCTAACCGACCTAGCTCAGAGGGCCTCATGCTCTATTCTACTTCGCCAAACCCGACATAGCACTTCCATTGTAAAACCTATTTACTGCCTCCACGTCAACCGCGCTATTTCTCCTTCGGTGAAACGTCGCCACCATTGTTCCTCTTAACAAATATGGATCTTTGTGCTACCCGTCCAATGAATCATACGCCCATCTTGGCCGGACACAGGGAAAAGATTTTTAACGGCCAGTCAATTAGGTTTCCTCTACCGACGAAACAATCGGTTAACCCTAGCATGGTTTTCCTCAGTACAGATCCTATACCGCATGTTGCTCTTATTTCCTAATCTGCTCACTCTAAATGCCGATAATTTAAAGGCCCAAGTAATCTGTCTTCCATCCTAAAATGCGTTCAATAATGAAATAAGTGTGCATAAATTTTCAGGGAGGGGGCTGCGGCCAGCACAGGGCTTCCGAGGGGGGAAGCTGACCGGCGGTGGGAGGATTTCAACGTGCGAGTATTGCGTCCAAACTTCAAGTAGTATTGCCTAGCGGATCAGCTCTACTTTTATTTACTTTCTACCTCTCTGACCGCCTTTATATCTTCAATGTGAACGCAACCATATTCGAAACCCAGCCAGTCGCTAGCGGTGTAATGCATGGAAAAGTCCTCGGCCCCTTACCGCTCTTGCTCTAATTAAATGACATCTTTCAAGCAATACGCCAGGGCACACTTTTCTTATTCGCTGAAGAGCCAGTCTATTCGTTCGAGCCATCTTCCTTAACCTAAACCGTGGTCAGTGACTTGGAGGATTTAAACGCACCAGGCGAGTTGTTGGGTCGATGGATGATTATATTTTCCGTCGTTAAAAGCGCTATTCTTGCCTACAATCTCCTGTTTACCCGGAAAAGCTCTTCATAAACGGCCTCCCGATAATAACTACTCAGGATATAAAGGTCTAGGCTGGCGACACTCGTGATTATTATTATTTCACAAGAAAGCAGTTTTCCAAATCGCAAAAGCAAACAGGGCTCATGGCTTCATCGTCAAAACATCCCGCACCCCAGTATGCAAGTTGATGCTGTACAAATGACTCTATAAACCGCGACTGGAGTACTACTCGCTAATTTTCTCCAGCATGCTCAGAGTTGAGCTTGTGGCGATAGGAAACGTACAACGGGCATTCAAAATGAAACATCATGCCCTATCATCAAGCCTTAGTTAAAGAGAACGATGCCAGGTGGTACAGATTGACCCTCTTTAATTGCGTCGTGTTAAGACGAACCCCACGTTCCTGTTCAAGGCCTTCAGGCCTCGAGCACCCAAGGCTGGAAACTCGAACCAATTTGCTGAAGAGTGTTCATACGTCATCGGAAATTGACCGTTGTTCCTTTGGAATACCACCATCCATCTTACCGGCCGAATTTATTCATAACTGTCTGCATATCCCATCGGGTCCTGATAGAAACTAACAAAATTTCAAATTCTAAATTTCTTCAAAGCTCCGATTTCATTGGATTAGCTCGAACTAATAACAACCTAGACCAAGATTAAGGAGGTTGATTGGACTTTTGGCTCCCCGAGTTGGGAACCAAAACATGTGCCATCCTATGCCGGTTTCCTACTAAAAACTACCGGCACCACCGATTTAGTTGCAATACCATTCGGCCTGAAGCTCCATCAAAAACGGAATAGCTCAACAAGAATAAATTAGGCTATGATGCAGTCCAACATTTTCTTCTATTCTCAACACATCAGCCCCATAATTTCCTATTTGAATTGCCATTTGCTTTATGAGGTCAGCAACGCAACAACTTTCAAGAACACTTAATACCTCAGAATAGTTGCCAACATGTTCGCAGCTAAAACAATTTGAATCCTAATGACGACAGCCAACGAAGCGCCTGCAGGTCTCAGAATGATCCTGGTCACCCTACCACCTGAGCCCTCTCACTGCTAATCAAGGCACCCGTTCTATACATCATCGAAGACTCCTCCAGGATTTTGCCTAAAGTTAACTCGCATTAACTCCCTGCCCTTCGTCAAGTATTTTGACGTTTTACTTTCCCCATTTTTACTTGGAGCCCGCGTCCGAATTCCGAGATTGGTCGTCATTGTTAGTGCCACGCTGAGAGCAATATTTTCAACTTGCCTCCCTAGTTTTTAATTCACATAACCAATCTTAGGTTGGATGTTACCTCTATCTGCCCCCGGTTCAGTAATCATCATAACCACGACCTGGCACCCAAGGCAGACTACTCCTCTCCTCTATGTTTCAGATCCTGCACTCAGGCTATATGCGCTAATAACGGTTCCGTCCTCTTAAGGAAAACCGTGAATCCACCAGTTTCTTAATGCTGCTAGGATGCTGCTAGTTAGATCTGGCGCCTAAGTACTGGATCGTTTAAAGCCAAATCACGCCTCTGAGCGCCTTGGATAATTCTGCTTAAATGGACCTTCATGATTCGGCGAAAACCGCTACTACTGCTAGTGGAATGACTTGCACACCCCTCAAATTCCCCACCTGTACAGCTGTCTACGATAAAAAACTGCGATATCAAAGATAACGGCTTGGAGGAGGTTCGTAGCTCGTCTGTTCCAGCAATGATTTTGCTTTCCACACAAACTTCCCCAACACACTTCCCAATCCATTTTGCCGCCGGCCGTATATGAATGCAACCAGCAGTCTTGCGGCTTCCATATTCTCCCAATGCAAAGCACTTCATGAAATCCCATTCTCCAAATAGACTTGCAGTCTTTATAGCATTTCTCCGCCCTTTGCAATACGTTATCGGCCATTTATTGTTGGTAACTACTGCCATCTTACTCCCATTGCGTGAATTTCTGCTGGGCTCTGGTTAATTTCTGTCCAATTATCTTGTTCCCGCTGCTTTCCACTTCTTCAGCTCAATTTTTATCTTGACATTTGGGGAATCCGGCCATATTTCGACATCCGCCTTTGAGTTCCCGTCAAATTTCGCGTCACCTAGCGCATTTAAACCGGAAGTGGCTAGCAATCCGCTGCTCATTAACGGTTCCAAATACTATGCATAATCTTGTAGAATGGTTTGTGCAGATCCGACTCTGCACTGGCGCAAGTAAACATTACGTATTATTTTGCAGAATCTAACCCCACTTTACAGTATGCATCCCAGGTAATCCAAAGTTGCACACATCGAAATATCTCTTGTGGTTTTTGATAGTCACGCTTCTCCTGCATCATTTCCGTATTAGTTTAATCTTGCCCCGCGCATGCCGCCAGCAAATCGAGAAATACACATCACCATTATCGTCATACTTTTCTTTGAAACGAAAGTTACTTTCAAAACGAAATGTTATAATATACCCCTCGTCTTTTTAGAGGTCAGGTAAAATTTAATAAAGTTCAAGATTCTCATCGTTTAAGGCACTCTTCAAAACCTGGCGATGGAACCAGTATCCAGCGCTTCTAATCGGGTTGAATGTGTCAAGGGTCGTCCTCGCACGATACACAGAGCGCAAAAACCTTGCGCATTCTAGAATGGAAGCAAAGCGCACCAATTTTCTGTCTCAGACACCGCAGACCTGGGGATCCAAGGGGCAAAAGCGTTCACCATGAGAACTAATGCAGTCCTTTAAGATGGTAAGACCGAGTGTCTCAGTGCTGTTCGTGTATTGCGTTCGCTTTCCTCTAACCGTTGTGACCACTAGTGCTGCGAAGTTACTCGAAAATACTAAAATCTTTAAGAACGATGATATTAGCGCAAACTTCGCATTGCGTTAGTTCGCCCTTAACCTCTGTGACCATTTGTGCGTCAACCCCAAGCGGTTTTGCACGAATGGAATACCGACAACCCTGACACTTGACCTGTACAAGAAGAAGACCAAGAGAAACGGTAAGAGATTGAGTATATGTTGAAAGAAGCGCGCAATCGTGGCGTGCGTGCGCAAAGCACACAAAAAGACGCGCTGGGCAATCCAATTTCGGTTAAAAAAGCAAGCTGCAGGTACAAATCCATTTTCCGCTACACAATATCGTCGTAGAGAGCCGTTGTGGAAGGGCTTTCTTTAAGGTCGTGTAGAACAAGCCAAAAACTTGCGAATGATATGGGGTATCGGCATCGCTCGCCGTTTGTTGGCCCTTGGAAGTTAGGTTTGAGGAGCTGACCGTGGGTGATCGAAAAGAAAATAGCAACCGCGCTGGGCTGCAAGCTTTCGGCTAAAAAAGCGACCTGGAGGAACACATCCATGTTCCACTGCAATACTTTTTATTACGGGCTTAGTCTACAAACAGTTTTGTCCAAAACCAAAGACCGAAGTCCTACAAAAAGGTACTCCGTGGACCGCAATCTGCTATTAAGCTTTTGCCTTAACACAGAAACCTGAAATAGGCGAAAGGTATAGCCCTAGACCCGTCAAACCCTATGACATGACAACATTACCACCGTTATTTCGCACCGTTCCGTTTCAAAGAAAGCGCCAACAATTTGCTCACTTAAAAGCAGACTAAAATCACTTTGAGCGAGTTCGGAGCAGTGCACTCCGTTGGACATCATCTTTGTTCCATGTTTCACTGGACCGCCCCAGGGAACGGTACGGACGCGTGTTAATGAAAATAGCGCCCGCTGGGAGCCTTGGCCACCGCATTTGGTCTGCTGGTGTTCTGTTACGAAGTCCGTCGGGATTAGTGGAACGGTTGAGACTGCGTGTGTTTAGTCAGGCATATCCGAGTCTTAAATTTAGTGGCAAGACAATGGTTGAGACCAAAGACCACGATACGTTGTTGGCCTCTATGCGTTCTCGAGTACAAGAACAGGTAGTGGACTCTGTTGAATAAACTATCTACCAAATAGGGCGATATTGTAAGAGCTCTCAAAAATCGCAATGCCCCAGACTCCGAACTTAAAGTGGCCCTCGCTGAACTGAAGGCTCGCAAAAAACTTCTGGAAGAAAAGGTAACAAAAGTTTTACGATGTCAAGATATTTTAAACAGGAGGCAGAACTTGTGCCACTGTCGCCTAATTTTGACCGCAGTAAATTAGAGGACTTACTGAAGCAGAGATTCTTCTACGACCAGTCGTTTGCCATCTATGGAGGTGAGCTCTTTCATGCCCTTATTGTACGCCTTAGTAACACGTTTTCACGCCCAGTTGTTACACGCTAGTATTTTATGCTGCATACTGATTTCCTATCGGACATGCAAACTTTTTGACATAAGGAACCGTTTACAATAAACCAGTGACAACTCTCACATAAATCAGAATCAACTGTCACGGAACTTGGACTAGCGTCTGTGTCGCTAGTCGTCCCAGACGTGATAGTCAACTTGGTCGACATATATGTGAAGGTACACCTTCCCTGAACTGATCCATCGTTCGTGTTAAAAATTCTCATCGTCACATTTTCGATTGATCCCGGCACAGTCCCAGGTACAGATCGCAAATGATTTTTACGCTATTAGATAATATCCCCAGTTTCGAGGCATCCCAGGTTTGACTGAAGTACTCGAGATTTTAACAATCGTCTCAAACCTGCCCGTGTCGTGTTGAGCTGTGTTTTGAAAAAAATATCATTCCGTCGCCCTAATCCTTGGATCGTTGGTGGGCTGGGTGGGTAGCGCATTTGGACGTTCTAGCAAATTTCTATGCTGATCCATTGGATTATAATTGTGTAGGTGTTAACAGCAGGTGACGGCATCCTGTTCCTTTGAGTCAGAAAATAGTTTCAGCAGTGAAGTGGCTTCCGATATCAATAACCAATGCTTGAGGCATATCCCCGTGACCGAAAGTTTTCCACAATGGGGTCAGTATATTCGGCGTCAGCATAGGTCGTGAAGTGTACTTTAGGCCAGTGAATATGGGAATCGACAACAAATGCAGTCCAGTTTTTATTCGAAAGGGAGGCATAAGAATCAGCACGAATTCTTCCCCGACGTCACGTGATGCAGACCATAAAGTCTATTCCTAAGACAGGGTATGTTTCTTGTGCATGATTTTTAACGCCGGGCTACCGGTAAGTGCGGCGTGCCCAGACGATCGGGAGGCAAATCAGACAAAATCAGTCATCGAACTGGTGGGGTAATTAAGTGATGATTCCGTCTGGATTAATAACCAGCAGTTAGAAGTAAACGTTTATTAGTCACATCTCGGCCTCGTTTAATAGCGGACGAATTGATTCACGAATTAAGTCCTAATGACTAATTTTAAAGGTTGGACAAGTAAAAAATGAGAATCACAAATGTCCCAAAATTGGATTTGTCTGGCTGGTTAATCAAAATATGGAATTTACTTGGCACTGTGATACTGAGTGCGATCGTCGTGCGACGGAAATGCGATGCACCATCGTCGATGCAGTGGATTTATGTAGTGATTTTTCCAGATGACAGGTAAAGCGTAGTGCCTCATAAACAAAAAGAGTTGTGAACTTTGAACTATTTAGGTACTTGTGAAGTAGTTAAAGTGACCAAGAAATTGCTGAAGCTTCGTGTTGTTAGTGAGTAACTGTTCACTAGCAGTAAGACGAACTGCCGTCTCGTTCTACCTTTACACTAGTATGAGTAAATAGTGCATCCGTCTAAAGAGTCTTATATTTTCAAGGTGAGAAGGAACGCGATGTTTCGTCTCTTAGATAGTCTGGAATAGAACGCGACGTATATTCATGTATGGTGGACCAATAAAAACCAGGTAACAGGTCAAGTATAATCTCTGCCATCTGGAAGAATTTTGAATAAATCATGAATAATACTGTTGGGAACTAACGGATTAGTGTGGTTTACTGTAGGTATGTGCATATAGGAAGGGAGATAAACGGTCGGGATTGGGCTTCCTTAATCAGGTTTGCAAAGAACTTAAGGAAATTCAAACTAAAAACGCTTGGATGCATTAAAAGCATTAAATTTACAAAAGCATCGCTGCCCTAAGAGGACTTATTTTGAACTGGTCTGGGACCACGAATTATTGTGTCGGCTTGATAACTATCAGTATTAACACGAAACCCTGTTTAATTGAGTTCATCACCGACTGAAGCGTGCAACATTTCAGTTTCAAGCAAACTTCTCATTCCAAGTGGCAAACATTTACAAAAACAGAAAAAAGACGTGTTGATACTAGTCCACTTACGACAGTCAGGGTATGACGAGATCTGTAAATGGACATCCTCTAGATCTTGCCAAGTAAAAACAATACCATTGAGTCGGGGTAGTTTATCTTCCCATTCTTCTGTAGTACACGTCTGTTGCGAAACAGACGTGCAGGCAGTGTTAGAAGCATGGAAGAATACCAGTCCAACCACTGGACTGGAATCAGAGCCCACCGATTCACAAACGGTGGAACGATTGAGAAAGTTGTTAATTGGGGACGCCCGGGTGGACAAGTAGAACGAAGAACATTGATGTCATCTACAAAAAATATTGTTAGGATTGGAAGTTGTTGTGAGGTCACTAATAGGTAGAAGAATCAGCTTGCGGGAAATCACGAAACCGTGAGACACACTTAGTCATCACTTGGTGTATGTTTATGGTGTTCTTGGATAACATTAGATCGCACTTTAGCCGAAAGCTCCTAACAGCAAAAAACGAAGACACCAAAGACAGACAAGTGGAACTATTCTCAATCCTAAGTACAATTGGTTATAGATATACTAAAACAAAATGGTCATTTACATTCATCACATCCGCCACACCTTGAATGACGTTCCGGTTCTCTGTATTCAAGGCTTTCAGATCTTCGGACTGGTCCTGCCGGTCTGAATTCTTCATTGCGATCATTGGATCTGAAAGAGACTCGAAAACATCAAAAATAGTGGCGATACATGAAAAATCGAACATGGGGTTAGATACAGTTCTTTCTTCACATCACGATAACCGGAATGTAGATCCGCTAGAATAGCAACTCGTAAAGGAGGCATAATGATGTGATCGTTGAAACACAACACCCCGTCAGGTTACAAAAGTCGCATTCTTGCACTTGTGAAATTTCGGAAAATGCCGTTTGGCATCTGCTTTCCAACCGTTACGAACACAAAACAAAGTGGCATATTTCTTAGTTTCGCGAATTCAACCCAGTCCGTTGACAGAAAGGGGCTGCGTGAGTGTGCAGTTACCAGAGAGTCTTTTCGGAGACAGCATATCAAGACAGGTAATATGACTGGGGAATTGATGCAGCTTTTCGGTCCTGGATGTCGTAGGGCTATGCGCTGAGCGAAAAGTTCCACTGCCAAACCGTAGCTAGATATTTACCCAGACAGACTTGAGTATTTTAGATGAACTTTAGCACCTTGTGGTCTGTCACGATAGTGAAGTGGGAACAGATACTTCTGTAATAGTGTAATCGTTCAAAATGCGGCTAGTGCCTCTCGTTGAGTACGAGAGTATCCCCGTTTCACAGGACTAAGACGGCGAGAAATACAGAGTACCGCTTGGCTAACATCCAATGTCAGTTGGTATTCATCAGTGATGACCGTTAACTTTAGTTTTGGCCAAAAGGCAATCCCACGGACAATTGGTTTATTAAAACGATATGGTCATTTACACCAACCACAAAGTTTTGACTGAAACAATGTAATCGGACTGCCATTGAGCGCCTACTGAGGTGACGACGAGTTGGGAAGATGAGTTCTGGAGAGGAGCCAAAACCATACCAAATGTTGTCAACGGCTTTGGAAATATTCAAGGCTACCAGATGATATTCGCCTTGGTTGCTCATCGCGGAGGACCCAAATACGCCAACCATATGCCGACAAACTGGATGGAAACGTCTTGATAAAACCACTTACCTCTTTGGTCCGTGCCGCTTGGAATGAGGAGCATATATTGTTATCACAGAGCTGATCATTGTTAGTAGCCATATTTAAGGAGAAAGTACAAGGTCATTGTAGTGAACATGGTGAAATCAGTTCCATCCCAGTGGTTACCGAAGTGTAACTTTCGATATTGCTGCGCCGGCTGACACTGGTTCATGAAAGACGTCTAGGAACTACAAGCCGGATTTCTCACAGGTTGATGTTGCGTCGTTCACGAATAACTCCAGATGTGCCACACACGCCATTGCCCAACAATAGTTTTTATCATCTTGCAAGGCCTGCTCAACTCAATAGACCGGACAACGCCGTGCACTGAAAGTTCGTGAACCTGTTGCGAGCGTTCTATCCGCATACCTGTGGCCGCGTAAGGGTATATGATGATTTGCTTTCCTTTTGTGACATGGTAGAAACATGAGTGTAGTGTAAGAAGTATGCCTTATGGCCGCTAGGGCCCACTACACAAGGGGGGAGAATAAACCGTCAACCGTGACCCTAGGACTTAAGGTAGCATAGAACCACATGAGGTTTCATTGGGTCAGGGGTTGTAACAAACCAAATGACAGCGAGTTGTCGTCTGTCACCAACCGTGAAGTTCATTCAAAACGACCAGCGGCTGAACCGCTGTGTTCCGTTTTGTCATTCCTATCTAAACCCTTCGTCGAGGAGATAACAAGGAAACGGTGTAACCTGGGTTGCACTGATGAATTGATTGTTCGAATGCTTAACTTACATTAGACAGCCTGGCAAGAGTTGTTGCGTCATTTGAGATATCGTTTGGACTTATAAAGTATAAAATGCCCTTACCAAGCTGTTCACCGGTGGTCTTGAGGCTGATGCTCTATGAAAGGAACTGACAATTGCGGACCGCTACGCCTACGTCGTCAACTGTTCTCCGTTTTATCTCGAGTGAAAGAAGCCATGTGGGACTTACCGAATGACGAGATCGGTGAATGAGAAAATGCTTAGTTAATTTAGTCAGTTAATAAGTTGTTTTCCTCAATCACTCAAACGATAATGCAGGTTTATTCGAGATGCGTTTTGCACCTTCGCAGTGCAAAGTACTGATGCAGAACTGGATTGGCTCGAAGCTGAACCTCGTTCTTGAAGTACAAGAATTTGTTGAGTTAGATGGGCACGGTTACTTTGGTACTTCTGTCTCATCTGATAGTTGTATACTGATTGAAATATCTTCACTCGTATAGAATGCCCCGTTGGCATTCACCAATTTGAGTAATCTGTGGCATCGCCGTGACAATCGACCGTCGATTAAACGTGGAGTTTGGACATCAGCAACGAGGTCCGTGCTGCCAAAAGGCTCCCAAACGTGGCCGGTGAGGGCAGATGTACGAAGATTTTCGATGTTTAAACACCATTGTTTCCGCAGTATTCGCACAAAGAGATGGGGGAATTTTGTGAGTAATTCAGAGTTTAGGCGTAAGGTATAGGGCCCTAGAGTCCAATTCTTAGTAAAGGCACTACATTCGAAAATAGTAGTGGTTAGAACACGTTTTGTCCATGTCTATAGACCTCTTACTTTGCTGTACGTTGTTCTGTGAAACAGGCATTGGTTGGAAGTCGCCAGTCGATGACATGGGAAAATGTATGAAAACCTTAGCCGGTTGACTGACCTGGACCTGGGAGGTCCAGTTAGACGGACGGATTGAGGTCCGCGGAGTCCCCTAAGAGATGGCTGGGGACAGTTAGTAGATTGGGTAAATATCAAAGTCTACGACGCTCTTGCATTTGAAGTCCTTGTTTTTTCTATGCAGTTATTCAGCTGATTATTTCGCAGTCGTTATTTCACTGTTCTTCGTTCTTTTTTCTTTTGACTAATGGGTGCTGTGAGGTAGCAATCAAAACCAGGGCACATTAGTGCAAGACTGGTGGTTAGAAAAAACTGACACAGGTTTAAAGTACTAATAGGATCGGTGGTAATGATCGGTTGAGAGGTTACTAGGTAAATGATGGAGCAATCTCCAGCTGTGTTCAATTGTAACTAGAAACAGTCATGTGTCTAGTTAGTTTTTTTTTCACGTCACTCCCCAGTTCCTCGTGCTTTTTATGATCAGTTTACTGTTGTTCTTGGGAAGACGGTTTCGTGAGTGATGCCCACTTGTTTCTCTTTCCCAATCACTGACCTTTAGATGGTAGTTATGTATTATGCACCGTTCTGATGCACGGTGACCTAGGTCTTATTCGTGCTGGAGAACGAGCTAGCATTGGCCGCGGTGCTTTGACTGTAAAAACAATTAACCAAAATAGCTTAGTCATTCTCCGCCCTATTCAGCAAAACAGTTCTTTCTGAATCCAGGGTTAATCGGCGGTGATGGACCTCAGGTTTTGTGTTAGAATTGACAGAGATTTCGTTAGATGAAGTAGTGCTGCAGCCTTCACCTGACCACCTTTTGTTGTTGAAAATCCCACTGTCAGTTGGAAGCACGATAGTGGGATTGCCTTTTACCGTTGTACTAGTAGCGTTTCTTTAGTCAGTGTGATGAATGAGAAGATTGTCCGTACCGTTGATACCACAACATTTCTCGCTTCTTAAGTGGCACTTAACTGTATCGTGTGTATCGTTTAACTTGCCTTCATGGCTGCGTGTCGAACGATGGTAGCTCGGCAGTAGAGGCAAACACGCGTACATCCAAGACTCGAGCAGCTTACGCTAAACTGAAGCACTTGTGGCGTCGGCTTGATATGTCACCGGAGTCGAAAGGTCGTGTGTACTGTGCCACAGTGTGCTCAGTTCTGTTTTACGGTTGCAAGACATGGAATATGCGTGTGGGGGATGTTCGTCGGCTGGAGGTTCTCGACCACCGATGTCTACGTAGTATGGCCAGGGTTGAATGGAGTGGCCGGGTGAGTGACGTAGAGGTTGAGAATCTAGTATTAGATGCAAGTTCTGAGGGCACTTTAACTTAGCATATAAAGCTTTGTAGGCTGCGTTGGTTGGGTCACGTGTTGTGTATGGCGAACACTCATGTACCATACTGTGCCCTATTTTGGATTTCTCCCAAGGAGTGGAAGAAGCCCTGTGGAGGTCAACAGGTGTCGTGGCAACGTGGATTGAGAAAGTGCACAACAAACTTAGGTAAATTAGGTGTCTCATGTCTTTGCGTTTCGGGTCCGAAAGACCCGTCAACTGGATGTATGGAGATACTAGAGTTTATAGTAGCGAATCGTGAACAGTGGCGATTGTGTTGTCATTTTCTATCGAATCAGAATGATTGCAAGAGCGCGCTTCTACCGCTAAACTGTGTTCCGTGTGTTGGCTACAGCAGCGTCTTATCTTTCCCCACCTATGTAGGTCCACTTCTTGTTCTTCTCAGATATTCACTCCTTATAGAAATATGCTACTCTAGTGAAAAGGTGGCGGTCAGTGAGGTTTGCCTTACTGTTTAACTTCTGAACGATGATGTTGATGATAGTGATCTATCCGCATTTTTGGTACTTGTTTCCCTCAATTCTAGGTATCCAAGGTCTCTACGATTACGGACCAATGGGATGTGCCATGAAGGCCAATCTGATTGCAGCCTGGCGCCAGCATTTCATTTTGGAGGATCAGCTATTAGAAGTCGACTGCTCGATGCTAACGCCGGCCCCTGTACTTCAGGCATCTGGTCATGTGGAACGCTTCACTGATTTAATGGTTAAGGATACGAAAACTGGCGAATGCTTTCGCGCAGATCACCTAGTCAAGGCCAATCTTGAAGCGAAACAAAAAGACAAGAAGACTACTGAGGTTGAAAAGCAAGAAATTCAGAAACTACTGACTCAGGTTAGTTCTTCTCACGTTTTCAGCAGATACCCCTACGTTTTTTAATGTTTCCCCGCCCACAGTCTTCCGGTGCTTGAAAGTGTGTGGCGACTAGGCATGAAGGAAATCATCAAATGGGAAAACTGCTGGGCTTTTTAAGTATAGAATTATGTGATTATTGTTTTTTCGGCGCCCCACATGCCACTGTTCTTAGATTAAAGCAGCGATTGATGAACGTACCTAAATGTTACTTTCTTATCGTAGCTTTTTGGGACCGAAATACTTCTTGCTGTTAGAGGAACGAGTAAGACGAACTTATCATCGCCAAGCAAGTTCTCTGGTCGATTAAAATGATACAAAAATTAGTTTTTGCAACGTACACTTTTGTTCCACTTTTTAGCCATGGTGTATATATATTCATATATATATTATATTTATATATTACACCCCATCTTGAGAACAAACATAGTGTCAAGGCGAAAACATGTAAATGTAGTTTTACAGAGGATAGACAAATAAGGAGTACAATAATGAACGTTAACAAGCCAAATGTTTTTTCTTTTGTCTTCACCATGCACATCCTATGATTGTTTTTTTTTTGATTTTTTTCGGTGTCCTCTAAGGGGAACGGGTTCTACAGGCAGACCATACAGTACTCGTGCCACTAACTTCGGTTCCGAGCCATATCTTTCAGTGGCTCTAATCAACAACAGTCCTCATTTCTTGGGCCCCTGCCAGCCCCTGGTCGCCAAAGTCCAATAAACCAGATAAAGTCTTTTGAAGAACATCCTCTATAACAAAATGAAGATTGATCGCCGGTGGTCAAGTGGAGTAAACGTCCATCACCAAAAAAGGTCAAAGGTTCGAGTCCCAGACCTGCGGCCAATTTGATACTAGTTGGCAGCTCTCTTTTATCGGCTCGTTACATCTGACGTAACGAGACATGCGGCTCTATGCCAATCCCACATTTGGAGTCATGGTTACTGCTCCCCCACACCCCGTCCCCCTCCTAATGGTCCCGTTTGCTATAGGGAATTTCCCTTCAGATACACTCATTAAAATTACAGGGCAGCTTTCTCGTACCTCACTGGAGGCGAAGGGTTGCAGAAGCTAATCAAAGCTCTGACTCGAACTGGCATAGGACGGTATAATGCTTTTTAGGCTAGAACATGCTTCGTCAGTTCTGCGTTCCTCATAACACAGTGACATAGTGCAAGCTCATCGCTGGTGTCGAAGACTGTGCGAATATTTATTAAGGCAATGGTCCCAACTCTTTGGAATGCTCGACAGTGTTGTAACAACTCTCATTGGGTGAAGTTTTGGTCGGTGTGTCCACTGCCGCTGCAAAACAGCCTATCCACCTGCGAAGGATGATAAACACCAGTGACTCAGCTGAACTATAAGGTGTCGCAACACGACGGGTCAGACCACAACTGAATAACCCAGCAGAATTGGACACATTCTTGAAAACGACTAGTCTTGTTGTCAGGTGCAGACAATCCCGAATTTTCAGCCATTTCACTTCGAAAGATTCAAAGGCAAGTTGGGTCAGATTATCGCAGTCTAATTGACACCGCATCGTGAGCTTTGAGAGCCCACCAAAGCATATGGACAGCTTGATGTAAACTGACGCGTGGTCGCAGTCGAGGAGAGTGCTTTAGTAAGACCGGCTAACGGGTAAACAGCTCTGTCATTTGCAGTTAATTGCGATGTCATCTATTAGGGTCCACTGCTAACTCAGAAAAGTGCCTAAGCTCAATGACATGCCAGCAGTTGGAGTGTGTGAAGTTCGTTTTGGGAAAAATCAATTGATGGTATGAACGCAAGACCAACAGATGTTTCTGTTTCTCAAAGCAAGACCAAGTGCCTCCCGGGTACAAAGTCCTTCCGCTTTCCTGTACAGCAGCTTTTGACAGAAAGTGTCATTGATTTCACCTGGGCAGCAATTTATTGGTGCTTACACGATGACAAACAAGTTGCGTTTATCAAAGCGACGACTCTACCTTGCACGAATCTACAAGTCTCACCGCTCATTACCTACTGTCGACTGGTGTCCAGTCAAACAGTGCAACCTGAAGCCTCCCACTGAGATCCTCACCATCGCCGGCGAGACTAGAAGCCGAAGTCTCAAGCCCACTAAAGAGACTCAAATGTAGCTTCATCGAAGGATTGGATGTGGATTTCAGTCCAATGACAGAGCTGGATTTTTGAACATCAGTCGCTTAAATACACCACATCGATGACTAGGGTCTCCAGTGCATAAGTTGAATACCCTTGTTGTTCAGTATGCATCAGCTTCCGTACATTAAATGTGGCCGGTTTGAAGAGGGATCGGTCTGAATCGGTCTCGGTGAGATTTGGATGGCAACCGAAGGAGGATAGGAGAACAGGGACAGAACTCCTTCCAGAGATACTGTCACCAGTATGGCCTTTTGAAGTTACGTTCGAATGCGACAATGTGTTATGGAAAGTAGAGTGAGATGTGTCGTCAGGGTAACTAAAAAATCCGACACGTTTGTTGTAAAGTCAGAGATGGTCTCTGTTTTATGCATTTTGGGGTGTTTTACCATTCGGTCACCCGCTGGAGGGTAGACTAGAAGGTTCGATGGTGCACCTGTAACCTTCGAGGAGCTAATTGGTATTGGCCAGGCAGCTGTTATTCCAGACGAGTCGGTGGTCAGTTTATCGGTTCATGTTGATGTTCTTGAACTCTTTTCGACTCAGTGAAAAACCATAAGGAGCAACGGCAAACCTTACGCGCAAAAACAGTGCGCGCGTTGTTTAAGGTAAAAGTCGACCACATGCTCAACGTTACTTCTTCACAGCCAACTGTTCAAAGAACCTGGTCTCATCTTATTCACGACTAGCCGTCGGAGTGGTGTCGGTACCACTATGAGCAACCCAAGGCGCGCCTCTTGGAAACAGCCTCTCTCCCGCCTTTGAGTTCCTACAGGAATTCGGACTTGGACTGTTACAAGTATTGGGCATGGCATCAGCGGATATATAACTAGTAGGAAGGGCGGTTGGAGGGAAAAGACCTTGGTTGAACAAAAGCGAGGGCTCCAAGTAGTAGCACCCATATCACTACCTATTGTCCATAATGCAGAGGATTTCGCTGTCCTGACTAACCCGCGCGACGGCCGACGCAATATAGAATTCGTTTTAATCATGCAACTCATGAGCCATAAAACGTTCCATCCACAGAAAAGCCATGTGGATTGGCCAATACTTGCATCTTATAAATTTCACATGTTTTACATAGATTGCATACAAACGCGGCTTGGTAAGGACTCTTTAACATCGTGCCATTCGCCAAATGCCCTCCCTGAAGGAGAAATCTTTTTTCGTACAATACTCATCCGTAATGGTTATGTAGCACAATTCATTGGCATCCATAATCGACGAAAGCCAAAGAGTGTCCCAACCTGTAAAGCAATGAAGAAAGCCGTACACATCAGATTAGCCTTCAAGGGAGATCATATTCTCCCTCTCTTTTATTCAACCTGTCTTCTATCTCCACCCTAATCTCTTTGCCCTCTCTGCCTACCCATAGTGTCCCCATTGATAACGCGCCCGATACTCGCAACGGTTCATTGTCGAATAGTGTAGTAGGTGGTTTTCAGTCTGCTAGCTCACATTTTCGCAAGCCTCTTCAGCCTCTGAATCTCAGTTCCTTCAACGTGCGCACTTTAATACAGGCTAGCCAACAGGTACGTTTGACTTTGACATTGGACTCACTTTCGATTGATGTCTGCTGCGTGGGTGAAACGAATTCAAGTGGTGTAGAGTAATTCAACTGACTGCGCCAATCGTCTCGTCAAGGTATTTCCTGCACACTTCAGGAGGCGAAGCAACTCAAACTGTGGGTCAACGCGGTGTAGGAATAGTCTTGAGTACGAAGGCTAAAGCGGCCCTTTTAGATTTGATCCCAGTCAACAGTGGCTTGTGTGCCATGAGACTGCAGGGATCAGTCGGCGTCCGGGAGGATAATGGTGTTATTCGCAGTTTGTTTGTTACCTTGTCATACCAACAGATCGCAGCGCTGACACAAAAGACGATTTTTATGATGACCCCGTCACCATTGTTCGAAGGAACAAAGGCTGTGACGTCGTTGTAGTAGCAGGTGATTTTGATGTGCAAGTTGGAAAACTGACTGCATCGGAGTCCTGTTTAGGTGGGCGATGCGCCTTGCCTGCTCAGCAAACAGATAATTGAGGAAGACTTCTCCGGTTCTACGCAGACAACAACCTATTCCTATCTAGTACGAATTTCCGACACAGTTTGCGTCACAGCGACATGGCGTTCTAACTCGACGGGTGTTCTGAGTCAGTTAGCTACCGTTGGCGCGGTTCTATCCAGAACTGTAGATCGTACTGGACCACGTACTTCGAATCGGACCATGCGTTAGTTTTAATGCAATTTTAGCTGCAGCTCAACGGCCATCGGCGTAGGCCACAAGCACGGTTGGCCATCGAAGGTCTTTGATTCGACTGTTCGCAACAGATATGGACAGGAACTATATGAGGAACTAAGAACTGCGACAAGCAATGTAGTAGAGCGGGATCAAATTAAGCAGGCTATGCATTTGACAGCAGATTTCGCCCGTGTTCCTAGGTCTAGCGTTCACGAAAAGCACTGGTTCTCGCAAGGGTCGCTGAGTCTAATGGAGCAAAAACGTCAGCTTCCCAACTGCAAAGAGGTGAACAAGATACGCCGACATTTGCAGCGTCAGTTGACGTCAAGTCGTAAGAACGACTGTGAAAACTGGTGGGTTAAGGTAGCCGAAGAGATGGAAGTAGCGGCCGCTTCAGGTAACAGTGAAAGACTGTTTAAGCTTATACGCGACAGCGGTTGGCGGCGAAGTTCGATTAGTGAAGTCGTGTGCGGTAGAAATTGTGAGCTCATTCATGGTAGACAGCAAAAGCTGGGCCGTTGGGCAGAGCACTTCAAAGATTGGTTTAGCTGGCCGAACGCTAACGTATTTCAGCTGACGTCTGTAGCTGCAAATCCTTGGGAGGCGTCTTTTGAGCTGCAGTGGAATTGGAAGTGCAGTCGAATATTCGGCTTCTGAAGAAGGGAAAAGCAGCCGGTTCTGACGTACTCCCTCCAGTTCTTTTCAAATTGGGTGAAGAAGCCCTGATAAGATCTCTTAGCTCCTTGCCTCATGATGTTTGGAACGAGGACCGTATTCCGTTGTCATGGGGCCAGTCACTGATTGTGCCCATCTTCAAGAAGGGCACACGGAGTGACTATAGCGATGATCGTGGGATTAGTCTACTTCCTATACTTCCTAAGTTCTTAACTTCGGTAGTAGTGCATCGTTTGACATGAATTCGCGTGAGTCACATCCGCGAACAGCAGGCCGGATTTCGTTCTGGTCGATGTTGCATACCTATGGTCGCGTGAGGGTACACGGTGAACTACCAGGTTCATTTCTTACAACCAGCTGTTCGATAAGGGTGTCCCATCTCTCCGTTTCTGTTCAACTTCGTCATGGACGAGGTGATGAAAGATGTCTTAGGAACCCTTCAGGATGTAGGAGTCAAACTGAGAAAGAGGGGGAATCCGTGTGAGCTAGATTACGCAGATGACGTTTTGTGCTTGTTGGAATCCACGGAACATGCACAACGTATAATAGACAGATGATCGCGGTCTGTAACTCGGTTTGGCATGTGTTTTACAGCTTCAAAGTGTAAAGTGCTGACAGGAATGGACGATGGTATTGCCGAACTCGACACTGGATGGAGAAGAAGTGAGGATTGTGTACCGTTTAACTTGATGGCTACGTGTCGAACGATGGTAGCCCGGAAGTAGAGGCAAACACGCGCACATCCAAGACTCGAACAGCTTACGCTAAACTGAAGCACTTGTGGTGTCGGCTTTATATGTCACCGGAGTCGAAAGGTCGTGTGTACTGTGCCACAGTGTGCTCAGTTCTGTTTTACGGTTGCAAGACGTGGAATGTGCGTGTGGGGGATGTTCGTCGGCTGGAGGTTCTCGACCACCGATGTCTACGTAGTATGGCCAGGGTTGAATGGAGTGGCCGGGTGAGTGACGTAGAGGTTAAGAATCTAGTATTAGATACACGTTCTGAGAGCACTTTAACTTAGCATATAAAGCTTTGTAGGCTGCGTTGGTTGGGTCACGTGTTGTGTATGGCGAACACTCATGTACCATACTGTGCCCTATTTTGGATTTCTCCCAAGGAGTGGAAGAAGCCCTGTGGAGGTCAACAGGTGTCGTGGCAACGTGGATTGAGAAAGTGCACAACAAACTTAGGTAAATTAGGTGTCTCATGTCTTTGCGTTTTGGGTCCGAAAGACCCGTCAACTGGATGTATGGAGATACTAGAGTTTATAGTAGCGAATCGTGAACAGTGGCGATTGTGTTGTCATTTTCTGTCGAATCAGAATGATTGCAAGAGCGCGCTTCTACCGCTAAACTGTGTTCCGTGTGTTGGCTACAGCAGCGTCTTATCTTTCCCCACCTATGTAGGTCCACTTCTTGTTCTTCTCAGATATTCACTCCTTATAGAAATATGCTACTCTAGTGAAAAGGTGGCGGTCAGTGAGGTTTGCCTTACTGTTTAACTTTTGAACGATGATGTTGATAATATTCTCAATGATGTACATCACAAATGCAGTCCAGCCTTAAGTTGCACATTCCCAGCCGCTGACCTTCACCTCTTGCAAACCACCTGAAGGCACATTCTCAATCCATGTGGACTTAGTCGGTTGCCAAATCCTGCCTCACTTCTCGTTTACCGGTTCAGCTGCAGTTGCACTGACGTTTGCATCGGCAAAGCAGACCGAAGTCTTTCATTAAAGATGTCAGAGCATATTTCCAAATGGTTGGCCAACTCACTGTCCCAATGCTAACTTGGGGTCATCAGTCGCGAAACGTTTGATGACAATCACACGCACAGTTGACCCCATGTCATGTTTCAAACCCTTATTACACAATACTAACCAGAAGATTTTAACCTTCAGTGAAGCACTGTTAATCCGATTGCGCAACCGAGCTCTTTTTAAAGAAAGCTGTTAGCAGAAACTTTCCCGTTTGCAATGGGGATGATATCAGTTGCTTGTTGTTCTGGATTTAACCTCTGCCCATTCACTGCAGTTTATAACTGAATATTATGCAATTCACAGAATAGTCTACATGATCGGTTGAAATGAGTAATATGAAATATTAACTTCCCGCAGTTTTTGTCTTCTTTTTCTACTAGTCCTAGAGATTGGTTTATGGATACTTTCAGGAATTCCAACCATTAAGCTGGAGAACTACTAGAGTTCTCAACCAAAACCTTTGGTCTCAACGAGGATCTGTCCACAAGGTATTGGGACTTGGCTGATTGGAAGCTTGTCTTCCTGGATCAGTTATTCTTCCACCCATTTTTCCCGATTACGTTGGTAACTCCAGTCAACCCACCACTTGAAGAATCGAGAGATTACTTCGTCAGATNCAGTTCAGTCTTGGGGACTTTTAATTTGCAGTCGTTTATTCTGTGATTACGATTTCTGAAGGTGCAGGTTTGTACCGTTGTCTCCATTATAGTTGTCTGTTAGTTTCCTTCTGCGTTGTGGCTCTTATGCATTTAGGAGTTATAACGGTAATTATGTGAGCGTTGCTTCGCGACTGTTCGCACCCCGGAGGAATTTTTTTGGGAAGCCTAACCACAGCCTTTGACTCAGAAGTTTCACTCACAGCGCAGCGGAGCGTTAATTGAGCACTACAGTTCTGAGCAGGACTACTTGTCGCGGCAATGGGCGGCGCGGCCCTGACCATCCTGCACAACGACCTATGCTAGACGGAGTTCTTGTTTCCATGATTAATGATGAATGGGGGATAGTTACTGCTAGGGAGTTCAACCGTTAAGCTGGAGAACTACTAGAGTTCTCAACCAAAACCTTTGGTCTCAACGAGGATCTGTCCACAAGGTATTGGGACTTGGCTGATTGGAAGCTTGTCTTCCTGGATCAGTTATTCTTCCACCCATTTTTCCCGATTACGTTGGTAACTCCAGTCAACCCACCACTTGAAGAATCGAGAGATTACTTCGTCAGATGTGTTTGGATCTTCGACTTATGATAAGTCACTTCGTGTAACTTGTTGGGTCATGGAGGCCCGTAAGCTGTCCTATTATCTCAAGTCATAGTTTGATTGTGACGGGAAAATCAATATTTTGGTAATGCGAAGCTCTTTGTATGTTTATGGTTTGTAAGAAATCACGACAAAAGCTTGGGTCGAAATATCAGTCATATTCGTCTACCGACTGACATACTGACCATCCGTTCGAGATTTGTGTCCTCGACGACCCAAGGGTGGATCCCCTTCCCGGCAAGAAGGTTACCGGTTTGATTACGACTTTGGAGCGTCGAATTTTAGATGCACCGAGTGTAAGCAGAATTTCTATTCTATACCAATGGTCGGGTTTTCTATGCTTTCAGGGGCTGAAGTGCGAGACATTGGATTTGATTTCCTGGTCACGC
Source organism: Fasciolopsis buskii (assembly GCA_008360955.1). Lineage (NCBI taxonomy): Eukaryota > Metazoa > Platyhelminthes > Trematoda > Plagiorchiida > Fasciolidae > Fasciolopsis > Fasciolopsis buskii. The sequence goes on along the minus strand of LUCM01005274.1, from coordinate 145,070 downwards.
TGTTCTTACCACTCCGGTCGCACTTTACTCAACAACCACACGTTTTTGATGCTGTTTTTATTATTATTGACACTATATCAAGAAGAAAGAAATCCTCTTTGATGCTTTTTTCGGATATCTGATTTGAATGGATTTGCGATCTTAGATGGTTTGTACAGCATAACGCTGAATAATAGATTTGACGACAATGTGGTCGTTAAAGGGCCCAGTAACTTCCACTAATGGCAAATCTTATTGCATCTTGAAAATCCACTGTGTATTTTGTACGTGATAATGAATCCAAGCATATTCTTTTGAAGATCGTTTCGCCTTCTTACATCGCTCTCCATTTAGCTGGATAACTTTGGAAGCAAAGAACTAGATGAAATCATTCGCCGCTACGAAATGAAAGCACCAAATACAAACAACGATTTGACTGAGCCTCAAGACTTCAACCTTATGTTTGCTACCATGATTGGACCGACTGGAAACTGTAAAGGGTAGGTTTATCCTTTATCGTTGTTGATTCCCTAACTTTTATTTTGTCATGCTCCGTACAAAACCTGTATGGGTTCTTTTTTCACGTGACAGTTATCTGCGTCCCGAAACGGCACAAGGGATCTTCGTCAACTTTCAGCGCCTGCTCCAATTCAATCAGGGCCGAATTCCTTTCGGAGCGGCTCAGATTGGTTCGGCTTTCCGCAATGAGATCAGTCCACGATCCGGGCTTATCCGCGTGCGCGAATTTGCAATGGCCGAGATCGAGTATTTTGTGGACCCAAAAAACAAGCAACATCCAAAATTTGATCGAGTATGCAATGTGTCTATGGCTCTCTATTCGGCATGTGACCAAATGGATGGAAATATGCCTCGGAAAATGACAATTGGAGAAGCTGTCGACCAGGTAAACTTTCTCGTATACTAATCTTTTCAATCATCAAATCTGTTTGACCATCCCTTCCCCGAAAACTGTGATGTTTTTTTGATTTTATACTATATACGATTAAATGCGTTGAGCGCCAAATAATCTGGTTGTCATCTTTAGTACGACACGCCTTGCTTGTTCATTTTCAAAGTAAGTATAGGACGTCAGTGGTTTTAAACAAGGTTAGGATGTATGCCATGTTTTCAAATACACTTCAGGGGTACTGGTATCTGAAACTAGTTGTTAGTTGTCACCTGTAAGCCATGTCACGCGAAATACCATTGTGCGGATGTAGAACGCAAGTGAATATGAGCTTGCTTTTTGGGATTGAACTTTTCACGTTGTTTGGAGTGGCAGTCGTGTGTATCACACAATTTTTATGTTTCTTGATGTACTCGTGTTTGTTAAATTGTTTTCCCCAAGGATGTTTCTAGTCGCTACCACTTGTTTAAGTACGCAGTGAACTTTTTTGTTTTTCGCTTGCTTCACATTGGATGAATCATGGTGGTATTAACGCCTGACTAATGATTTACATTTTCTCGTCTGCTCAGGTAAAATTTGACTTTTTCTAATGCTTCCTTTTTGTGGAACTGGATCACTGGATTGCACTGCTGGGTTTTCCTAAGTAAAGCCCATGTGAATTAGGCTTATCTGCGACAGTTTACAGGGACTCGATATAACCGTTGGTCTTTTACCGATTGTGTCGTCCATCACAGAAAGCGATCTCTGCAATCAGTGAGGTTTTATTGCTCGAGGGCAACGAGGAACGAGTATCAGGTCCCAAGATGAGGTCATTGGTCATCAAGTCGCTGATACTCAACGGCGATAGTCTGACCTTTAATTTTTTCAATCATGACTGTTCATTCCAAATACTCGGGGCCCCCTAGATTACGGTTAGGAGATGTCCAGCAAATCGGCTGAGTTGCAAATCACAGCAGCGTTCATGTTTTCAGCTAGACTAATCAGAATTTCACTTTTGTTTATCCTCATCCTTCAGCAGGAAAAGCCCCACTGATCGCTAACGTTCTGACCGAGTTACAAGTTGCTATGGGAAAATGAGAATTTAAGGTGGATGGGGAATAGACCTATAGTTTTTTTTTACTGAAAATGATATCAGTAAACAAAACCTGTCACTTTAAGCTGTGGGCTGTTGAGAGAGATGGCAGTTTGCCCAACCTTTTGCCTGAGTTTGATAAAACTATCTTATTGGCTATCGGTTGCTCGTGATCGCAATTAATACACGGACAGGGATGCAGTCCGGGGGCGGACAAATGCCATGGCAAGATCGAGACCATGTTATCTTATTTGCTGCCAGTTGACACCAAGACGTGACTGGAAAACCCAAAGGACTCAGGCCAACCAGTCAGGATGCGCAGTCCGGATCCGGCAGCAAAACATGAGTTAAATCAGATGAAACGCGTCAAATGTGATGGATCAATCAATCGATAAAGTGGATGACAGTCACATGGGCTCGTATATGCAAGCGAATCTTCTATAGATACTCAACTTTTTCGTTTGATAAATCGAGATTTTATCCCAGTTCTACCTGGCTGTTATCACTAGAGTTAGTGAGGACGGACGATTCTGATCTACAGACAAAACTGGCTGACCGGTGAGCGGGCAAGGGAAAGGTGGCCAGTCATTACGCGACACCTGACACGAATCCAACTTCGGTGCACACGTACAGTCTGACCATGCTTCGTGCGTGCAAGTCTGTGTACTCTGACTTCAAAACGGTGGAAAGATATTCCATAGGTCGTTGTTGCTATTGCGGACCTGAAGTGACGTTTAACAAGCATATGCTACCTTCAAATGTTGTCTTTCCGGACGGACTAGATCGCACGTAGAATGCAGGAACAGAACACCAACACTGAGTGTTACACAGTAGCACAATAGTGTGGACGCAATTGGGCGCTGTGACACGGGAAAGCAAATTAGACTAGGCATCGGTGTACGACGGGTTACATGCTAGTCATAGCACCTGTGGCCCAGCAGGACAATAAAATACGCTGATGCTGGGAGTGAAATAATGTGATTGCGACCTTCAAAACTCCTATTCGGATAACAAGGAAAGTAGGACTAAAGGCCCTTTCGGCTAAGCAGTTGTACGAACGACGTAGAATTCGATCACCCATCCCGCTCCTTGGCGAGGGAGGAAGAATAACAGAGCACAATCGCGCACTTATTAGTGATCCAGTAGTGCAAATCACAGGTCAAGTGCGGTCTATTTTGTCTTTTTATGGAATGATCTTCAAATATAAAGGAAGTCGCCAATCAGAAATTCGGATACCGCACAGATTTTACGACCGTATGAAAATTTTCAACAGCTTACTATTAGACATACCGTCAGGTTTAAAATATCTCAAAAATATGGGTCCTTGTAGGGAAATAATATCAGAAGTGGTATCTGCTTATTGTTTCATTACGGTATCTAGCTTTGATCGCATGTAATGGGTGTTATGTTGTTCAGTATCTACAAAATCCTCCAGCGAGTTGCGGGTTGATTATTTTAACCCATAGACGTACTTTTGATATCATTCCTCAATTCTTTCTTCCATTCTCCCATTTGCAAAAAGAATGAGCTCAATGTCTACTAAGAGAAGTTATCTCTCTGCCATTTCCAATATCGTGGATCTTGATGTCATTTTACACGGGGATTTTTGGTTTTCGGAAGTTCTCTAAAATCCATGGCATTTCAAATATTACACGGTTGCAACTTTTCGTAAATTCGGCAAATCCGTGCAATTTATGATTTTCTGATCATTTGGTGTGCTAATCGCTCAGATTCGGTCGGTGCGACTATTGAAGCTGTGGTGTTTGCTTAGTTTTTGGCTCGCGTTGGCTAGTCATTTATGAACGTGCGGTTATGTTTTGTCTTCTCCCTCGGTAGCCGATGAGCTAACCGCTCGAATTCCGCGCTTCATCTCTACGACAGTTCAGTCTTGGGGACTTTTAATTTGCAGTCGTTTATTCTGTGATTACGATTTCTGAAGGTGCAGGTTTGTACCGTTGTCTCCATTATAGTTGTCTGTTAGTTTCCTTCTGCGTTGTGGCTCTTATGCATTTAGGAGTTATAACGGTAATTATGTGAGCGTTGCTTCGCGACTGTTCGCACCCCGGAGGAATTTTTTTGGGAAGCCTAACCACAGCCTTTGACTCAGAAGTTTCACTCACAGCGCAGCGGAGCGTTAATTGAGCACTACAGTTCTGAGCAGGACTACTTGTCGCGGCAATGGGCGGCGCGGCCCTGACCATCCTGCACAACGACCTATGCTAGACGGAGTTCTTGTTTCCATGATTAATGATGAATGGGGGATAGTTACTGCTAGGGAGTTCAACCGTTAAGCTGGAGAACTACTAGAGTTCTCAACCAAAACCTTTGGTCTCAACGAGGATCTGTCCACAAGGTATTGGGACTTGGCTGATTGGAAGCTTGTCTTCCTGGATCAGTTATTCTTCCACCCATTTTTCCCGATTACGTTGGTAACTCCAGTCAACCCACCACTTGAAGAATCGAGAGATTACTTCGTCAGATATGTTTGGATCTTCGACTTATGATAAGTCACTTCGTGTAACTTGTTGGTTCATGGAGGCCCGTAAGCCGTCACGTTACCTGATGACGAGGTCTTGTTGTGACCGAATTATGTTGAGCGACTTTTTCAGTGTATCACAAAAAAGTAGTCTATCTGATAATAGGCGTGACAGAGACGATTGATCAAACCATCAACCGGTCAGCCCAATTTCGGTCCTGTTGAAGACCAAGGAGACCATGGTTCGATAGAAAGCACCGCGCACCCGTCGAAACACCAACCAGTGGCCTCGGACCAAAGCGGTTTCACTAGGCGACGCTCGTATCCATCATATCTGATGAACTTCCTTGACGAGTTAGTCAGCGGGTTAGATACGCTACGTTTTTCTCAGGGTAGATTGTATCAATCTTTTTAGCATGATAAGGTACCTACTCATCCTAAAAAAATCCGAACTCGGTATCGTTTCTTGACTAACAAATTGAATCCAAAAGTCCTTAGAATGGATATGCTTCCAAATAAACGTGGAGGTTGGGATTTTCTGAGTCGAATGATTGTACGGCGGGGTTCCTTGAGGCTCTAGTGGAGGCCCACTCATATCCATATGTATGACAACCTAGGGCTGGAACTGTGAAACTCTTCTCGTTTCTCGATAATATGAAAATCATGACAGTTGTATGAGGGGGTCCCATTTTGAAGGATCTCACCAGAATCTGTCACTGATCAGTAGTTTGCTATCTCCCTCTCATCCTTTAATAAGTACCTCCATATTTTAGTTGAGTGGGATAGTATAGCATTGCAGAAAATGTGGCCAACTGGACGTGAAATGAATATCCAGCTTCCGGGCAAGGTAAACATCTAGATGTGAGGATCATCGATAACTGGCCAACAGTGCCGCGCTTTCACCAGGGGGGCATCAGGACCTCTGGCAGCTCAAGATAAAAGTCACACGCAGAAGATTACAGTTCTTGCCATTATACAAAGATTTCGTAATTCCATGCATAGAGTCTTGCGCCGAGGCCAGGCCACCGAACTTGGTAAGGAAAGTCAAGTTGTTAGATCATATCCAGTGGAGACTTACGCGTTGGTTCGCAGGCTAACTGGGATATTCTTTAGACACCGACTCGTCGGTTCACCTTCCGCGTAGTTGGTCCTAGTGCTAATACAAATGCTCGTTCCGCTGTGTTCATGCATGATGCATACGATAGAAAGGTGTCATACATCTGTTCGGGCATTATTGCGCTATCGTGTGATCTCTTGTGCCTTATGTAGCCGCAACGGTAAATAAACCAGGCCATTCATCATTGGGAACACCATCAAGTGACTTACATCATTCGATTGCTGGTCTCTTCAATACAAGCGAAGTTTGTAGTCGAAAATAATGATAGGGCGTATGAATTAAATTTTCTAACAACTGAACAGACTTCTGCAGTACATGCAAATTCTCTAGATCGTCTGAGATCCTCAGTTATTTTGAGGGTTTCTTAAAATCGTGTCTTCCTTGCTTTTTTCTTTTTCAAACGTCTCACATCACACAAGACTCGTCAATATTAGTCCACAAATAAATAAATCTCTTTTGTAATTTTCTGTTCTCGGAATGGTTCAGTTTACCGTAGGGATTTCATTTTCGTTTTTCTTTGGCTATTACAGTCTTATTTGTTCGTCTTTGTTTTCAAGCTTTCATGGCGGACAACACCTCGCTGTCGTACAAAAGTTGTCACCGGACGTGGTATTCACTTCAAGAGTCATTGTAGACGTTTCCATTGTCCTCTTTTTTGAAGGCCATTAGGTCCTTATGAATACGAAAGTAGCACTCCACTATGGTCATTTTCTTCCATTGAGGTATGTACACTTTTGTTTATAAGCCTTCCGCAACCGTCAAAGAAGTCTGGCTGGTCACAAACAGGTGGTTTATGCACTGGTCCCGGTAGTACTATACCTGTATTCAGATTTGCGCTTTATCTATAAAATGTTCTAAGACGAGATTTACTGCCCTGTTTTTGGTCGGCTTTCATGGTCCCTTCTGTTTTTTTATCAAAATAAGGTCGCTCAGATTCTTCAATTTTATTTCACCTGATGAGTCATTCTAATAGACTACTCAGCCTATATCAGCGATTTTATTTCGGTAAGCCAATCGATTATATTACTAGTATCCTTCAGCACAAGTCAAGAAGTCATTAACTTTTCTAAGTATGTAAACTCGTTTCTCTTCTTTTTTGTTTTCTGTCTAGGGGATTGTGGCCAATGAAACATTAGGTTATTTTATGGCTCGAATTCATCAGTTCCTCTTGTTAATTGGAATCGATCCGCAACGACTGCGTTTCCGACAGCACTTATCCAATGAGATGGCACACTATGCTTGTGATTGTTGGGATGCCGAATGCCAAACCAGTTACGGTTGGGTTGAGTGTGTCGGCTGTGCTGATCGTAGCTGTTTCGATCTTACTCAACATGCACGAGCAACCGGAACGCGATTAGTGGCTGAAAAACGGTTAACCGAACCGGTAAGTCCGATTTTAGACTTCGTACAGTTCGTATTGTTGGTCATAAATTTTGTCAACCGGTACACAGTAGCAACATTCTGTGAAATCTGAATGCGTGAGCATTAACTTGGCCTAAATAGTTTTCAAGGCTCATAACATCAAACACACGCGCATCAACGGGGAATGTGTTTGTGTGGCTTGCAGGCAAAGACAATCCCCATGGGACAAACTTTTGTCAATGTTTCTGTTTTGTTTACTCATTCCTCTCACGGTCACTGCCTCGGTTACCGGTTTCACAATGTCAATGATGCACTGATGCCGGACATAGAAAATGGAGTTGTTAATCTCATTTGCAGAGTCATCCGATTGGTGATTTTTGAGTTGGCTGAACTTTATCTCATTCGAGGCAGTAGTAGTCTCGAATTCTGTCACCGCCGGCACCGACGCAACCCTCGCTGGTCACTTTGGCGCAAAAGAAACTGTCACCACCACACCTAAATATTGGGATATCATATGATCTTGCAACTAGGCCATGATTGTAAGTAATCCCTGACCGTGACATTTAAAAATCCTTTATAATAATTCCTGGCAAGGATGATCATCTGTTTGGAAATTGTTTGTTACGATCACTGTTTTACGTAAAACGATGGCAAACGAGGCCAGAACCCTGATTGGAATGCACCCCCGTTTCACTGTTGCTCAGTTTTCGATTTTCCCTAATTACTCCGATCCGTTGGATTTTTTTCTACCCTGATTTTCCACATCCGTACTGGTGGTTCACATGACCTTATCTTGTTCATTGCTAACAACCGACTGATTAAATCTGTTCGCCCATTGTGGCCTCATCTCACGTGGCTCGTCTGTTGATGCTGTCTGAATGCCCAATTAGGGCTTTGGTCTTTGGGTTATCTTTTTTCCAATTCAAAACTCTCGATCGTAGACATGGAGATTGTGTGTGTGTATGTGTGTGTGTGTTGTTTGGTAAGCAGTCCGGTTTCGTCAGTAACGGGCTGTATCCACGCGCGTGCAACTAGTCTTCAGTTTAATGAGGTACGTGTGTGAAGACACAAAACGGATTACCGGTCCTCCGTTACAGATCACTTGATCCTCGTAACATTGAAGTATGCATCTTCTATTACTCTCATAAAGAACGATGAACTAAATGCTATTCAGTTTCTTCCCTTTTGGTAGTAAATGAATCGTTTTTATTAGCATTTTCCATATTCATCGTGTGATACACTGTAGTTCCCTCAAACTACACTGCCATCTGTGAGACTTGAAAATTTAGCGCCCTAGCCATCGGTTGTTTCTTGTTTTCTTTAATCCACCCCTCCCCCCGCCCATTTCCCCCTTGATCTTACATGCACCGTCTCATTCACCACAAATTGTATAGCGTATGGTTCGTGTTTGCGAATGTGTGCCCAATAAGCAGGCTTTGGGGAAAACATACCGAGGCGAAGCAAAGTCGTTAACTGAACGCCTGTCGACACTCACTGTTGATGAAGCATTGGAGCTGAAGGCCACTTTAGATAGTGTCGGGTAAGTTTCATGTTTCGTTGGTCAGTGTATCACTATCTTTGTTTCTACCCTTTTTAGCTCCGCTTGTCCTTAACTTAGATCGTTCCCCTTCTCATTGGGATTTTTGTCCTCAAAAATAACCGTTTGATGGTGAATTTATTCCTTGATTCAGTACTTAATGGAATTACAGCACAACTAAAATACAAAACTAGCACATAGCCCAATTCACTATAAAAGAAAAATTCCTAATAGTGAATCGTATTAGTCCTCATTAGAACAAGTTCGTTAACGAACTGCGAAGCAGTAAAGCTCCTGAACACTTGTGTTAAAATTGATCGCACAAGATCTGAAAACCAAGAAACTCTTATATCTCCAAATGGATCACTTTATCAAGGAATGTGTATTAACGGGCATGATCTAAATCCTCAAACTCATCGACCAAGTTTCTCCTAAGCAACCTCCAGTGCAGCTGGTTAGTTTTACTTTTCCCCACCTCATACTGATTGAATAAGGCCGTTCCGTTGAGCATAACGTTTATACCGAAGAAGTTTCTACACCAGTCAAAGTGACATTGTCAGCGCGTACGCCCCACCTGATGGTTAAACGTTTGTGATATGAACACCAAACTCGGCTTGCAGAACCTCACGAAAATCAGCAACCTGAGATGCGACCAACACAGATTGTAAAAATCATTGAACCTGCTAACACTGATTTGGTTGATTCGCCTGTTTTTTCTGTACCAGTTCTCAATGGCTTCATTCAATTTAGCAGACGCTTGATCTGTTGATCTGTCGTTCTTTCAGACGTACTTTTGCTACCTGTTACCTTAGCCTCGAATCTGAGTGAGCGGTGTTTTTGTCTCGCCTGTTTGAGTGTTAGCCGCCGTTTAGTATTCACCGTTGCGTGAAGTAATTTCGTTTCTCCGATGTCACTGTCTTCTGCGAGATCATAAGTCGGCTCATTGGATTTCACTGATATTAGTTACACATTTTGGTCTGCTCAAAGTGTACACACGGTACAATTGAGCCAGTCGCTTACTTCGTACGTCTTCCGCTGGCCACGAAGGTGATATTTTCGGTCTGAACAGATAGGCGCCAATAGGCTCTTCCTTAGCTTCATGCCGATTTGGCGAAGGATGCGACTGAGTCTCGTTAGGCGAAGTCGCTGGAAAAAACGAAGGAATTCGTTTTGTATGCACATAGCCTTATCGCACGGCCGAATTTGAAATGCGATCGTGCCATCTAATGTTGGTCATATGGCGTAGCCATTGCGGATCACGCTCCACTGACTGCTGACTTTCTCACCGAGTTACACCTTGCACTAGGAAAAATGAATATCCAAGGTAGGTAGACAGCAAACGTACAAAAGTAGGAAAGGAAGGGGAAGAAGCAAGGCACCTACTTCTCCGAATTTCGCTGATTTTCTCAGTTCCTCTTGAGTCCTCCTCGCCCGCTAACCACGTGGCTTTCTTCATCCCGAAAGAGAAGCGGAAAATAGGGTACAATATAACAGGCGAATTTGCGTCGTACGAAACAGGTGACCCAACCAACAAAGTCTGCTAAGCTTGTTGTGCTGTGCTAGTACATCCTCTGAATAGATACCCAATAATCGATTTCTAACTGTCACATTGCTCACTCGGTCAGTCCATCAAGCATCGATGGTGGGAAATCTCTAAGGTGAGAACATCTTCAACACGTAAATGCCATGTCTCGCAACCATGCAACAACACTGTACGCACTGTGTTACAGTACACACAACATTCCAGCTTTGGTGAACAATCGCATCGATGCCACAAACGCGTCAGTCTACCGTTCGCCACTGGAGCCTTGAATCTAAGCCTACTCACCTCCGTTATCGTGTCACAGTCTTTTGCCACGCAGCTGCCAAAATAAGTGTAACGGTCAACAGTGGTTACCTTCACTCCTTCGGACTTCAAGATCGGTACTATTTACTTCCATCCGTGTAACTGCACTTCACACCGTAAAAGTACACAGCATGTACCGAAAGGAGCTACAGCTCTTAAGAGTCTGTCTGGTACACGTTCCATATATTTCGTAAACCCGAATAGGCTTACAAAATAGTCGGTGTAATCTAGTTCAGAGAGCTTTCCACCAGCTAATGATAATTCCCACCTCTTGGGCTCCAACCAGGAAAGCGGAAAACACCAGTCGATGCCAAAGCAGAAGCTTGCTTTGTCTTGCTTCTACATTGAATTACGGCCTAACCGTCGCGTCTTTTTTCCAGCCTTTCCCATCGCGTGCAAAATGAGCTCAAAGAAGCAAACAATGATCAAGCATACTCATCAAGTGTACAAGCCACCACAGGTGGTGTAGAACAATTGCCTTAGTGAGAAAACACCTCTGTACCTTATAAAGGACCGCGCATCTCGTCATTGCTCACGCGATGTTCCCATCAGACTCAAGCAATCCTTTGGAGACTTCAGTGGTCGACCATCCTCAGCGCGGCGAGGTAGGTCTCGCAATCATGAAGAATGACTAGGAGTTATGAGATTGTACATCTTTCCTTTGGGCGAAAGCAAGAAGTTATTGCGGCATCGCTGGTGTCGCAGGTTCGCGAAGGTTGCTGTGGCTTTTGCAATTCGTGATTTGATCTCCTCCCCAACGCTTGCATCAGTTGTAATCAAGTTCCCGAGGTAATTGATTAGATCCAACTGATTACTGGTTCGTCGGGTGATGCATGCATCCTGATGGACAACGGATGGTGTCAACATGGAGAAAAGAAGAGTTACCATGTGTTGTTTTTTTATTTCTTCCCCGTACCCGTCAGTGTCTCTATCCTTTGCCACTTAATTGAACCATAATCTGTACACAGATTTGTGCAAAATATAAAAGAATATTGAACTAATCACCACACAAGGTGAGCAGAGCCATAGGCTTCGCCGGTCTTAAGGAAATAAGTAGCGCTTTGAAAATGCAAAAAAAATACCGGACATGAATATCCCACTCGAGAAGCGATTTAAAATGTTCTGAAAAGCTGTGGATTGTGACTCGGCAAGGTAATATCATCAGCATACTCTGAAATTTCAACTCAACCGTCTGTTAGAATAGACAAAGCGTAGTGTAAAACAAATATGGCAAAATTGAAAGAAAACGGGGACCATACTCCGCTGGGGATGACGGATGGTTGAAAATCTTTGCCGTAAGCCCTAACTCGACCTGAACTACGACAGTTCAATTCTTTGATGACCGACACATCCATAAGGTAATGCGTCTCTCAACAAACAGTCATCATCAAACAGTGCCATAGCGCAGATCTATGAACGGAATCGAAGGCTGCTCGAATGTTTAAAAACGCTGTGGTCATTGGCCTTTGGAAGGTCAAACCATGGTCTAACCATGGTTAAATAATGAATGTTTGAACGATGCATCCATCATCGTCATCATCATCGTTTAGCAAATCAAGCCCCAGCGACCGCTGTCTTTCTCCCTATAGAAAGAGTAATTAATCAGGGAGAACAAAGACTGGACCTACAAAGGGCCATAGTAGCCAACTCTTGGACTGCAGTCTAACAAAATACACTTGCTGAATTGATACCCTGACGGTAGTAGGATAACACATCGAATCGGTTGCATCTTAATGTGTTCCCGTTGGTCATTATTGATCCGGAACTTCTGGGCCTATTATGATGGTGTAACGGGAAACACCAGTGGCAAGAGCACAGTATGACAAAGATCTTGTTCCCAGCGCAGAGTTGATTCTTCCGAACTAGCATTCCCGGACAACTTTCAATCTGTTTCAAATGCGACCGTAATCGGCAGGGATGAAAGCGTAGATGACCACTAGACAAGGATAAAGCTATTCACTATCAATGATTATCTTGAATAGCTAGATAAAACCAGATGTCATAAGAAGGATTGTATTTCATGAGAAACTACTACACACCATGTTAAGGCTAGAGATCCGAAACTCGCATGATTACTGCAATCATTGCCGCAAATAGACACCGAAAACTGTATTGATCTATCGCTTAGGATAGTATGAAAACCGCGGCCTCCGTTGTTACCCTTCCCATTGATACGCTCCTATTCGGATGGAATGCAACCTCCTTCCGTACCACGCGATGTTAGTCGCCGTCTCGTATCAGGATTAAATAGAAGCTTCAAAAATGAGCTTAACGCTCCTTGGCTGTGCAGTCGCTCCTCTATCTAACCAACCTGTCTAACGTCACCTGGCGACATACAGAAATTTGAAACCGCCCTTGGGCATCCAGCAGATCTGAGTCTCAGTCCGGACTCAGAGCGGTAATGTGTGACACCTGGCATGTCCCTAAGCTGAGAATAGGATATCGATCGTCATTCCGGTGGTTAACGGTGAATAAAGCTGGCCGAGGCCCACTGAATAACCGGTCGCGGACATGCAGTGGAAGAGTTGAGGACGTGGTAGGGTTTCGCCTAAAAGGTATCATAAAAGCCCACTGGGCCACTTTCACGAGGTCAGTATGGCCCACTAACTGCATGAGGTCATTCCCATTCGCTGACTCGATAAGTTATATCAGAGAGGGTTTACACACTAGTCAAATGGTTGCCGGATGGTCAGGAATAAAATTGTTGCCTTTGATGATCGCGTTTGGTTGCCCAAAAGTTAGAATTGCACTTTTGAATAAACAGATTTACTCTGAACTGGCCATCCTTGTGATATAATAGTAAACAGAATGAACATGGGCCACGACCAACCAGTTGATTTTATGAAAGATGGTCTTGGAAGACCTAATGTGCGGTGAATTCTAAAGAGGTCTTTTCTCTCTCCCAATCTTTTCGGAATTTTCTTCTGGGTTCTGATGAAAAAGGGTTTGTACATAGATTTTTACAAACATATTGGGCGTCTAAATGGTCAAACACCGCCTCCCTCGAAAAAAGCCGACAAGTTCGCCATGAAACTTGCCCTTTTGTGTGTTAACGCTGCAGTCTGTTGGGCAGTATGCCGAGATGACAAACAAGTTGGGCCTAACACAGTTATCCTTTCAGACGTCGATCGACCCCTACATTCTTTGGCGCACAAACGACCGTTAACGGGGTTCCAGTCTAAAGGGACCGCCTCAGCCTGCCACTCAAGACTTTTTCTACATCGCGTTGGCCCACAGCTTGAGTTACTTTGTCTCCTGAAGTATGCAGGTAATATCCCAACGGAACATTGGACACAGTTACTTGAATTACAGTCCTCGAATCTTGAACTCGTGTTTCATTGACGCAGCAGGCGTCAATCGAAACTGAGTCCGTTGTCAGAGATACACACACCTTGGAGCCAGGCTGCGTCAGAGTGCGCACGTTGAAGAAACCGAAATTCATAGGCTAACGAGGTTTGTGAAATTGAGCTAGTGAAATTAAAACCAATTACCATGCTATTTGACCACAAGCCGTTGCAAGCATCGGGCGTATTGTCAGTGGGAGCATCATATGTGAGCGGAGGGGTATAAGGCGACCTTTGGGAACAGAAAACGTTAAATAAGAGGGATCTCTGAGTCGCGGTATCCTTATCACCTCCCACCGCGCTCGATGCAGTGGACAGCACAGTCTTGATTATCCTATGCGACGGCCGATGAGTTATTTACTTTTCTGTAGACGCGTATCCTATGGTGAATGGTTCACGGGTGCTGCTGTGCAGTGCAGTCGCTTATCGGAAGGAGATTTAGAGTTCTCAGCCTAAGCCTTATTCTTCGCGATTCAGATTCAGATTCGAATTCTCGGCTCCTGTTTATTTTATTCCAGTCACTGGGGCATCAAAGGACGCGTCGCCCACAGACAAAGGTTTATAATCGAAGCCAACAGATGAAATTTGTGATATTCGAGCGGAGTAATCCTTCTGTTTTCGTAGACCATCATGTCCTCTGGTACGTCTTCCTTCTCTAGCTCAAATGGTTTATTGAATTCCCACCTGTGACTACTCCAAGCTAAGGCATATATCAGCAGTTACACCTGGACGATCCGCTTGCAAAGGGAGCCAATCCAGATTGCGAATAACCAAGGCACAGAAATGTCAGTAGACGGCATCCAGCATAGAAGGGGAATATTCCTACCAGGCGAACGAGACCTGTTGGATTCAGTGACTGCCAAGGAAATTAATCCAGTCAACAAAGTTGTATGGACCTCGAGGCCATGGTCACTTTCACTGAGTGACATCTAGCGAGTCACAGACAACCATACACCAAGGTCACCTTGGATGCATTGGACGCCGTGATTTGGTACATCGACAACCGAAAGCCGTATAAACCAGTCGATTGATCATAAGTTCCAAATATACTTACTTTCTGTTGTCCTCCGGTTGGCACTTAGTTGTGCATGGACTAGAGATATCGCCCCTAGAAGAAGCCGGGTGACGACGGACACGCCACTTTACGCACTGTTCGGAATTGTTTCGTGGCTTTGATCTCTTCACGTGTCAATCAGCTTAAGCCATGCTGCTCAACTTTCACTGATCGCAGGAATTTCGAGGTTTCTCCGAAGACAGACGAGTATCGTTTAATATTTATGTTCAAGTGTGTTTTAAGGGCGCCGCCGTTGCATTGGCTGGGAGAGCTGATAATGTCCTGATGAATTATCGCAGGTTTTTGTTTCAGATATTGATGAACTGACTGATGATATTATCCTCCGACACCATCGTTCTTGGTTTCATAATTGTGCTATTTTACGGTTAATTTTCCCTTTACAATACCATTGACTGCCCTTTAGTTGAAGTTCTAGAATATAGTACAGCTAAATGAGACAGTTTCACGGGTTGCCAAATTAAAAGCGGGTACCGTAGGGGACAACGGTAATGTCAATCTAGCGAAAAGCTGTGCTACTTGCGTTCACTAAAATTAGTTTCAAAATCAAATTATCCATACCGAAGATAACATTAGGTGACCTCATTGACTTCCGGCTCTCATATATGCGTTGTTCACTGATCGGGAACCGTAATCGTTAGACTCAAAATAACGGCCTACATATGGACCCCCAATGTTCGGACCTTGTAGCACCAGATGACAGCAGATAATATCTCCCATGGATGTGAATGGCTTTGATTTGGTCCGGTCCCTGTATGTCCGAACTATTGATTGTTCGTGTCATCCAATCATTATTGAATTGGTTGTGCGGTTTGGTTATTTTTCGGTTATTATCTGACGTACGGTGAACCTGTTCTAACTTGCGTTGTACTCCATCTCATCTGTCTTACTTGCAATCAGCGAAGCCGAAGTTCTTGTGGATGGAAAACCCTTTATCGTGGACATCTCTATGGTCAAAATGAAAGACTACGAATCCAAGGTGCATGGTAAGGATGCTGGAATTATATTTTAGTTGCCTGTCACGCGGCCATTGGTATAAGATGGCTTGATCTTAATATTCAAAATTGATCCCTTTGTCTCAAGGCTTGGCGATAACTATGGTTGTTAAACGAACTATTTTTGTTCAGGATAAGATCGTTGGAATAGATGCTTTAGACCCACTTAGACTATCGAAAGAGGGAAGGGACTTCACGAATTTCCTCGTGCGATTATTTTGAACTTCAGGCTAAATGCTGCCGTCAGCAGTGTTCCGACGTTAAAACTCATCTTTTAGCCACATAGTTCTTTTTGCTTCGTTCATTTCACCTTTGGGTTTAAGTTGGTTTCACAGCCATCGACCTTACACTGATATGCTTTGGTCATGGTTACTACCGCGCAGCATCGGTCGATAGCCGGGGAATGATCATAAAGTAATAATAACAATTTAAACGAAAAACATTTCGAATACAGGAATGCCTACTGACTGCAGCATTTCACCATATTGTTTAATGTGCGCAACTGTCGCTTGTGGGGAGTGGACCCCTATGGATGTTGTAATCTCAGTTCAGTTTAGTTCAGTTTTTACAACCAATAACGCTGCACTGGCGTATTTTGGTTTTGGTTGCCACTTGGTAGCATCGAATAAAAGCAAAAGCGGGAATATTTTGGATGCAACAGCGAAACTGACTGAGAAATTTAGGCATATTTCCCAGGGTTTCTTGCCATACCGTTGTCAGACCCCGTGGATCCAGGTCATTTGATTCGCCTACCCGAGGCGGCCTATTGGTTTAGGTTATCGTACATTCCCTTCATCTTTAAGCAGATGATACAACTTAGTAGCAACAAAAACCGAACCTTATCGGTACCTGGTTAATGATTGTAAAAACCACACTTGTTCGAGTCAGGGTCAGTGAGATTGGTGGAGAATTCGTAAGTAACGATTTCCGGAACAGTGGTTCAGTAAGTAAATTTCATTTTTTTTTCGCTGATAACCGTTTCATTTTCACTCGATTGAATATCATTTAAAATATAAGACATCAAGTACCTATGTAAACAAGAAGTGCACGCATATCCTTTACATTCGTGTTGTATATACATGTGTCAAATTATGTGGTGATACTAAAAAATAAACAGTTCAATGCCAGGAGAATAACAATAGCTCGCATCTAGGGCTGAACATAGCAACATCCGAGGAAGGTAAACTTTATTTTGAACGAAGATTAGCAAAACGAAAAATCCCGAGCGAATATATCCTACAGATCTGCAGTGTCGTAAAAATACGAATGTCCTCGAGCAGTCCTTTCTGTGATTAAGTGAAATTTGTAGACTATTTATCCCTAGGTTTCCTTTACGAATTCTCTCTTCATAAATCCGGAAAAGCGTAGCCTGCGTTCAAACTATTTTAATACCATTTGTATTATCAGATGAAATTGAAGTTCAGTTGTGAAACAACACTTTTGGCCCTCACGCGTAGTTGACTAGCAGTTCGCCACGATAACGAATTGTAGTAGGCTATTCAGTGGATACCGAAAGAGCCAGATAAATTTTCCATTGAATTCCGGGTCCAGTTGAGACAAAGTATACCTATGCTTTACAGCCATATTTTAGAGTACTTGGAAGAAATCTAAAACATGATTAAACTCAGGTTGGAAACGTCGCTTTCAGGTAGGTTGGGGGTTTATGGTAGTCTTCACTGACAATGGCTCCGGTGCTCTGCTGTCCCCCAATTGAGTCTTAGTCGGGACTCAGGGCAGAATTGTATGCTACCGGACGCGCCTCTGGTCTGCGGATGACGATTCCGATGATTTGTCGTGAGTAAGGTTAATCCAAAGTTATTGAGTAACCTTATACTTATCTATATGCTCTACCGTCTCGCACATTCCCCCAAAAGAACGTGCAACTCTATACGCACGACATTTCGGCATTTCCAAGAATGAAATTATTACTATGCGTTACACGTAGGACACTTCTTCAGTCATTGTTAAAAGTCGACAGGTAAATTTGGCCACGAATTAAGTGCCTTCGGAATCGTGGCGAAAAATGGGAACATTTCGAAAGAGAAGAAATGGGCGTTTCTGAAAGTGTCATCAAACATATGGACTATTCCAGATTCTTCCTAAACACCGTCGTTTGTGCGTCAGGTTCATAGTTTGTGTGTTGACGTTGTTCTGTCCGGCTGCCCAAACCGAATTAGGGACTGCCCTATGTGGACGCCAGCTCATTTCTTGTTCAGTGTACCTGATGTACAGGATGACCGAGCGAAATGGTGTCTCGAAACTGTTTATTACGCATAAAATTGAGTAAAGTATTTGGAGTAAAGCCTCAATAAAAAGCCATCGTAAAATACATATCTCTCTGGTGGAACGTAGATGTAAGAGCCAGTTTATTGATTGTGCTTTTAAGGATAGCAAAATTGTTGATCAAAAGAGGAGTGTATTCCACAGTTTTAAAGCCCGTGGGGACAGAGATGAGAAGATAGAAGTACATCATCCAGTAACAGAAAGTTGATTAGAGTAACTAGCTACCCGTGTACGGGATGGTTTACATGAAGAGGAACTGCCCAGACAAGGACCGTATAAGTAACAACCAGAATAGTGCCGATAGGGAAGAGATAGCAAAGCCACCGCTCAATGACAGGCTACTGACTGCAAAGTAGGGTTTAAGGACGGGTCGTTCATCAGTCTTTCGTTGAACTCCTCCAAGAAGAGAAAGGGAACTAGACGATTCCTCACTGCACGTGACTTCAGTATTCAAGTGCGGGGCGAATCTGAGCTTTGTAAAACAGAAGGTGGACTGGAGTTAAAAACGTCGATCGGGAAATAAAAAACCGGCTCTGCGCGTAGCGCGGAAAGCAAACACAAGTATGTGATTATCTGTCAGGGCTAGACCAGATTTTGGCGTAAGACGACGGCTTTCTTTGTGCAACGATTAAATGAGTTATAAAGGATGGCTTTTCTGAAACTAAGGATTCAGTTACCACTGGAAGGTCATCGATAAAATCAATGGTAGAATAAATAACCTAAACATACCGGCTTCCATTCAACAAATTTCCACTGTCTTATGAACAGGTTCTTGTTCAAACCAAAGGCTTTGATTGAGAATCCTAATCGTTTTGCCTAGTCCCTGAACTCCGTAGCACGATGAACAGGATTGATCTGCATATTGCTTTGACCAAGACAAGCAGCAATAAGTATGCTTATGCCCACATTTTCCATGCCCGGTTTGCTCCTTACTGACTTGTGAATGAGATCTTCGAGCCAAAGGCTCCGCTTAGTTCTCAAAACTGTTGGAATGTGGGAAGCTGCGTAGTTTCGCCTACCCGAATTCTTCTGGTACCTTTTCTATGGCGAACCCTACCGGCTTTTGTTCTTCCGATGTGATGTGCAAGATGCTACGAGAAATTGCTGCTCGATAGAGTTATCTGGTGATAACTAGCGGAAGAACAGGAAGCAGTTTGGACATTTACCTGTCTTCGTTGACAAGACACTCGACGAAATAAAGCAACAAGCTGTCATAGCTACATCTCTTAAAATTTTTACAGCAGATGTGGTAAACTGCAGTTCGCTGTCACCCAGCTCGTTACTGTACTTGGCTTATTTGGACTCCATTTGGTTCTTTGCCACTCCAGGTTCCACAGTCATGGTTATGGGTTTTCCTCCCTCTATCTAACGGACCCTAGTGGTTGTGGGGCATGACCGTTCCGCTATACTTTCTCATCAAACATGCCACAGGAAATACCGCGTTTCCGAAACGTGCGTATGAAGTCCCAGGGATAGCTTCTTTCGCTTGCTTTGGTCTTCACTTGTCAGGTGATCCGATATCATGCGTCCGTTATCAGAGCAGCGTTGGGATCATTCTAAGCGTACACTGTTTGATTTAGTGCCAGCATACATTTGTTTGTGTGCAGTTCGATTGAATAGTTTTGTACGTGTCAGTACTCGTCGACTGAAGCGAAGAATTTCTTCCCGGGCAGTCATAATTATCTGAAATGGCGCGAATAAGACTAAAATTACGAAGTGTTTCTAATGTCTGATTATGTGTGTATGGTTCCACTGTTGTTACCCGACTGCATGCATGCATGCGCGTACATCCCGATTAGTCTGCGAGGATCGCGAATGTTTATCGTTATGCGCGTCTCATTGTTAACTATTTCTAATGGACAGCATGCACCAACATTAGTCCGCACGCAGTTTACCTCGCCTCATCGTCTTTTTACACTTTCTTTTTTTTCAGTTGAGGAAATTGTCCCCAATGTGATAGAACCGTCTTTTGGGCTTGGCCGAATTCTCTATGCTGTGTTTGAGCATTCGTTCCGTGTCCGTGAAGGCGATGAACAGCGTACGGTAAGAACTGATTTGAGACAGTTCATCTTTGTTACCCACATTTTTTTTTGAAATCGAAAACCCATCTTTCAAAAAAATCCCCCGCGTTCTCGTCGTTCGATCGTCTGAAGACGACGAGGAGCAAGTCACCGCAAATGAGAGATTAGTCTTATCGGACATTCTTTTTTTTTCAGAATTTGTATAGGGATCACAATGCAAAACCTAACTCGTAAATTTTTGCTACCCTCGTATTGTGTCCTTTCATTCGAGGACGGGTAAATTTCTACCGGATGTTTTTATGCCTAATTATGACACGCGTTTAGTCATTTTAATTTAATGTTTAGAAGAAAGTTATTTCCAGTTACCTTTGGTCGGACGTTACCCAATTGGGAAATCAGTTGGTCTAGTTAGGATTGGAAGGCGCTTAACTAGTAGCCATTCCAAATCGATTGTACTCTTTTGTATTCGCTTGACTGAGGAGCAGCCTTTCCACCATTAATTTTCTGCTAAAACAGTATGTTATTTCTTTTTTTAAACAGTTTTAAAATGTCTGCATTCCATTGGCTTTTGCAATTTGATAGAATAGCCACTGGTTACGATATCCTATCCGGCTTTAAGTCTACCATGACGATAATGAGCAATAGGATTGAGATTTTGGTTTGCATTTTTTTTCTCTTATTGCCAAAACGTCAGACATCGTCACTAATCGCCGTCGAAATTAAACTTCATTGAGATCACATCGAGATTAAAAACCAAATGTAGTGTAAGAAAGGGTTGAATGCATTGATTGAACTGATGCTTGCCCTATTCGGTTGTTATATTACGTATATCAGCATGGACTAGATGTTTCTGGAATGCCGTTCGGTAAGCATGAAGCGCCTTGTTCAGTCAAATCCATTGACCAATTTTTTATCACGATATAGATTGTCTATTAGAAACAATCTTTCATTTCTTGCCCAACTCTGTAGGCGGTATTGGATAATGTCTGAAATCGATTCATTGTGGTTAGATCTGTTAATCAATTTTTTTCCATGTGACATTTTTCGTGATGTTTGTTTTCGTCTACTGTCTCCTCGTATTATTAACAGTATCTCTCTGTGCCACCATTGCTGGCTCCGTACAAATGTTCAGTTCTACCATTGTCCAGTCACCCAGATTTTGGCCCGTTTATTCGTCAATTGTGTAAGTTTTTATCTTTTGTTTTTAACAAATCCCATTCTAATCGTATTTTGCTATAAAAAGATTCTTGAGTGTAATATATCGACCATATTTCTAATTGATCATTGTTTTTTTTGTTGTTTTTATCAGTCCTATGCTATATTCAGTTAACAGTTAAATACGAGTTAACTATAACGGCCCTTTTACGTCAATGCAATGATGGGCTACGAGAATTCATTCCATTCTATACCATTTTCGCTTTCGGCCTCCATGTCTAGGTCCGTGATACTGACGGTACATTTGCCTTTATATAATTGCTAGTTGGATAATCTGCGCTGGCATATCTGAGACCGTGCGGATCCAGTGTATTGCGAGTGGAACATGCAGTTTTGGTATGTGAGATATGATAGCAAGTCGGCCAATAATGTCCTGGGCGGTTAGTCCGTAACAGTCAGCTGCGTGAAATTCAATCACCAGGCGAAAATAATGCGACGTAAATGTGATCGATCCCCATTTTCGCTCATGTCAACGAAACTTGTTTCAACACTGCTTCGGTCAGTCGGTGCTACTTGTTGCTTCTCTATCATGTGATTAAAACAGCCGGGAAAAAATGGATCGCAAGCAGTTTGTCAACACGTGACTCGACGACTTTTCCGTTCTCTTTTGGAATTACTCAACACTAATCGATTTCGCGCTGTTTTTGCCAATTGAAATACTACCGTAATTGATTACACTATAAAAAGTGCATTCATGAAATCTGGGTCACGCGGAACACCTGATGGACGATTAAAAGTATAGTTTAGGGTATTGGTTCCCCTATAGGAATTGATAAAAAAACGTCAGGACAAAACTATTGATCGCCAGTTCTCAACTTACTTTAGTGCTGCCGCCTTGCAGATCAGGTCTTCTAATCGAAGGTTTGAGCCCGGGCTGCTTAAGTCAACGCTGTACTTCATTTTAGGCAGCTGGTTCATACGTGATTCATTGACAAATCTTGGTTTATTGTGCGACATATGTGACATAGATCGGCCTAATAAAAGATCTTAAACATGTTGAACTCTATACTTGAATGTTTTTTCTCTCTTCGTTCTGTATTGTTTCTTTCTGTGTGCTTCCAGTGGTACAGATTATGTGCACTTGCATTTGCTAAGTATGATACCATCCCCCAAGAGTGTTTTATCTCAGCATCATCCAAGCCGTTGTTCTTCGACGAAACCCTTTATTGGAATCAAAATATGTTGATTGAATAGAGGGAGATATGATGGCTCTCCTTTTGTTTTCCCCTGTGAGTAGTTGAGTCTTCTTTGGATAATCTAATAACACGCACCCGTTGAGTCATGCTTGCTGTGGGCCGATGGATAATAAGTTATGGCACACGCTCCAGTTCTTCTCTCGTGACATCTTTCTACCCTATCTGAATGTACTAGTTCCGCTTCTAACTCATTGACTTGCTTGAGAAGCAAGAATACCGATTCATTGGTCCAAAGGATTCATTCCCACTGTACCTCAATCCAAACATAACGTTATACCTTCAAACGCAACTTCCTACGGCGATTAATCATTTAGGGTTCAGCGACGCACCCTCTTGATTGAAATCCACCTTTATTGGTTCGACAACTCAGTTTACGAATGAAGGTTTAGGATAGATTAGACGTACTAACTGTATCTGTGTCTGAGAGTACTAGTATGACCATTGCATGGTTTATCCATGCCCTGTATGTTGCTTGTTGTCATGTATACTTTTGCAACTAATCGATCCAGCTGTTCAGCCTCTATTGTAAGACTGAAATAGTCTGTACCTTGTGGTTTCGTAACTTGGCATCTTTGATGACCTCACTTGGCTCGCAAGCCGGACGACTTTCACTTTTATGTGCACCATGCGAGTGCTGATGAACAAAGGAACATATAACCTGTCAAACTAGAAAGTACAGATTTTGTGAAGTGTCTGATCGTGGTGATTTCTCCTCGTGGAACGACTGGCTACATGTGAGAAGTTCAGAGAAAAATACTACTGACAATGTGGAATTTCTGGATCACTGTTCTCAGTTAGAGAAAAGCCAATCTTTGACGGACACTAGGTAGTTCCTCACCGGAATTACGCAAATTCTAGCTTTTCAAACGTGAATTTCCAATGTTTTTATCCAGTGTGAATTTTCCCGTACCATGCAACTAGCTTGACCGAGTCGACGAAATTTCCTTCGAATGACCGTCCCAGTCCTCAGGACCCTGAAAGCTTAATCTTCGTAATGAACTGGCTAGCTTTCTTAGACTGTAATTTCGATCATTTGATTTTTGCCAGGCTTATGGTATAAACAAGATACATGGTTGTTTTTTTTTAAGATTATAAAGTCATCTTTTGCATATTTCTCGTTCTTCAAATATATTTTTCCTGGGCTCATTCTCCCAATATAAATAATTACGTGTACGTCACAGCGGATGCTCTGACTAAAGCAGGGGTCACGCACCGTATTGATGAGAGTAGTGGTTCAATCGGACGTCGGTACGCTCGAACGGATCAAATTGCAATACCTTACGGAATAACGATCGATTTTGACACGTTAAACAAGAGTCCGGCTTCGGCAACTCTTCGCGAGCGGGACAGTATGAAACAAATCCGTGTCCCGGTGAGTCTTCGCTGACGCTTTTCTATTTCGGCTTTTTAATTTGTCATGTCTTTCCGAGAGTAAGTTAGAGTTCTATTCTTTTTTACACTAATTGTCTATTTGGAAGCGAGTTACTCATTCTTAGTAACAGCTGTAATTTATACCAACCACATATAGAACACTATGAGTAATCGTTTTGAATCATTTTTTGTGAAATGGGGTATAGCTGCATGTTCGTTGGGTGATCAGATACACCCGAAACGTCAGATCTGAAAATCTCGGAGTATTAAATCTGAATTTCGTCTTTGCTGCTGGCGGTGTTTTAATATCTCATTTCTTAAGTTCTTCGTTCATGTTGCTTGTGCTCATCAGTTTATTGGCGCTTGCTTGCTCTACTCACAACTGACGCTCAAAAGCAAAATGACATGATGACTTGTCTGTACGTTTTTGGTTGAACTGTTAGTCTCAGTCCATAGTATGGTGGCCCATATCACCTCAGTTTGCCTCACAGTTATCATCATCATCATTGAACAGCAAGGTAAGCCTCACTGATCGCTGCCTTTTCCCCAGAGTTACACGTTTATATAAAAAGAGCGAATATCCAAGGGGTACAAGCAGTGGACCTACACAGGGGGAAGAGACAAAATGCTGCTGCAGCCAACACACGAAACACAGTCTAACTGTACAAACGCACTCTTTCAAACATTCTGATTCGATAGGAAATGACAACACGATCGCCACTGTTCACGGTTCACTGCCATATCCTCCACTTTTTTCAGCCAGCTAGTTGATGAATTCAGTTCAATCCGAAGAATTTTACCGGCAACCCATGGTAAATTCCAATAAATGTTAATCGCAGATAACACTTATCAGTAGAAATAAGATTTGACTTTTGAATCAAGGTCTAATCGCAATGGTTTCATTTCACAGTGCCTTTCTGAAAGACAGGCTCACTTTGAATGTGTCGTACATACATTTACTGAGTGTACATCCGGAACCAGGAGACGGATTGCGTTTGTTGGGTCGATAACTGATCCGTAGCACGACCAATCGAGACCGCTGCGCAGTACATTCGATCACTGATAGACATTCAGCATAGCATGGAAGTTTGTCCCACACTCGCAGAACTGCACAAGTATAGCCGGTTTTGATGTATCCAAAAAAATCTTTTTAGTATTCTTAAGGTCCTAGTACTTAGGAGGTATAAACGGAACATTAGGAAATATTAGAAATTCATTCACAGGTTTCTCTGCATCTGTTTGTAGGCTGTGAAAAGGCCAGTTAAATTTGAATAACTTTGGTTGTCTAAGTAGACTCGTTCGAACCTGAAAATGGTAATTCTGCCGGAACATGAAAATTTCATGCACGTTTATGGAAGGATTTTAGGATTTCTCTTTATATTTGCATTCATAAGTGACAACAAGGTTGTTTGTCCAAAAGAAATACTTATTGTATCGAGCATTCTTTTCACGACTATCCCTCGTAAGGATGAAGTTGATTATCTGGTTATTGAAATTCTTTGCGTTAACTAGGGTCTAACAATCGCGCTTGATTACCAAAGGGAAAAGTTTCATCCATAAATGATCTTGATTTACATCAAAATTGGATTCTTGTCAAAGCCATTTAGGCGCGATGCTTCTCAGTCGCATATATTGTTACCGTGACAGTGAAACGGAGAGTGAGAAGCAGCAAACTCTTTTAGTACCACAATATGAAGGAACCGATTAGAAACCTCGGTCAATTTAAAGTTTTAGAATTTCAATATTTTAAATTAAACTGGAACCTCACTCACGGATAGACTTTGCCAGGACCCCATGTCTTTCATACAAGAAATCCATCACATCCAAAAGTGCCCGCAAAGTTAGTTAAAGTTTTGCGACAGAAGCTGTTCCCTGTAATTTTGTTGCCAACTATCACGGGCATTTCACGCACCATCGTCCAGATAGAATTTGGTGATTTTTAAACGCTCCAAGTGCCAGCGGATATGGAGTATGGGATGCTTGCGCAGCAATGCAGTAAATATGAGTACTTCCCGCAATTGTAAAAAATGCTGAGCGGCTTAATCTAAGGTCCCGTTAATTTTGTTGATGGATGCATGACATTTGTTAACCTGGGAAACTTGCCAAATAGACGTTTCTAGAAAAAAAATTCACTGAAAAAGTCATCCCCCTTTCTCATTCCCTTCCAAATTGTCTTTTCTCGCGCGAATGAATTGCGAAAAGTCTCGTAAACGAATCAAAAAAGAATGCACTGCAGATAGGGGATTTTCTTCGTCTTTATTATGGGGATATTGTCTTGGCGGCAAGAAGGCAGACAATATAAAATGCTATAGTGTCTCAGAGAGAGAAGCTTCGTGCTTCATTACATTAGAGTTTAGCAAAATGTTACCCAGAGTCGAGTGATTTTCTTTCAGTCTGACGTAAATTGAGTGAAAGTACCATTTTGATCCTGCCAAAAATATATTTCGTGTCCTGACGCGGTACTGGTCAGCAAAGGTAAACGTAGGAATTCTAAAGTTTCTTGGAGCATAAAGTTAAAATAATTTTGTACTAGAGTTCCTGGAGGTCACACTGAAATGATCAAAAGGTCACTGAAGGATTGTTGCGGACCCGACGATTGCTGTTGTTTACTGGTTTTGGAATTCTAGCAATAAATGTTTCATATTGTTGCGGAAATATTACACTTTGTTCTCCCCAGCCGGTTCGTAGTACATCATGACTAAAATGTGCATATGGTAGCTGGAATTCGTTATCAACAAATTTCTGTTTTTTTTTCGCTCGCTAGATAACTCCAGAGTTTACGGCTTATTATTAAATAAATTCACCGGTTCTTGTTTAATTAAATAAATGCAAATCCAACTGTTTGTTTCTTTATGCCGAAGGGGGAAATGCCAACATAACGCTCCTTGCCTGAGCTGCTGTATGACCTGTACGTTGACCTCATCTGATTGGATATTTGCATTTTTCTCTACCCCGACCTAATATTCCCCTCGTCAAACGTGGTTGTAGCGAATTGAGAACAGAATTACCGACGGATAAATTTATCGACACATCAACCTAGCGTACCGTTAAGAACGTTACTGCGGTAATAATACGCTTATTTTTTAATCTTATTTTATGGCATCATGAACATTTGTTCCTCCCTATTTTAGATTTCTGCATTACCCGCGTTAGTCAGCGACTTGTCCAATGGAATTCTTGATTGGACCGAGGCACAATCAAGGTTTCCAGCGTTTGAACAGCAAGAAACCGGTAAACAAAATTAGTTAACATGTTCACCTCTAAGAATGTACATTCACCAAAACATACACACACACACACATTGCACTCACATTCGACTCCGTTTTGTTTGCGTTAAACTTTCGGGATAAGGTTTTCTGGTTGTACTTTTCAAAGTTATTTGTCTTCACCCACGTCTGCACACATCCTTTGCCATCACCGGTTTTTTTTTCATCCCGGTCCTTAGCACACTAATGTCATCTTCTTCTTCAGTCTTTTCGCTCGATAATTCCCCCCCCTCTCCCTCTTGTTGCCTCTCTTTTGCTTACACAATGCGTTCTCTTTGCTTCATTCAGCATGTTTTAATATAACACTGTCGTGGATGAAATTGGTGTTGGTTTAGTGTGTTGTTCATGCAAATGTTCATGTTGTTTATTCGGATAATGGTTTGTTAGTTCGGATCGCAGATTGTTGGTGATTTTGTTAGAAAAATATCTTCCTCCCAAACTAACCCTTCTCTGTGTTGTCAAAGTCTCACTATCCATCTTTCTGTAGCCTATTGTTTTTATCGCTTCAGATTTTGAATGCAGATATGTGCCTTGTTGGACGGTCACTAAGCCGGCCCATCCGCATTCGGAGCGATACTGGTCGGTGGTGGTTGTGTTGTGTCAGTTAACAACTAGATCACGGGTCTGCTAGGTTTTGGGCTCCTGAATTGAAATGATCAAATAGTACACGATCCGAAATACCAGTCATCAAGTACCGATGATCAATAAAAGCCTACTCTTGTGCTGATACCTCGTACACTAGGTCTTCTGACCAAGCATAAGATGGCTCACTTCATTTAGGACAATCACTAATCTTGCATGAACTTGCTCTGTTATACCGCACCGTCTACTCAGAAGAGAAGATATAGCGAAAGCTCAGCCACAAGGTAATGGGATGAGGAACCATTTGGAAGAGCAAAACTTTCGAATGCAAGGACACCACCTACTACACCATTGAGCAACATCACCTACTAACTCCTACAATCTCCTCGGGGTATCCGGTGGACCGCAATCCGGTAGTCTAACCGGGCATGCACGAATCAGTTCATTGGTTAGTGTTTTCACATTTTTCACCATACCATCGACTGGCAACTTCGACTCGTGTCCCAACCGAACGTCCCTTGCAGTAAGGCAGTCGTTGTGTGGGCATGCGCAAGACATTTCCCAACCACTTTAATCTATTCAACTTCAGTGCCTCTTCTAAGGATTCTCCTTAATGCCCCACGCCTAACCTGCGAGTTACATATGATGGCGTCTCTAAGAGGACCACTTACAAGGATCTGAACAATCGTGGAATGCAGTGGAGTTAGAGTTCAGATATGGTTATACGTCCGGTAAACCCTCCTTGAACGTTTCTTTTTTTCTGTCATATTATCTCATTCGCCATGGCCCAAAGGTATTTAGCTTATAAACACTGACTGTATATATGTAGATATATGTATACATACTATATGTTGTAAGCATATAGGACGTCTCTAGGCAAATACTATGGAGATTAGCCGCACTGCTGCCACGTCGAAATATTTGTGTTCACTCAACAGCATGTCTTTTTTCTTTGTGTCGGAGGTTTCTCTTTTCTTTCAAATGCGCTCCTAACTGCATGGTTTAGTGTGTGTCGAAGCTTTTAAAGTTTTACGTGATCCTTTCTCCATATTCCATGCTTCTCGATTCGATCAAACGAGATGATTTGTTATTCATCCTTAGGCGACACTTGCAACCTGCAGCTACCAAAATTCTTGAGAATATTTGGGTTGAAAAATCTAAAAATAGATTATCATTCATCGGACATTTTGTTTCGACCTTACTTGAAATTTTGATGCTCTGTCAAAAGTATCACATGAGGACTTGTTCACAATCTAATACGGTTCCTTTTTTTTTGCACTCAGCATTTCCAAATTTCACTCGATCAATCGTCCGCTGTTTCGTGCATGCTCTGATTGTATGGTCTTGCTCATAGTTTACTCAGTGCATCGAACAAACGCGTATCCTGCTTCATATGGTTGTATGTCGTGTGTATTCACTCAACTACCTTATTTTATCTCGACCACTCTTCTCGTTCTTACCTCCATTTGTACCGGGGTTGGCCGCTCACAGAGTATCCAATCTCTGTATATTTACGTGAAAAGTATAAGTGCTGTCTGTGGCCATGCGATGACTTTACGACGTTCTATATCTACCCTGTTCGAACATCGCCGATCGTAATTGCCCATTTAATCATATTCCAATCATCTTCACTTTTCTTCAGTCTCATTTTTTTTGTTTTTCGAAGCATTCGGGAATTTCGATAAATGGTAATTCACGCAGGGCGTGAACCCACCGCGCCATCGAGTGGTCTGAATATTCCAGTACTGAACCATCCGGGTTGAGGGCCACTGGTGCATTCAAATACGACCTTGGTCACTCAAGCGTTATACCTTGCCTTGCAAGATTGATTGCATGAATTTACGCAAAACGAGGCTGAAAAATCAGTAACTTTATCTTTCGACTGCAATGAATATTGGTGGGAGGGAGGGGAATGAAGCCTAGCTACTAAGAATGTTTTGCGAATAATAGTGCCTGACAGTCTTCTCTGCCCGACATATGCTAATGTGGCACCTGCAAATGACAAGAGAACGCAAAATGGCCTCTTTCTCATTACAATCCCCGTCTTGATTTCCGTTTCTGTTTGTATCACTTTATCAATCAAACAAATTGGGTGACAGTTTTCAGCAAAAAATTTTCTGCGGGATTTGTAGTTCTGTTTTAACCGTGTTCTCCGTCCACGTTCCTTATGCTGCTTATGTGAAATCTCCAAATAAGTTCCGAAGCGTAAGAGATACCAAGCTGTAAAAATGGATATACTATACTTTCTACAGGGCTTATTTGTGTACTTATATACCGAGTGAATCGTGTTCTCGACCGGCAAGTAGAATGCCCAAGAACGTTACTTCATTGTTCGATGCCAATTTTATATTTCCGTAAGCTGAGTTGAGCGTATTTATTATCTGACTTATTCGGATAGAGAAATCATGATGTCATTCACCTAGCGCTTGCATAAACCAAAGCCTTGGACTGACAGCTAAGGTGGACAATTTTACAACTTTTTCGTAAATTCTTCGGCTAACAACGAATCAACTGGAGACCCTATGGCTATTCCGTCCCTTTGGCGTTTTGTGTGATCACTAAATTTGGACTGCACGTCATGCGCAGATATTTTCTAGTGAAACACCTCGTCTTACGTCCGACATAGTCACAGATAGTGGACAATCACACAGACCGGAACTTTAGTGAGAAGATAGATGTTTAGCAATAACACCCGTCATCCTTCCACATCTAGTTCCTTATTGCGGTCAATAAACTCAAGTTCTAAAGCTATGCTTAGGCGTCCTTCATGTAACCTTTTCCAGCAATTTTATCAGCCACTTTGCTAATGCATGGCACGGTGAAACACATACGTGCAGTACATTTCCCAAAGGGATACCAATCCGCATGGCCAGCTGAATTTGTTCAAAGATGGTCGAGCCCGTTGTCTTTGGTCTCGAGCTCAACCCATTTTATATAAACTTCCGTACTTCGTGCAATGCATCCCCTATTCCGTCATTTTCGCAAACTCAGATGTATCGCTTAAAATGATCCCAACTTTTGTGCGCAATCTGACTTGTTAGAAAGAACAGTGCCTGTATGCTTGCCTGTTCTTGTAAAATGACACTCGGTTTTTTGTAGCCCATGGAGCCTTTTATGGCTAACCCTCAACAAACAACTAGTTGACTGTCATAGCAGCATTCGTTTGCTAAGATGGGTTTAAATTTTTGCAACTCCGCCTGTGATGACCGAAGTTAGCACGAGCAGAGAATAGATTTTCAAATGGCACTTATAAGTCAAGGTGCGCATTCCGTTCCTAGGACAAAAGAATGTGGATGCCAAAACAATACTTTAAAGAATATCCTTTTCGGACAAAATTCAAATAAATCATGAATCAGTGGGAGTTTGGTAGAAGCACATTCGACGACACTGGTGCTCTCTATTTGTCTCACTTCCGATTAACTTGTTTGCGAACAACTAACTGAACACATTCGTCAAACGACTATTTTTCAATCACGGTCAAACGAACAAACATGTGATCTGTCCTATATGTTCAATTTAATTCCTTGGTACGATTGGGGATTGCTGTGTCATTACAATATTAAGAACGCGGATCAAATTTCAGTGCAACAAAGCATAGGGAATGTGGACGGACTACACGGTTAAAACAGAACTACAAATCCCGCAGAAAATTTTTTGCTGTAAACTGTCACCCAATTTGTTTGATTGATAAAGTGATACAAACAGAAACGGAAATCAAGACGGGGATTGTAATGAGAAAGAGGCCGTTGTACGTTCTCTTGTCATTTGCCGGTACCACATTAGCATATGTCGGGCAGAGAATACTGTCAGGCACTATTATTCGCAAAACATTCTTGGTAGCTGAGATTCGAATCTTGTTTGCATCGTATGCAGTGATTACTGCGTAGGTGAACCATACTATAGATAATGAATTGTCATTCTTTGCTACTCTCTGAATTTGGTCCGTTGCTTCGATTCCCGCCTGCTTTTAAGCCTTACACACTGTGCTCAAGTTATGTTTCGTTTTTCTGACACTCAAGAGCCAAATATCACGATTAAAGAACCAATCACACTAGACGGTGTTTTGCATGTCTGTTTTACTATCGAGAGTATTGTGAAACATACAACTGAAGGTTATTGTTGTTCATTTGGACGAGTTACTCGAATGCCCGTGATTGTCGTGCTGCAATGTTGCCTTGATTTGCTTCACTTTGGCGCACTTGTTTTTCGAAACTTAATCCTAATTGCCTTGTGTCAGTCAAATAGTGGTACTTTCAATTCGATTGCCAAAATTCCTTGCGCATGATCACCGACACTTTTGTCCGATAAACTCTGGGTTTTGCTGCAGTAAGCCCTTTTCCACGATTTTTCTTCGTATCATATTTCCGGTGGAAAGATACTCCATCCTTCTGCAAATACTTTCACATGCCTAAACAATTGACCACTGCGCGTGATGAATTCCTGTACAAAATATGGAATAATTGTCACCAAACACCATGATCAGAATCGGGAAATGCAAGTGAAATGAATGATGGCAGATCACATCACAATATTTGTGCAACAGATTTCCGGTGAGATATCTCGAACTTTTTCTATACTCCTATTTGTATGGATATTTGTAGTCCTATGGACATCAGGAACAGTTTCCTCAACCTCGAATTTTTCTCAATAGAGCATTTTCGAGCTGCGATGATTGTTTTTCCTGGTCTTCCGTTAGAGATTCCTCAAAGCTTAAAATTCAGTTGGAATAAACAGTAGCCTTTAGAAATTTGCATTTATGATTCGTCTGAACGTATGCACGTCCTTTCAGAAGTAGTCGTCCAATTTCTTGATCTAGTTTGCGATGGGCTCCTGAGACCGGGCCTCAGCCTTTGGGGTGCGATTGGCAACTGTTGAATCGATTGCATACTTCTCGTTCGTGTACTTCTAACTTCTCCAACGCCGATGTGAATTCAACTGAGTTTCGACAGTCTATCCTTCTCGTGCGTGAATTGCCGTCTTGGAAGCAATGACATTTCAGGCTATTTCACGTTTCCTTATGACGCTGATGTATTTTCCGTCTTTGATTACATTAATTCTTCTGCACGGCGGTGACGGTTCATGGGATAAGAGTTGAAATTGCTTCCAATCGTCCTCATTGTTCAGAGTTAAACACTTGGGCAAACTCGATAGATCACCGCCTTCTGAACTTCTTGCACGATAAGGCAGAAAGAATGACCACAAAAGATAAGCAGTGAGTTGACCTACAGTGATGAAAAAAGAACACCTTGTTAACGAACACAACGAACACGCAGTCATCCTGTACAAACGCACATTATCCAATTAATATGATTTGGCAGAAATTGACCACACTACCGCCACTGGACACAATTCATTGTCTTATTCTCCAGTTTCTCCAACCATCTGGTAAAGAGATATTTCGAACCCCAAGCATCAAACCGTGAGACACCTGCTATACTCAAATTTGTTAGATATCTCCTTACCGGTTGATCTCCACTTGTTCGCCATGTGGAACACATATCCCAATGACCAAAGTCTCTCAAGGTAGATAGGCGCTTGACAATATATTCGTTGAACTGGTTCCCAATACTCTGTTCCATATTTTTTATTGCTTGCACAATCTTTTCATCCAGTGCTAGCAATGCTATGCAAATATCGGTACTCGTAAACCTCCAGGCTAGAGGGAGTGTCCCTTTTATTTGACGTACAAGCAAGAGACAGCCAGTCAGAGATGAACAATGTCCGAGACGAAAAAATTCGGAAGCAAAGTCGTAACAGTTTCAGTCCCGTTGAGTTGTTTAGGATTTAGTCATCTTCGCGTCAGTTCTATTAGGCCATCCCCAACTAGTTTGAAAAGAACTAAAACAGGTTCCTGTGACCGGTCAATTTTCTTCGCTTCACTAGTCGAGTGTTTCATTCGGCTTATAATTCCGTTGTTATTGACGCCGGCATAATAGCGTTAGCGCTGGATCGGCTAGACTACTCCTTGAAATATTTGGCTTACCAGTCAAATGTTCGCTGTCTCTCGCATGCTGTTTCACTAACCGAAGTTTGCCGTTCACCAGTGTTGTGTATTAGCTTGAAAAGTCTATGGCTTGCTTGAGGCGGTTGTTATTTCCATTTCTTCGGTTTTTTTTGACTCACTGGTTTCCAGGACCCTTCTCCCTTTTAATTGGCGTTATTGATGTTGTTGTCCCTTATTCATTTTGCAGTTCGAGAGGTGGTGCTTTTGTTCCAATAGACTCAGCGACTCCCACGAGTTCTATTGTTTTTGATTAACAACGGACCAAAGCTGCTGCCAAGTCCATC
This sequence comes from Fasciolopsis buskii, assembly GCA_008360955.1. Lineage (NCBI taxonomy): Eukaryota > Metazoa > Platyhelminthes > Trematoda > Plagiorchiida > Fasciolidae > Fasciolopsis > Fasciolopsis buskii. Next base: position 111,141 of record LUCM01005274.1, on the reverse strand, counting down.
GCCTGTTTTATGTGTTTATTGGGGTTCTTGTTCGTGACTAGTTCAGATATCTAGGTCAGACAGATGTTGCACGCCTAACCGGATTTGCGGTTTTCGTTGATAAACATTTCGCTACAGCAAAAATGACAAATGTACGGTCCAACTATACGTTTGTGTACTACTAAGATCTACAGCTTTGGACAGAATAGTGTCAACATTGGCTTACTGCGGTATGATTGATCTGTTTGAAAGTGCATCTGAGGTTCGATCGCCATGTCGCTGTGCCACCCGAACTGTGTCGGAAATAAGCACTAAACAGAAATAACTCTCTTTGCACAAAACTGGAGAAACCTAGCCCTGCTGGGCGAGTTTGACAACGCTCACCTAAGCGAAGTCCTGATGCACCCAAATCACCAGCTAGCACTGCGGTGTCAGAGCCTTCGTTCATGAGAACGAGAGTGGCGAATTCACCACACGATCCGCCCTTTTGTATGTTTGTGCTACCATCCGTCGGATCGCATTTCCAAGATTGTAAGTAAGCTACACTTGACACAGATATCCTTTCGCATTCCAACGATTATTAGCTGGGATCTAGTTTGCAAGGATCGCTTCAGCAGTATCAACCAGGACCATTTCTATATCACACACAGTCTAAGTTTCTTCGTCTCCCAAGGTACTCTGAAAAACCTTGGTGCGCTTCCAGGCGCATTTAGTTGAATCACACTATTCCAATCATGAATTTGCTTTTCAATCACAATGGGATCCCTTATGGACCCTAAACACTCCTGTTGACCGGTCTGCATGAGAGCATGCACAGTAGGTAAGATAAAATTCAGCTGCTGACTAGGCTTAAATATATGTGAGATGTGAGAATGGAGGTCACTTAAAAAAATATCTTACAATCAACCGTTGCAAATGTGGGACGTTATCACGGGTTGCATCGTGCGTAGGCGGAGGATGCAACGACAAACGGTTGGGACAGAAGACATAAGCTGTATGAAATTTAGAGGAATATGAACAGAAGTATACCTGCCACTACCCACTCTTCTCGATGTGATGGGCAGCGCAATTCTCATTACCCTGCGCGTGGGCCGATGTAGTATGGGACGCTTTTTATCCACTTATTCTATGAAGAATGGTGGACGACTTCAGCTAGGAAGTCTATCCGCTAAACAGAAGAACAATTTAGGTTCTGAACCAAAGTATTTGGTTCCAACAATAACACATCCACACGGCAACCGGGAGTTGCTGAGTGGAAGCTCATCTGCTTGAATTGGCTGTTCTTCCACTCCTTTCTCGTTGAGTGGCCCACTTGAATCAAGTTGGAGCGCTGTTTGAACGGTTCTATTCGACGCTCTAAACGTCGTTCTTGAAAGTAAGCCAGTAGGTTGTCGGATTCCTCGGTCACTAGCTACATTCGGTTTTCGTGGTCCAGCACCTCTAATAAGTTGGTAAAAGTTGCGACTCTCGATAGCCGAAGTCTTTCCCGTTCACTTATTTATGCCTGTTTTCTACTTATAGTGGTCATTTCTCAGCCTCGTGCTCAACTAATGTTTTGGTTGTTTACGCATCATTGTGTGCCATGTGAGGAGACGGATCTTCGAGCATCTGACACAACAACTGAATTCGGTGATATCCATCATGTGGTGTGCAGTTCTGCTGATTGCATGGGTTGTTTAATCTGCTCACAGCCTTTGCACAAATCGTGTGAAGGCGGTTGAAATGCTAACCACACTGGAACCTTGAATTTGAAATCAAGTCGGTGATTATCCTGGATAAGTAGGTGTGCTTTGCACCTTCAAAGTGCAAAGTGTTTTTGAAGGGCTAGACGACGGTAGTGCCGAACTTGATGAGAGGAACTAACGATTTTGGACCCTTTCACCTACCTTAGTAGCTGCTTGTCGAGCAATGGTAGCATGGCTGTAGAGGTAAAAATGCGTATACCGGAAGCTACAGCGGCTTACGCTAGACCGAAGCACTCGTGGAGTCGGCCTGATACTTTACCGAAGTTGAAAGGTCACGTGTACTGTGCCGCAGTGCGCTCAGTTCTATTGTACGGTTGCGAAACACGGAGTATGCGTGTAGGAGATGTTCGCCGGCTAGAGGTTCTCGACCGCCGATGTCTACGTAGTATGGCTAGGATTGGATGGAATGACCGGGTGAGTAACATAGAAGTTAGGAATCTGGTACTAGGTGCCACTTCTGAGAACAACTTGTTTCATCGCATGAAACTTAGTAGACTATGTTGGTTGGGTCACGTGTTGCGTATGGCGAACACTCGTCTACCATACCGTGCCCTATTTTGGGTTCCTCTCACGAAGTGGCGAATGCCATGTGGAGGTCAACAAGTGACATGACAAAGTGGGATGAGAAAATGTACAGTGAACTAAGGTAAGGTAGGCGTCTCACGTGTACGTGGTTAGGGTTGGGGTCCGAAAGACCCGTCAAGTTGCTGGCTGGAGACAGTGAAGGATATGGTAGTGAATCGTGAACAGTGGCAATCGTGTTGTCATTTTCTGTCGAATCAGAATGATGGAAAGTGTGCGTTTTTACAGTTAGACTGTGTCCCTTGCGTTGGCTACTGCGGCATTCTTTTACTTTCCTGCTTATGTAGGTCCACTCCTTGTTCGCTTCGGATATTCACTTTTTATGGAAACATGTAAATTTGGGGAAAAAGCAGCGTTCAGTGAGGTTTGTTTTGCTGTTTAACGTTGAGCGATGATGATTATTATGGGTAGATGTGCGGGGCGTCTGGTTGCTATCCATACCGGAGAAGAGTCATGGTGTCTTCATTGTAAGATCCGTTGACGTTTCGGGCCTTAAATTGTGAATGCAGAATTATCGATAATTTCGAAAGCGAAGATTCTGCGGGTGCTTACGAAATTGGGACCAATTCAAACCCATGTAACGAGGCATTTAGCCTTTTGCCTTCGATTGCACACAATCTGAGTGGAATCAGAACGATTGGGTGAGATGGCCTGTATGCTGGCAGTTGTCATTCGAATGTGCAAGGAGGTATAATGAAGTAAATAGTGCCATTTTTTAATTTTTTTTCCAAGTACACAGAAAGCACGGCGTGTGATGTGTGGTTTGTAAGAAGACCACGAACCTTGCTATCGCATTGGTTAAACTCGATTTCAGAGATTCTAGACGTTGGTTTGGATGCTCGAAGGAGCGATGTGTAGTAAAAAAATAAACAAATTTTGGAGCTCCTGTGCATTTTGATCATTTATCAGGGCGGAGTTGGATAAACCGAAGCAATTCTCACCATCCATTTTTAAGATGACGACGCACAGTTTTGAAAAAGTGCAGGGCCGATGGCGTAATTTAGTATGGATACCGATTCAAAACGCAATACCTGTGGTCGATTGTTGATAAGTAATTACTCCCGCTTTATGTCACTTCCGCGATTTCTCTGTTAAGGTAAGAGAAGACACCCTGATCAAGTCACATGTATCATTGTTTCTGTCTTTTCTGTTCCGTACTGGTCTATGGTTTGATGGGCGGAAAATTGTTTGCTATCGCTTCTTGTTGCCCGTGAGAAATAATTTAACCAGATTCCTGACAATTGTTATGTTCAATTGCAAACGTGATGTTTGTCTTTCATTTGCAATAGCTTCGTTGCTTCATTCAGAAGTGAAAGCAAAACTAGGTTGACTTGCTTGGTTGAGTTAGAGTTAAATGGATCGTATCCATCGGAAGAAATCTAGCGTTTTTGTCTGCTTGTTGTAATAGGTCAATTTTTTTCTGCTTTACCTCAACCTGATCTCTGAGCCCTACAGGAAAGTCAACTTGGCATGAAAGAGTAGCCAAGTGTTTTCGTGACTGGTCCAGAGAGCAGGAAGTTTCTGTGCGATTGATAATTGATGAGTGCCCATGACACAAAATGGGTTTTCTTTGGCAGCCGAAATCGGAGCTTTTAACTCAGCAGATTTGTCCACACATGACAATGAAGCGTTAGTTCAGCGTGCGAATATGGCCCAAGCTCCCGTAAGAGAGCATCTTCATATCTGTCAAGTAAGATCTTATTGTTCATTCTCTGTATTGTACTTCAAATCTTTCAAGCACGATTAAATTTTCAACGTGAAAATCTTTCCTGTACAGCTCCTTGGGTTTTGTTGATGTTCAAAAGATCAAATTACATCAAATCACAGTCTCATGAGATGACGGAAATAGGAACTTTTTTTGAAAGATATGATGATGATCACATGTGTAGATATCTGTTTTATACTGCTTGATGTTTGCCTGCTACGAGTTTTCGGCCTGTATATCAATCACTGACGAAAAATGATTTTTATTTTAACATTTATCCCTTTCGTTGGGATGTACACGGAAGTGAGACAGATTGGACATATCAGATGATTCTCGCAGCGAAAAATGTGTTCATAGATTTAAAACAAACTATCGGTTCTTCACATGGAAAAGTGAATTTTGTTATCCATAACAGTTGGTATATTCATCTTGAAACGTCTATTTAGAATGGGTTTGTTTTTTGATCGCCTGATTTCAAATCATGTTTCGCATCTAATTCATTTGGCCCATTATTCACATGCCCCATATGCATGTGTCCTTTCGCATCAGTTCAAAGACTTTCACAAACTGATGTCCGAGTTGTCAATACAATCTTATTTGAATCGTTGGCATGCACGTCATCCAAAATGGTGATTCGTTCAGTTTGCCTTGAGCACTGACATTTGTCAAAGGACTTCCCTTTGTCAACTTTTTTTGAGATGGTTGTCTAATTTGTGTTAGTATGCAAGCATTTACATTAGCCCTGGTTAGTAAGTCCTTGATCGTCCAGTTTCTAATGAAAATAAGTCATGACTGATTATGACGTTTCACGTTCGACTGGCAACACCGGTATCTCACATTGTGTTGTTGATTGCGTATTGTTATGGTAGATCGAAGTGCGCCGATAGTCGATTAGTTGTCTTGGCTGGTGTTATAGGTAGACAATAAGTTAATCGAAATGAATCGGGAAGTTTGGTGGCGGTTAGTTCAGAAGTACGTCTGTGCAGTTTGCAGGCATGATCTAGATCTACTGCAAGTAAGCTTTTTTCCATCACGGTAAGTATTGTCCGATAATCCTAAGGTCGGATGCAAAGTATTAGGACGCAAGGCTAAAATATTGCAGCCATGCTGGATGTAAATAGATGGGCATAGTTTTGATGCTTGCTGAATATGGTCACACCTGTCGGTCCACACCTACTCTATACATAGTTAAGAGTTCACCACGTGGTTACTCGGCCACTTCCACGCCATCGGGATCCACGGCTCTCTAGTTGTCCATCGCATAGGTATCCGGTACATCCGGACTTGATAGATGCCGGTCTAGCGCATCATTATATGCTTCGTACGCCACCCGTAGTTGGTTTTAAGTCAGGAGTTACCCATCTCGATCAAGACTAATAAACTATTTGAAGTTTGTAAAACCCACTCTCGACTATGCCATATATGAAAATGAAGGTAAGAAAAAAGAAATTTCTCTGCCCGTACGGCGTCATGTGAGTGAGTAAATGCAGATTACTGAGGTACCAGTTCATGTGTGTCTGCTGTTACTAAAACATCGGAATGTTGGCCTTGTTTTCTCAGTACCTGCAGAGCTAATTTGAGTCGGATCATTATCATCTTACTTACTGGTCAATATCAATGAAATATTTCCATTAGTAGGCTTGTTTAGAAACCATATGACAGTAGATTGATGCCGTCGTCTGTTGAGAAGTCTTGTGGTATTTGCAACTAAACCACTCGACAGTTCTAAGTTTCCACTCAGACATCTAATGATCGCTAGAACAGTTTTACCTCTGCTTGTTAGTTGTCTTGGTAAATTACAAAATTTCTACGCATGTTTTTATATTCTCGGACGACCACGTCTCGTTTTGTAACAACGTGCTGGAATCAATGGCTATAACGAACATGTGCAATGCGGACTAGACGTTAAGCTGTCTGATGAAAACAGTCGCGAACGGTCTCATTTTCATCCAGGATTAAGTGTCTTCTGATTTGTAACAATTCAGCAGCCACGGAGTTCCACATTCAAGACCGATAACTTCTCAGTCGAAGGCTTTATAGAATTTAAATATAAACAAACTTCAAAATTTACCTTCTTCACTCACCGTTAACGCAAAATGATGTGATATGATTTTCCAAAAGTAGTTGTTTTCAACCTTCGCACCAAAAAGCTACGGTTCCGGTTCTCGACTATCTCAAAGCACTGCGTGCTCAAAATAAAAGGGTCAACTGGATAGTTGAAAATTCTATAAAGAAAGATTTCTACTGTAAGAACCGCAATAACTGCCTCACTGAGCATTGTCACCCTACCTAGTTCAACCACTTTTTGAGGTACCTCATGGACCCCGACTCGATAATCTAACTGGACTTACACGAACCAAACAACTGGTCAAGGTTTCCACACCTTTTTGCCACTCCCTGACCAATTTGACTGATGTCCCAACCATAACACATCTCGCACGACTGCATACGAGGTAAGCGTCCGAAGGCCATGCGCAATGCATCACCTAATCATGCTAACCTGATTCACTTCGTGGCTTCTAAGGATTGCACTCTTTAGTCCAGTACTTCCCGCCTAACTTCTGGTTTACTTAGAAAATCCCCCACCACATCCTGTTAATACTACAAGGACAATCATGCTCAAGAATCGGAATTCTTTTTACATCCACCCTCAACAGCTATGACCTTCAGTTACGTAGCCTGGCCGACCTTGCCGCTATGTACATTGAACCCTTGATCGATAGTTGGATGTGACGCCGATGCCACCGATGCCTATTCGAGAGCACACTCGAAATCAGACAATTTTTGACTTGATCACATCTCAGTGCCACTCTTCTTCCTTGGGGATAGGGCTGTCACCATAATCGTTTTATTGATAAACCTGAAAAGAAAAAAGGGAAGCGACGACTCTGAAGAATATCACTTCTGCTTGTGAATTCAGGCTGTGCATATACGCTTTGATTGGCTACGCTGCACTTGTCATCATTGCACTATTTTCCTTGTGAAAATCTGGCTCCATTGTGAATTCTGCCTGCCGTTTACGATCGTTCAGAATTATGCAGACTGAAGGGCGAAATTTATGTATTCAAAAGTCCATCTAACACAATCGTCGTAAGTACGAATGCTGCTTCGGCTGTTCGCATGCAAAAATTGCAAGAGTGAAATGATTTTCTGTGGCATCCCCATCATTGACAGGCAGCGACACTGAATAGCTGGATTGTTTAAATCTAACGCCGCTTTCAGATCAACAGAGAGACACATGGGGAGACAACGGGTGGTGTGTCTACGCTCTAAGATTTATCACCAAAATATCTAATCAATACGACCGTCTTAGCGTCAAAAGCCGGTTTGATTCCCATGTGTTCACTGTTCCCGTTTAGCAGATAATCTGCAGAGAATAACACCAGAGAGCAATCTGGAGGCGATAGTTATCATACCAACTTCTCTGTTGTTTTCACATAAAAACCTAATATCTTTCTTGTAAATTGGTGCAATTGCCAATTCATACCATTCCTTGGGGATGTGCTCTCTTGTCCAGATAGGTCCTTTGAGTTTTGTTAGCTGCAGTATAACCAGTTACTCAGTGTCTTTGAATAAAGACGGTGACAGTGTTGCTGACCCAGTTCTTATGTTCTCTCTGATAACATTCATTTGCGATGTTTTACTGGTAAACATATATTTCATTGATGAGAAACTTACTACCCAATTAGACGAGCTAAGCTATTCCTAAATTGCTCTGCCCGACACTCCCGAGAATGAATCTGTGAACTATCGGATTTCTCGATCATCTCAATTTCTCTTGGCCTTCATTAGCCCAGTATCCCGATCGGTTGTTGAAAACTGCGATTGCTGCCAATAGCCACACTATATTCCGCAGTCATTTATCGGCCTCCTGGTCTGCTGATATCTGACGGATGTGCGCGTTCCGTCGAATGCGGCATCCAGGGGTTCGGATCTGCAAGCATCCAACCTCATCATCATCATTCAGCGTTAAACAGCAAAACAAACCTCACTGAACGCTGCTTTTTCCCCAAATTTACATGTTTTCATAAAAAGTGAATATCCGAAGCGAACAAGGAGTGGACCTACATAAGCAGGAAAGTAAAAGAATGCCGCAGTAGCCAACGCAAGGGACACAGTCTAACTGTAAAAACGCACACTTTCCATCATTCTGATTCGACAGAAAATGACAACACGATTGCCACTGTTCACGATTCACTACCATATCCTTCACTGTCTCCAGCCAGCAACTTGACGGGTCTTTCGGACCCCAACCCTAACCACGTACACGTGAGACGCCTACCTTACCTTAGTTCACTGTACATTTTCTCATCCCACTTTGTCATGTCACTTGTTGACCTCCACATGGCATTCGCCACTTCGTGAGAGGAACCCAAAATAGGGCACGGTATGGTAGACGAGTGTTCGCCATACGCAACACGTGACCCAACCAACATAGTCTACTAAGTTTCATGCGATGAAACAAGTTGTTCTCAGAAGTGGCACCTAGTACCAGATTCCTAACTTCTATGTTACTCACCCGGTCATTCCATCCAATCCTAGCCATACTACGTAGACATCGGCGGTCGAGAACCTCTAGCCGGCGAACATCTCCTACACGCATACTCCGTGTTTCGCAACCGTACAATAGAACTGAGCGCACTGCGGCACAGTACACGTGACCTTTCAACTTCGGTAAAGTATCAGGCCGACTCCACGAGTGCTTCGGTCTAGCGTAAGCCGCTGTAGCTTCCGGTATACGCATTTTTACCTCTACAGCCATGCTACCATCGTTCGACACGAAGCTGCCAACATAAGTAAGACGGTCCAGTATCAAGTCTGGCACTACTCTCATCCAGTTTTTTTAAAGCACTTTGAAGGTGCAAAGCACATGCCAAACGGAGCAACCAACCTCAACAGCCTGTCTAGTGCGCGTCGTGCATGGTCTGTAGTTTCGACGTCATCCACGTCATCCGGATCACACGGTTCTTCACCATTTCCCAATTCGACTGCTACATCGTGGAGACTTCCCAAAATATCTTTTCTCACCCCTGTCCAAGACGACATGACTTTCTGGTGGATGTCAATGAATAACGCTGTCCGATCCACTGAGTCGAATGCGCTTTTCAAGTCCAGAAGGACTGCGATCGTAGAGCATCCAACGGACCAGCTGTAATCAAAGATTTCCGTCGTCTCTGATGCTGACATGACCTGGAGTCTTGTGCAGAGTTTCTTTGCTCTTTTCACAATGCTCGTTCGTATCCCGGATATCTCATTGCTACGATAACCGCGTTCGAAGCTCCGGCAGAAGTCAGGTGTGCGGATGCCGTCTGCGATCAAATGTGCAGGACGGTTGATTTTAAATGTAATGCGATCACAGAGTAATGGCGAGCAGAACCAAGTTCGCGTCAAGGAATGATTTGACTCAAAAATTGTAGTCCAGAATTGCTGGTAATCCTTGATTAATTCATGCTGCTGGTGACAAGTCGCTATCTGGGCAGCCTAAGTCAAACGCTTTCAAGACTGAACACCGGGTTGGCTAATGTCGCCTTTATGGCAGAAGTTTTAGGCAATGAATTGGGCCCTTCGGATCCTTGAATTGAGGACACCCAAATCGCGTTGTTGTATTGGGACATTATTTTATCTATAAGCCTTCGTGTTAAATGCTGTCCTCGGATAGTGCCGTGTAGTGGTAGCGGAATCCGGACTCAAGTGCGAAGTCATGGATTATGAAACCTGATCATTACTCTGCCACACCGCTGGACAATTATTGATTCCATTATAGCTCCACATATTAATTATCCGTCAGTTTGTGTGATACTGTCAGTAGTGCTCTAGCATTCGAAACTTCTCCTCTTCTCTACCTTTCCTTTGGCCACAGAGTGCAGTTCTCTATCGCCCTGCTCGTTAGCACACCTAATCGAATGGGATCTCACGTGGTTTTATGTCACTTCAAGTTTCAGGATCATTGTTGCCGATCCCTCTTGCAGTAGGCCTTAGCACATGCTCCTTCCATTAGTCCATGTCTGAAGCATGTCATAAAAAACTTTTACAGTCCTTTCTTCTTCGTGTATTTTGCTTTTGAGCTTACGTTGCTGCAAGGTACTACCAAAAATTTTAATGAGTGCCGCAATTCTATCACTTGCCAGACGCACATTTGTTTTCTAAGCAGCATGACAAATTAACACGGTTGAGAGTTTGGAATGACCCTTTCACTTTTTTACTCAAATTTCAAAGTCTTCAAATGGCCTTATTGCGCACCGATCTAATTCATATTGTACAATTCGATCGGTCCTCAAGTCAGCCTTCAATCTAGTCAGTCTACGTTGATTCTGAAGGGAAGCAGTGTCAACGATTGGTAGACAGTTTGCCGATGAAGCTATTAGAGTATTATTTCTCTAACAATGAATGCAATTGTTAATCGTGATCCCTTCTAGACGTTTCTTCATCCTCCACAGACATTCTTTTTCACCGGTGTTTTTTACATAAATCGAAATGCAAAATGAAAGGTGTGTGATATTATTCTCGCCAGCTAACTTGTGCATGAATCCGAGAACAACCATAATTCGTGTGATTGGGCATAATTTGCGGATAAATTATTACAAATCAGTGTTACTAAATCACTGTTCACGTTTCAGTAAATAGAAGTTGAGGTGGTTTCCTGTTGCTTCGACGATTTCGCATTTGTCTGAGTGACATGTCTCAAGTACAGAAGAAGTGTCCTTGAAACAAGCATTCCTCTAGTGCCAGCTTACCACTTGAATATTACTCTGGTCAATGAGAAACATCGGTACAGTAAAATAAAACTATCTGATCATAATAGCTTCCTCTACTCTGACTTCTCGTTGTTCTTCCCAGGTTACTCGCATGTTCGTTTGCTCCATTTCAACGGTTGAATTTCTTTTACTGTTTTTTTATCTCACGTTCATTTTACTGAAGGAGCTTGGTGTACCGCCTTGCCTGTTTGACAGGATAAGCAAAAAATATTTAATAGACGATTTTCCCGTATTGTTTGTTGCATGCGGATGAATTTGTGGTAACGATTAGTCATTTATCTTGCTTATTGGGTCTGCCATTGTTTTACCAGTAATTCTGTCTTTGCCGTTCCGCACACAATCACGTTCTGCATAAAGGTGCAACCAAATCGTTAATTTCACGTGTCACTTTCACTCTACAGGAGGTTATCTAGAACCGATTAAGTTGATCCAATACAATCTCCTCGATTTCATTTTATTGCCGAAATACTCGATATCGATTTTTATTTGACACATCAGTAAATTGCGTTGAATATGATCGATTTTACTCATCCGGAACAAACCGTCATTTGTTTTTAGTCATTATTTTTAGCTCCTTGAACAAGATGATTACAAATAACGTTTTGTACGTGACAGTCGTTCTGGACGTTTTTCTATCGAGAATGGCTATTTTACAACTGCAATTAACAATGCATCGAAATGCTACCTTCACTGTTGTAGTAATTCTAAGTGCTGATCGTCGTTTTTAAACTCACTATTCCTGTGATAATATTCACTAAAGGAATAGGAAAACAAGATTGGAAAATTCATGTCTCGGGTAATTTCATTACATCTCAATTTGGTATATACCGGAGGACAAGGCCGCATTGGTTCAGTTGACCGTGAACAACTCTAAACGAATTAAAATATTTGCGCGCAGAAGGCTCGGTTAAGATAACTAATTTACTCCATCAAAGTAGGGTGATGACATGTAAACGTTTTGTTACTAATTGGTTAACTGTTTACAATTATTCTTTGATGTGTTATTGTCCGTGTTTTGTTTGATTACAATAGTAGTGTACTGTTCACTCTGTCTTAGACAGCCTTCGGTTTGCTCGGTTCATTTTTTCGCCCATGAATGCGGATCAGCTTATTGTGATTGTTTGTTCGATAGATGGTGAGTAAAACAAATTGTTCATGGTCAATCCATTTGCGTTTCTTTCATTCATTCCATTGGGGATTCATTCGAATTTAGATCTTAGAAATCCTTTCTTGTTGTGGTTGCTTGTGCCAGCCCATGTTATATAATTGCTAATGTGTATTTGACTTAACAAACCGTATGATGATGAAACTTGAAGAAGCTTGTAATTTTTATAACATGTACGGAAAGCTGAAGTAAAAATTCGACTAAATAAACTCGTGGAAGTTGTCGGTTCTCCATTCCGGTTCCAATTGGAATCGAAACAGTCCAGCACTTTTGGTCGGCTTTTGATTGATATCGGATTCGTTAGGCCCTGGGACACGAATCAAATTTGCTTTCATCAGCAGCAATATTTCGCGACCGATTCGTTCATGATTGTTTTCACTGGTCACATTGAGTGTGTACATACGAATCGTTTTCGTCTATCTTGTTTGTGAATTTCCATTAGCATGACCTGAAGAAATTCTGTCAACTATTCCGTTTTGTAGTCCCGAATTTATGATACTCTTTGAATCGTGATGCATAAGTAAGGACCTCTCGAAATAAGAATACGATGAAAATGTCTTGCTGTTAAGATAGCTGTCGTGGTAATACAGTCAACATTGGCAGTGTGTTGGTAGTGAAGTAATCTCGTGTTGTATGTATTCGGAGCACTCAAAACATCTTCAATAAGTTGGACGCAGTTTGTTGAGTGTATACAAGGACCGGAAAATTCGTTGGTTCTTAAGGTTTACAAGACTTATTCAATTCAGGTCAGTTCTTACAACCACTACAAATGCATCGATTTGCTCCTGTTTGTGTTTGATGACATGCAAAATCACCTACTTCAGGGCAGATTTGTATACATGCCTAATGGGAACACAAACGGTAAAGAAAATCTCTGCATATGGTAATTGTGTTACAGAAGGATCTATTAACTCCGACTAGCTAACATTCCGTAAATTACCCGTTAAAACTCACTCTTTTGATTTTTCCACAATCAACTGTGCGGCGGTACTTGAACGTTGTATGGTTCTGTCATCTAAAGCACACGATCTTAGACTTGACATAAGTGATTGCGATGAAATAGACTGAGCTCATCGAAGATATTAATAACATTCGCCGTTCAACCTCCAGGTACGATATTCAATTGAGATTATCACCGAGTTCGTTTCTCTTGACCGAACCATTTTCCATCGCTATTCTTGTCTTTGTATGTATATCCAATAGAGCCCATTCAAATACACATCCCATAACCGACACAAATGAAGTTATTCCTGAAATAGATTATGCTAAGTGACAGGGAATTGCTAAGCTTGATCAGAGATTCTTGTCTTCTTATTGATAGAACGGGCCAAAATACGAGGGCTTGTACGACCACTTGCTTCATTTGGGAAATTGCTAAGGTCTCGCTCACTCAGCCCGCAGTTTCATACTTGGTGTTGGGATTTGCATTTATTCCATCAATCACATGTGTGCAAAATATTTGAAAATATGTGCATAAGATGTAGGATCAGCTGGATATGCAAAATATTTTCAGTTAAACCAACAAAATCTGAAGCCTAATAAGCTTAAAGAGTCCAACATGCTAACTGCACAAAGACTGTTCCATACCGATCCCATTAACACTTGAACCTCGAGCGATTTGTTTTATCCTGGATCGTTCGAAATTGATGACAATTGTAACCGTTTAGAACAGTTTCGACCGTCTGTTTTGGGCCTCCCGTGGACGGGAAATTGGAGTTTTCCTTACACCCAGTCAATACAGTGAGCTTTTAGTTCAACTAATCAACCTTTTTGATGCGGTTGAAATTGGTCATGAGTTAATCAGGCGACTCCATTAAAGTTTTCAGCACGCGGTTTTAGTTGGCAAACAAAAAAATGCTACCCATTGTGCATCAGGTGAACTATACACGGCTCAATACTCTGCTTATCCGTATTTGCTTCTAATCCACTGAACCTACTAAAAATAGATGCCACGGCTATGATAACAAAGATTCCGTCTACACACTTTCCAATTACTCAACTGAATTCCAATTTCGAATTTACACCAGACGTAAGCTTCTTCATCAATCTTCTGAGAGTCGGTATTAATCAATAGAATTGAACCTTCACCGTGAAAATCATGTTTCTATCAGGTGTTCAGTAACTAATAAACGATTGTTCCTCCCCCCCCCCCCCGAAGCGAATAAATCGTAAATAAAACAACTCGGTGGATTATTGTGCGATGAAAAACTGTTCTACTGGACGGCCATTATGAATTCCCATTAGCTTGAAAACCTCCGACTCGAGTTTCTCGCTATGGCTACCTTTTGTCAATAAGTCGAATCATCCAACTCCGAGAATACTGCACTTACGCCACAGAAATATACACACTTCAACAGTGATCCAAGTATTCGTGTGCCTTGAAGTGCAGTGTACTAGTCAGCAAAAGAACCGATTCTCAGTGGACGACGGGGAAACAAGCGGGGTGTACTGATGCTGGTTCACTGCATGCTTCGGGCCAGCTAAAACATGAAGCACTATAAGAATTCGCAGTTTTCTGAGAAAGGAAATAGGATTTATTTTGTATATTTTCCTGCTGGATTGTGCACAAGGATGCTCGGCAATGTTTTTGGGAGTAATTTAGTTTTCTCCCTGGAATCTCGTTTGAATTTTTAGATACGTGAATGGATGATAAGTTCAGTTAAGAATCACATACTGATTCGTCGGAGGATTTTCATCGGTCGGGCAAGGCTAACCTTCAGAAAGGGAACACAAAGCCGGAAAGTTTTGGTTTTTTATCTCAGCGGTATGTTTCGCGTACAAATGGATGGTTCTTGAACCCCCTTTCTGAAGGCTAACCTTGCCTGACCGATGAAAATCCTCCGACGGATCACCGTGTGATTCGTAGAAGGACTTATCATCCATTCACGCTTTTAAAGATTCAAATAAGATTCTAGTGAGAAAACTAAGAAAAGAACGCACTAGTATAGGGATCGTTGCATAGAACGATACCGGTTACGCACACCTGCAGAGCTGAAATAACCGCGAAACCGGTCGTCTGCTTCCGGGAAAATTTTGTTCATCCATCCCTGTGCGAAACATACTACTGAGAAAATAATTCAGTTTTGGTTTTCTGCTTCTCAGGTATATCCTTGCAGAATTTTTCTCATGAAATACCATAAACCTGTGCACCTTATTCATTTTGACGCACTGTTCCCTTTAAGCTATTACTTCTGGTCTGAGTGTTGTTTCCACACATTGCTGGATATCGCAGTTTGGTCAGGGTGGGCGTCTCAGGCTCACCCTGAACGCTTCTTGAAGCGTTTACAAATGGCCTTGCGCCCCAAATAGTCTTTGCTAGGGAATTCCTGCGCGCACCTCTCTCTTGGTGGACATGTATCTACAAAAGTGCAAAGACGATGGCGAATGCCCGATACCCTCTACCGACTTGACCAATCTTTGGTAGTCAGTCTAGGGGAGTTGAGTAAACCCTGATTCCAAACCAACCATAGGTTGCGTACGAGGCATACGGAACTATGCTCACCGGGATGTGTGGCGAAATGGTGTATTGAGCACCCGGATGTCTAATCCCATCGGAAGGGCGTATAAACTGAATCGTCGGTCACCAGTCTGTATTCGCTTACGTGACCTGGGATTGTCCTACTACCTAGTGGATTTGATCGTTTAGTCAAAGGGTCGGAGTAGGATCTTCAAATTAACGGCTTACTTCGGTTTGGGCAACTGAGTAGAATGAAACCCACAGAGGATTCATGGATTCCACTGATTCGCCGATGACGTAGAGGTTGAAGATAAGGTGAACTATACACGTGATTGTCATTGTCTTCTTCCTTCGTGATGATTTTGACACACGATCTGAAAACACTTGCAAGCATAGCCATACACTGGAGCATTTTTTTAACTGTTTGCAAGATTGTCACAGAATTAACAACTCTCTCTTCCAAATGGCTTCGAGTTCGGTGTTATGGTTGACGCTGGCCGAAATTCTCATTTTTGAAAACCTTTAACCACCTCCAATTGTTCCATTCTCATGGCATTACTTTTGCATTATTCACTGGGACATAATTCTGTTTACAACAGTAGTCGAAAACGAGATTCATAATTATGCATTGAATAAATCCACAAATATCCTTTTTTTATTAAATGCGCCGCAGCTGGACGCCTGCTCGGCGTAGTGACGTTTCGGACGACAGCAAATTGCGGCCCCGCGATATATATATGTAAAGTGTTACCGTATTGACGTAGCAATTATCGATTTTTTCCGCTGAACTTCCGGTAACGAAGCAATTGCTCGCCGTTTGTTGATGCTTTCCTGTGCTAAACCTAATCACCGTACACTGCCCATTTTGGAAATAATTCTTTTGCTATTGTTTACTCAGATCTGTTTCATTTTGCGTTCCGTTTTAGTTTCTATGGTTTCTTTTGATTCCGGTCGTTTGGTTAACGCCTCTTTGTGTATCGGCAAAATTTACTACTCTTCTAGTCTATCTCCAGTTTTGAATTCTCTCCGATCACATAAACCGTTTAAGTAATTCCTGTTCATCAAAATCTAGACAACTGGATTCATTTTTATCGGCTCAGCGGTTTAATGACGAGTGTATTTGTCTCTTTCTATCGATTTGTATTTTTCTTTCTGTCTATCTTTTCGTGCATCATCAGATTTAGTTAGCTTGCTTACAACCTATTCTGTTGCCTAACCCGTGTCTTATTACGTTCTACGTAGGCGTTGTACCTTCACTAACTCACATTTCCGTCATTGTTAGGCCAACTAGCTTGGTACACGTTATGGTGAAACTGATTCCGCCTATTTTTTGGAACCTGGTCACTCGCAGAAATACCACTTCTCCTCACATATACACGCATACACACACACACACGCACACACGATGGACAACATCCCCATAGGCTGGAAAACACCGGAGAAATATTAAGTGTAAGCAATTTGAACTTCTTCTTCAAACAAAAGATATACACGTTTGAAACCCTAGCACCTCACATTCGGTGACCAAAGCTGTGAACGGCATTAAGCAAATGCGAGGCCTTGTTTTTCAAGTAGAACTAGCACCAATCGCCTGGGCGTTTATATTCTAGTGAAAAAATATCCTCAAACAAATAAAAAATGAAGTATAATTTAATACCTATGAACATTTTCATTCCATCTACGACTAATCTGCGTTCGTTCCGTGAAGTAACCCGGAATGAAATTGCTTACATTTGAGAGAATTCAGTCCGTTCCAAGAATTGCCGCGGGTTTTCCCTCATTGGGTCGCTTCAAAAATGACCGCATTGCTCGTTTGTTGTTCACTGATAAGACGATTTGAGTAGTAAAAAACCTAATATGAAAATGTATGCACGGTATAATTTCTTGCATGTCGATGCTGCTGTTGTAGGATGTTCGTTCACCGTCCAAATTTAATTTATCTGTCCGAATAACCGTTACGTATCGGGATTCCGTATGATCAGTAGTGGTCAGCATCATGGTGTTTAGACGTGGGTATCGCGGATTCATAGTTTTGCACCTCCAGTCACTTCCTCATTTGGGTGCCTAAAGTTGGCCGCGACGTTTTTCCTTTGAAATTGTTCGCAGTTTCAAATAGTTAACAAATCAGGTGGGAAGACTTAAAAACCAACTTTAATGGGAAACAATTAATAGAGATGGTGAGAAATGACAGATAGCCGTCATTTACAAGCGTCAAACTGCGAATTCGATCATAGTCACTCAAATACACAACAGACCACCGTCGTTCAGTTGGTCAGTCTGTCTAACCGGCGTCTCTTGAATGATAGTCTCAAGATTTCTAGATCGGAAATGATCAAATAGGTTAAACGTCTATCCCCGAAAGGGTCAGAGATTCGAGTCCTAGATCTGCCGGTCTCTTTGGTGATAGACGGTAACTCGCTGTCATCTGGCTCGTTATCACACCTAAACTAATGTCACTGTATGTTGTTCTATGCCACTCGAAGTTTCGGGGTAAATGTTGCCGGTCTCCCCCCCCCCCCCCTCCTTCGCTGTGGCTATGGGATGTCGTTCCAGCTGAACTGATACTTTAAGCATGTCATTAAAAATAGCGGGTTGGCTATTTCCGGTTATCCTTGGTACAGAGACTGCTCCACTTGCGAGCAGGTTATGACGACGCTCCCAGCAGACGTTCATAAATCGTTATTCGGTGTCCTTTTACATGGTATCTTCAGCTGCCTTTAAATGCACCTTCCAAGTAAAGACTCAGATTTCAGTCGATGCAGCTTTGATAAGACCCGCAAGTCTTTTCATTCAGATATCTGATAGTTCGTTAATAGTATTTTGCCCGTAAATCAAAGTACCCCTTGTTATTAGTTTCTTTTTTTGTCTTCATTGACTATAAAACTACCTCGACACCGATCGCCCGCCCTCACTAACACATCGGCCAACTGTCCCTTAAAGATGACGTCGTTTTTGTTATTACAACGTTTACATTAATGCACCTTTTTTATTCGGCAGTTTTTCGGCTTGTCGACTGCTCAAGAACAGAAATTTTCATCGCCTTAGGAGACTAAGCCTAAAGCGGACTGTAGCATCGCCGCTCAAGAGTTATATCATTTTCTAACAACGAGTTTAGTCACAGAAGTGGTGAACGCAGGCGATGATAGACAGGTGTGCAGACAGCATTTTGTCAGTGGACTTGTTACTTGAGAATGACTTTTGGGTTGTGCTGCAGTATGATTCACTTATACACATGGATCGAATCGTGATGGAGTAGTCATCGTAACCAGATCAATCTTCTCACTCCGCAAAAAACAACTTCTCAAGTTGCTGTAACTTTAATGGAATCATTCAGCTGTGAGACCACGGATGTAATTCATCATTATTTATTGATGCACAAGTAATAATCATGAATGGTGCGCAACTGTTTGATTGATTGATTGGCTGGTTGGTTCATTGCTCTGTTGTTGTTACAGCTATGTGGAACGAGGATGATACTTGTGTCAAAAGCAATCGGGTTTCGATGGATCACAGAAATAGGGTTAAAAATAAGTGTGGTGATGAAGGAATGTGAGGAAGTCGGATCTTACCATTGTAATTCTTCTGTCGCTTAGAGGATGACTTTCACCTCCGTTCCTCTTACTGCATCCGATGAGTAGATGGGAAAGTTTTATTACTAAATCAGATTCCCCTTGATAAGTTTCTTTTTGATATTCTTATTTTTGTCGGTCTGAGATTATTTTCTGCCCATTTTTGTCGTACCTGTTTCCCACCAGTTGCTCTTCAGAATTCTAAACATGACATTTTGGCAAAGTGATTAATCGTTGATAGTTGCGTATTTCATGTGTGGTGAGAAAATTTTCGACTGGTAGCCTCGACTAGGTCATTCTTACTATTCTTTCTGTCTCATGGACGCCGAAGTTCTATAGTAGTCGGAAATTTTGTGACGGTGTTCCTTGATTTGGCAGTCTACTTCGATTGAGGAAAATTTGCTAGTCTGTTCTTTGTTCAGTATGAAACCATTATTTCCCTTTGTGCATACGAATTGGCCACATAAATAATGCTTTCTAATTTATCACGTTTTCTAGTTCGATTTCTGACTGAACAAACGCCCCTCAATGTATCTACATAATTATTTCTTTCTTGTTACCTTCTCCTACCACTTCCTTACAGCTGACAAAAGTGCGATTGTTGAATGCAGTTAGTTCTGCTATTTCATGTATGCCAATGCTGGAAAGTTGTCACGACCTAAATCAAATTTGACAATTGCTTTTGTCGATCTCTTATTTTAGCATGACATTCTCCAACAGGAGGATAAGTTAGTTTCATGGTTATCACGAATTATCATCAGCTACGCACTGAGACTGGAGACCATTTGTGCGCAAATCGTCATCCAGTTTTGCTTTCTGTAGATAGATCGTAGAGCTAACCAGTCCAGCCCATTCGCTACTCCGTTGATCCAAGTTTTGCGCTGACCACCACATGGCCAGTGATGTTCGTGAAGGAGCGTTTGTACCGACCATTCCACGTTCGGGCAATGTAGTATGTACCCGAACGACTGTAGTCGATGGCATTAGAAAAACTTGGGAAATAGTATGTTATAACAACGCCGCATTATTTTTCTTAGAGAATCCTTTCCAGGCAATAAAACTTAGTGACCGAATACTTCACTTCACATCCGTCATGCTCCTAACCCGTCTTTTGCATTCTTCATAAAAGTTGTATTTTTTGTGAATCATAATCGGTAAATTCCTTCCAGTTTTCATGACCAGTGAATCTAAAGAAGCTCATTGAATCAACGGAACATTTTCGTCTGCAATTTATCCGGAGTTCTAGCATTGTTTCGCTTTATCTCAAACTGCACTCACTAACGAACTTTTTAGTACTTGTAGTATTTGTTCCATCAGTTATACTTTTGACGCCTTCATTAGTTGAATAGCCTTTTGTAATGTCTGCGCTAAAAACGGTATCGACTTTATTGTTTTTACTTCTCCCCTCCGCTCCACGCTCGTCAGTACAACGAGAGGGCGTGGACTCAAGTCAACTTGCTCTGCAAGAGTCGGAGTCCCCACCAATAGCATCTAAGATGGAAGACATTGAGGATTTAGAAGGATCTCCGGTACTGGCTGCTCGTGCCGAAGACTGGCAGAGTGTTTCCGAAGGAGTTGAAACTGAAGAAGAGGAAGAAGGAAAACAACAATTCACTACTCAGCCGGTTCCGGAGGTCGTAGATTCGGAAGATTTGGTTGCTTCAGCTGATTCTTCAGTCCAAGAATGTGTGACACCTCCCGAAGGTAAGGTTAGTCCCCCGTCTTATCAGTCGAAACATGAGTCGCATTCACTCGTGGAGGAAAGCAAAGCGGCAAAACCCAGTGGAAAACGTAGCTACAAACACACCCGTACGCGTAAATCAGAATCTGAATCATCTCCATCCAAGTACAAGGATTCCGTTCCATCACACGAGAAGATTACTGAACGGGCAGCGGGAACTGGCATAGGGAACAAATTGCCCAGTACTTGGGCCGAATGTGCCAGAGCAATTAAAAGACATTACCAAGAAGAGGAGTCGCGTGAAAAACAGGCAGAAAAAGCATCGAATGTACACAAAGACACCAATGCACGTACCACTGGTAGTCCATTTGAAATGGATGAGTCACGCAACAGTTATTCCGGATATGAGGCCGATCAAGAGGATAATGTGGTGAATAAATCTACCACATTTGGTCAGACGTCTCCGGTGACTACGAATAGTCCAGAATTACCGGATGAAATAGATTCGAGATGGTCTGCTGCGGGTTCACCGACTGAGGCCATATCGGCTCAGGCACCGTCTAAACCTGAGCTCCCGAATCACGGTTTGTTTGTCGGTGAAGGATGGCCTGGACAGCAGCAGACAGCAGAAGGGAAAAGAAATGACGAACACAAAGATAGAAATTCCCCAAAATGGCAGAACACTATGGCTGAAGTATATGAAACAACGTGCGAACCCGAGATGTGGCAAATCCAGTTGGATCATGCAGATCAGTTCACGGGGACCACCCGAGTCCCTTATGATCCAGTGTCACATCCACCAGTTCCACAGATGCCAGTAGGCAATCAGACTAAACCAGGTTCAAATCGTTCGACTGAGCCAGCCGGATTAGATTCCAGTGTTAATCATGGTCTGTTTATTGGTTCAGGTTGGCCCGCCGTAAAACAGACTAGAGAACCAAAAAAAGAGCAAGAAATCGATAAACAGACGGATCTAGACACAGAACGAAAAATCGAACGCTCTCCAAGTCCTCAACAGTCGTCCGTGTTACCAGAAAGTGAACGCTCTGCAAGTCCCCAAACCTCAGCCGTCACGCAGGAAGCGACTCCATTTGCTACTCCTCCAACTGCCGTTGAATTTGATGACCCCCTCTTTGGTGATTTCAATAATCCCTGGGGTGGTGACGTATGGGAACCTGAATCTGAGAATTCTACCACAATTTTGCATACGGAACCTGCACTTAAACCGTTTTGGGGAACAACAGAAGAAACCAAACAGTGTGCAGAGGCCGACCAAGATCACATCATCTCTGCGGAACAGCAGCACACACCCTGCGTTCAGGATGATGAAAATGGAGACACTTTCGACCTATCAATCCCTTCATCGAACCCGGATGTGGATAGAAAGGAAGAATTACCTGTCAGTGAACAGACTACTCCTCAGCTGATGGCCACCAGCCAGACGGCCCCTGTGACTGAGCACGTTGAATCGTCCGCTCCCATGCCAAATGATCTTGTTCAGGAGAAAATGGAATCGAAAGAAGCTAACATGAAACCGGTTGAAGAGACTACGGATGAACCACAATCGCCCAAAACGTTAACAAACGAACCGGAAAAACGTACGTCACATGAAAATGGGACCGCAAAAAGCAAAAACAAACGAAGAAGACATAAGAAAAAGAAAACCCTGTCCTAATTGTGCTGTTAGGAAATAAATGTAAGCAGACATGAGATAGTCAGGAAAATAAAGAATTGTGTATTTTCCACTACAAATGTTTGCTTTATTCTCAACGTTGTCGTATATCATCGTGCTAAATGGTTCGACCAACCCCTTTGGTTTTGCTCTGTCCAAAAGCCATTTTGTGCAATTTCATTTTTCTTATTCATCATTTTTGAAAGTAATATTTACCCAGAGTATGCAATTTTGTGACCCATAATTTAAACCCTGTTGGCATGGCAACGCGCTGCCTCTTCCTCTGTGTCCGTCCGCAAGGGACAGGGACATTTTCTATCATTAAACCCTTCCAAATTATACGAGTTTTCCCGTACTTTTCCTAAGACTCAATAATATTTAACTGCATACCACCTTGTCCTCTTATCGCCGTTCATGCCAATCTGGACTTCGGTCGGGGATCGTTTTCACACTTCGGCCGTGTCTGTCTTACGTTTTTTTCATTTGTGCTCATTTGAAAATACCTCCTACCTTTCATCCGTTTGTTTCTGTTTCCATTTCGTCTTTTTGTGATCGGAAAACTGGCAGCCTGCCTTTGTTAGTCTGTCATGAAAGTGCTCTCTGTCTCATTCGCGAAGTGTGACAGTACACACATGACGTAACCCAGATAAATTCACTGCACCTATTCATCCTTCTATATCACGTTGTTGATGTCACATGACCACATGCAATACAGCCACGTCCCTTCGTTTCAGTTAAATTATATTTTTTTCTTCATTTTCTCACTGATCATCAACATACGTGTGTTTCAGCATGTATGTAACAAGAGAAGTTAAAGAAAACCTAGCATGATCGGTTGTTCGGTCTCAATGTTCTTTTATTCTGTTCTCAAATAATGATCGTTACGTCGGTTACTGAGGATTCAGTTTTGTTGTATAGCTGCGGGATATCGAATTTGTGTGCGGGAGATGTTCAGCATTTGGATTTTTCCGATCGTCGATGTTTGTTCAGTATTGCTAGGAATGGATGGATTGATCGCGTGAGTAATTTGAAAGTAACAAATCTACCATCGGTTAATGATTCAGAGAATACTTCGAGATTGTTTACATTGCACCGGACGAAGTGATCAGAGGCATGCGCCAGTCGATCACAAGCATATCCAATTGAACACAAGCTGATGACTCGAAGTTATGCATTTCACGTTTTCTTAATTTCGCTTATTGAGGTCACATTAGATGGCCTGCAGATCCACAGAAAATCTTGGCTTATAATAAGGTAGGTGAGTTTGGTGGAGCATTGTCAACTTGAAAGACCGCCTGCGGTATGTACAGGTTTTCTCGTCGGATTAGTAATTTACGTGGCCATCCGTGACACGAGACATTAGAAGCCCGATATGTTCACCCTCAGGCCAGTGCTTATTTATATCGGGGATAGAAAGTCGTCAGATTCAGATATTCTCGTCTTTATTTTGGCCATCGAAACATGCACCCCTCGGATACACTCAAGCAAACTCGACCGATAAAGCTTTCAACAGAGAACAATAATTTTCCCCGGTCATCCCTAACCTTTGAACTCCATCCATCGAGTGGTCTTAGATTCTTTTTAATATTAAACCAACAATCACATATGTCAGGATGCAGAGCCGGGTTCACGGCCTTGCCATACATCTAGTCGGTCCGGACACCTTTTGTCGTATCAGTAACAGCAGGCAATCGCGATTAGCACCAAAGTCAACACTTGTTGCGCACAAACTTGATTTTTTGTTCTGCTCCCTAGTCTTCTATGCACCCGCCCAACTTTTGTACAAATTTTGGTTCAGCACGACAATCATGTGGTGCAGAGCTTCGTAAATCAATCTTTCCCTTCTTGATCGGGTTCATTGAAAAGCGGTCACTTGCCCATCACCAGGCGGTTCCTTCTATATCTCTTTCCTGTCTTTGTTATTTCTATTTCTGTTGTTCAATATTTGCTTCGGGAATTCCGCTTCCAATGGCTTTCTCTCGTTACGCAAGAATTCAGGCAGTCAGTCACCCCTATCGATTTTCTGTTTTTAGATTTGTTTCTATTTTCCAAAGATTGTAAAGCTCTGAAACACTTATTCTCGCCATATTTCTAATAACCAACAGTCCTTCTGTTTGTAAAAAGAGAGTCAGCAGACGGAATCTTACTTGGATGTTTCCCACACGCATCGCTTTCGCAGTTTGCCTTAAATAAGGAGTTTATCTCTTTTTACTGTAAATCACTATGTGTAGTAAAATCCTGACTTTGGTTCATCAACGTAGTCGTACACATTCTGCCTGTATTCGGCTTAGAGATCTTCCAATCAATTCGGTCCAGGTTAGTTCTGATTGGATGCGTCAGTCTTATTTGGTCCAGTTCAGTGTCGGTTCAGCTGTGAGGCGTAACTCGAATTTAAAAACGCCAAATCGACGGTTAGAATCCAAACTAAGGTTAACTAAGCGACGAGGAAGGCTTGACAGTCCTCAGGGAACAAACTGAGATGTGGAAAATTTACCTATTCCTTAACTCAGGTCGACGAAATTCTTTGTAAGTTGCTTTGTTTAACTAATGCAATTAAAATTTCGTGCCCATGCAGTTACAGTGTTCATGCAGGCGTAATTCTTTATCTCGATATCACAAGACCTTCACCCTTAAGCAACGTGGGATTCCGAATCCATTGTTGTTGTCCACTTGAACTATCAGTGTAACCTGTGTTGAAGAAGCCAAAAGAGATTGAAAAATTTGCCTCCGACGCCCGGGAATCTAGATTAAAAGCTGTAGAAGTGTAGCCGCCACTGAAAAAGAATGTAGGGTGAAAGTAGGCGGTGCCACAAGAAAGTGCCTGTGGATGAATACATGAAACTGTTTGGTTATGGTAGAAAATTTCCAATGTACACTACTTCAGATTAGTTTCTTGTAAAGAAGGCTCATCCTCAGAGTTTCAAGGGTGTTGCGCCGGTTCACCGCTGTGTTTAAATCCG
Source organism: Fasciolopsis buskii (assembly GCA_008360955.1). NCBI lineage: Eukaryota > Metazoa > Platyhelminthes > Trematoda > Plagiorchiida > Fasciolidae > Fasciolopsis > Fasciolopsis buskii. The sequence continues at coordinate 85,871 of LUCM01005274.1, read as the reverse complement.
GAACAGCAGAATATACCAGCTGGCTGCAAACCGTTGACTCCAGCTTAATGCGTTTAGATGTGGAAGAACTTACGTAAGGTCTAGGTCTGAGAAGTTTCGCAATCGAATAATTTAATCCAAAAAAGTGAAAGGCTGAACGTATTAGCTGATATTTGGAATTCTGGCGACCCGACTATTATCCCCAAGTTGCTTGGCTGACATTCAGCAAACTCCCGAAATCTTGTACGGTGAAACTGGTTGAAGTATGGTCAGACAGGAATGCCATAACCGATTTTGGGCATTTCAACTGTAAATATTAGAGCATCTGATACTAAGACAAAATACTCTGTGCTGTATAATCTATTACTCAATCGAATTGACTAATTTTTCTGTAAATTCGAACAAATAAACAGTATTCGAATGTAGTCCTCGTGTTTTAGTTTTGGTTGCAAAATTTTCCGGTGGATCCGGTTCGGTTCGTCTCTTAGTGCCATTAACCTTGTATCAGCATGCTCTGGTTCTGGTTGCCTCCTCGCAGCATCATCTGCTCAAAAACAGAAAATGGAATGAACTTTTTTGACGGATCAATTGAGAGATATTAAGTTCAAAATTATGTAAGAGAACAAAGATTTCGAGTGCAAGAACGCTGCTGAACATGGCAATGAGCCTTATAATCTGCTGTCCCCAACCCTCGTTTGGAGGGATATCGTGGATTTCAAATCAACAGTCTTAGTACATCTGCGCGAGTCAGTCCGCTGGTCAAGGTTTTTATTACCTTTTTTCCACTTCACCAATTGGTCATCTTGACCCATTCTTCAATCACCATATGTCTTGTAGGACAGCGTGCAACGGGTTAGTCGTTCTGGGAGCATGCGTAAAACATGTCCCAATCACCTGAGTTCATTCTGATTCAGTACCTGTTCTAACAATTGAACCCAGGGATCCAGTACCTTATGCCTGACCTCTGAGTCACTGACAAAATTCTCCCATCGTATTGTTTCAATTCTGCGAAAACAACGCGGTATTCAAGCATCTGATATCACATATCTGCTATCTTTGCCCATGTTTCTGAGATGTAAAGCAGCTCCGACCTTATATTACAATGTACACTCGACCTTTGATCGATAACCGGATGTCACGTCGACTCCATAGATGCCTTTAGTTGGTGATTCTCAGCCGAGTCTTTTTTGTATGCGCGAAGTCTTCTTGCAACATACGGTGTAATGCAGCTACTCAAGTAACTATTATCTAACCACGTCACCAAATTGTTCCACTCGCAAAAACGATGTTCGGCAATCTACATTTTGAAAGTCCAAAATCCATCCTCAAGCATACCTACACCATTGTTCAGGCGATCAGTTTACTGGGGCCTCATTCAATAGCACACAATCGTCTGCATATTCGAAGTCAATGACATTATTCGTCACAGTGCTAAAGTTGAAAAGAAAACGTGAAGAGAGCGACCCTGAAGAGTGACTAGCGCAGTTTAACCCAGGTGAAAGATCGCGGTAAGCAACAACTCTGCATTGGTTCTTTGCATTGCAGGGATTGGATAAGTGAATTGTTATTTTCCTGGCACATCCTGCAATATCATAAAATCACTCGAGTGACCGAATCGCAAGCTTTTAAATCAGGAAAGACATTGGTCGTGAGACAACGGAAGACGCGCTTATGTTCTCATACCGATTATATGGAGATTTCGTCAACACAACCTTGATAGAATCGGAAACCGGCTTGATTCGCGCATGTATACCTTCCGTGAGTGCTGCACAGACGATAGAGAATAACAACAAGGAACAATTTAGATAGGATGTTTACCGAACCAACTGGTCTGTTGTTTTCACAGGAGGACTTGTAGCTTTTCTCAAAAATTGGTACACTCACCGATTCACATTGTTACTAAGGTGCGTGCTCGTTTGTCCAAATTGATCCTCAGAATTCCGCCAACTCTAATGGTATTAGATAAACAACGTCCTTAAATCAGGACGGAGACAGCCAAACTTACCTAGCTGCTTCTTCTTCTGAGAGTAATCTTGCTAATGATTCACATTCTTGATGAGGGACATGTTAATATCTATATTGTTTCATTTTAAGCCTACTGTCATATTGAACTAACTCAACTGTTCCCTAAAGTGCAAGTGAGTTGTCGGATTTTTTGGTCATCTAATTTACATTTGACCTTCACAAGCCAGTGCTCCGAATCGGTCGACAAGGATTACTTCTACTGCTGATGGTTTCAGTCTTCTGTGTTTGCCTATGTTCTCCTAACCACCTCTGTTCAAGGTCATTTCTCAAACTCATGGTCTGATGACATGTCAGGCTTTTGCGTGCCTCATTTTATGCGCTATTCGGAAGGACGGATCTGGGAGCATCCGACAGAACAACTGAAGTCTAGGATAGCCACCATTTCTGAGGCCCACAGGAAATTGCAGTCCTCTTTGATAATCTCGTTCGAAGCTCCAACTGAAACTGAAGTCGGTGATTATCGTCCAGAATCAGCTGTGCACGACGTGGCCATAGACTAGGCGCAGGTCAAACCAAAGACGAATCAAGGCATGATCTGAATCTACAATTTTGACCCAGAATGACGAATAATTTAAGACTGCTGCGCGACATTGGTAATCAAGGCCAATGCGGTCAACCTGAGCCCAACGTTGTGGAGGCGAAGCAGAGCGCCAAATAAACCGATGTAGCTCTTAATGGCAAACGTTGATTTTCGCCCAACACAGCTTGTAGTCCGGGCAAACTTGGACGAGGTGGTCACCGTTGTCGGTGAATGCACCCGCAAACGACACGGACGGGAACTTCTGTTGTCATCATGTGAGCCGGCCTTGTACTGCACGGAAACAGATAATTCAATTGGCATTCGCCGTTTTCATACATTTATGTCAGCTGTTCGAAATCCGATGGTTGGTCAAACTTAGAGTATACATAACAACAACAATCGCAGTTCTTCTAGTCGATTTCGAAATGTAGTCACCTCGGCCGGAATACATTTGAATCCTGTTGATATTTGAACACTGTTGTCTTCATAGTTGGAGAATTTTACCAGCAAACTCGAACGTGAGACATAAGGTGTATTGTTTCGGAATTCAATCAGTCAAATAGCCGTTGAACTTGAATGAGTGAGCATGCCTGCAGATGGACTGCCGCTGCGCACGTTGTTCTTTACCTCACTTATTGATTAAAAGATGGGCCAAGATGACCACTTTGTGATGTAACGAAAAGGTATGAAAATCCTAACTGGTCAACTAATCCCTTCAGGACGGGTTAGGTAACGACACTGAGATCCACGAGATTCTGCGATCCGGTGGTTGGAGATTTTAGACGATATGGTTGAATGTTACAATCATTGAGATTCATACATTCAAAACATTTCCTTCAAACTGTAGTTCTTCTGATCTTAGGATTTTGCTTGCACTTTTATTCGGTGCCGTGAGATAGAAACGAAAATCAGAGCACGTTGGTACAAGGTAAGTGATTGTATAAGCAGAAACATGATCAGCATTTTTTTGTGGATATTGTTACTGTATGTGAGGAAATGAATACCAGTTTGTACATACTGCGAGGAACAAATTAGTCGTTCAGAGACAGGTTAGGCGTGTTGGATTTGAAGTTTAATGAATCTTTGGTAAGAATGCGGTCTACAGAGGTATTCAGATGGGCTTAAGAAGAGAAATCGTGCTCAAACCATATGATTATTATGCACGTATGAAAAGTATGCGCCTAGGTTGAGACCTATCAATCACAGACGACAGAGGTGATAAACTACGCTAAGGTTGACAAACTGTGACGACAGTGCGATGCTGTACGACAAGAGTGAGAAACTGCGAGAAAAGACTGGCTGGCGACGGTGAAACCTAGAATAATTTGTGAACTCATAACTTCTAAAATTTGCGAGTTGGTCGTAAAGTTCATCATCAGCCAAGATAACGTCTTCCGTGTGTACATTTTGTGTCCTATTAACCGTCTCACCAGGAGCATTTCTACTCAGTTTCTATGCATCTTGTGCTCGAGAGAAACAAGCAAGTCCTCCGCACTGCCGGCGAATAGGCAAACTCCAATGAGCCAGACTGAGCAGGCCTTCCGCCATGTACTTCCTGGTAGCGGACTGTCGCGTAAACACTTCAGATCTCGGACGTCAGCCCGATAGGCAAGTGGCCTGGTGCCTGTTTGCATCGTACAGAAAGCTGTCCGATACAGTGAATACCGACCAGCATTAATTTTGCTAAGGTAGAATTTCGGTCTGCAAACGGATGTTAGCAACAAAGCTGTATCGTATCTGATATCGGAATGTAAACAAATAAGCCCATGGAAAATCGGCCCATTGCATTTCATCAAGAGTTCTGTGTAAGTATTATGTTCAGATTAGAACAAATAAACTAACCGAGTATCAAACCAACTGTGAAGCGGTGATTTAAAATGACGGTAATGAACAGAAAAGGCCACCGTATTTCGAGAAATTTTGTAAGCAATTTTGTGACAATAGCAGATTTGGTCGCCATTACGGGACCAAATAATGGCTTGGGTTGACTTATGCACAAACGGTAATCAGCAAATCGGAATGTGACTGTTGTATGTGATTTAACAGGGTCCGGAATCATTGTGATATCTTGAGGAATTTGTGAGTTTATCTTCAATTCACGTGATCTCGCACACTCGAGTGAGCATCGAAATTTTCGTGGAAATTAATCTATATGCCACTGGACAATTGATTATCCATCTCAACTAATATTCGAAAACAGCACTATTGGGGTACCCCATAGCTGTTCGATCTTTATCGTGGGAAACTTTTCTATTTTGATCAATTAAAATGGTTTTGTGTTTAAAAAAATTATCTTTACTTTGGAGTTTTATAATAGGCGTAAACACTGATTGTCATTTTGATTTTTGAGTAAAAAGATTTTCATATTACATTTAGTGTACAAAATGTTGCCCAAAATTCCATTTATGCAGATGCATTTGCTTCCGACATAAGTTTTAAATTTTAGTTAAACTATTTTATATATTGCGACACTTCCACCATGGGTACACTGATAATGGCAACTTGGGGTAAATTTTGTGCTTCAAGTGGTCACATAAATGAAAATTCAATGGGGTGGTGGACATTCATGCGTGCCTCCATCGCTGATCCATTTCCGGAAAAATATCTCATCAAGGTATGCTTGCGTTTTGTAATGCACCACTGTCCTGTTGAAACACAATCCTTTTACCTAATCCCCAGGACTCGAACACCACGAGTTGGTTGTGAACTAGTGTTGCAAAATTTTCTGTAAAGTTTTCAAAATAATCACCTGTGACATGCCACCCAAAGAAAAAGAAACAGCTTAACAATTCGTGTACTCGGAATTCCTACCCAACATCGTCAGCTTTTCGTCGTTCTTTGTCTTCAATCAATTGTTTGTTCGGGTTGATATCTGCTCATAAATGGCACAATCCGCTTGGCCCATGCAAACAAAATACTGCCTGATCACTGAATACAGTCTAGAATGTGCCTTAAATAATTCAACAATCCCGTTGCCAGATGGCATGTGGCGACTAGCCTGTCGGGTCTGATCCGCCAGGGTTTACTTACCCATCGGTTGTCCAGAAAGCACGTTTGATTTTCTCGCTCACGAGATGTGCAGAATCCAAACAGACATGCATCTGTCAGGACAGCCCCTTGTGTGACCACGCGTGGTGCTAAGTGGAATAATTTAATCAGTTTCGCTTTTGTTACGCTTGGTTTGCAAACCAGCTACTGCTGTCATCAGCAGTAGGCAGACCCAAAATTTCAACTTTTCTGACCAATTCCATGTTGGCTTCGCGATATTGGTTTCCGATTTATTCACTGAAGGAACATTTTGACTTAAGTTGATTGTTTAGAAACCTAACAACATGAGAGTAACATGAAACTCTAAGCAGGTCAGTTTTACACCTAATGATTGATATTTATATGGAATCCATTGAAAGAACGCCCTTCCTGTAGTTTTCGTGGTCTTCATACACATGATCAAATGACTTGTTATTTAAGCGAGGGGAAGACTGACAAACCTAATTAATATCAATCGATGAACCCTGAACCAATGTAACACATAATTCCTCTGAATTCTGTCACATACCCTTTGTTACAAGTTTGGTGCTTTGCTTCAAAACATTTAAGCCACCACTTTGGAAATGGTCCTGATTTTTCGTTTTAATACTCGATGCATGAGCGCAGTTCAGGAAAACGCCCCAAACGATTAAGGCTTATTAAATGTCGGGGTGGACATGGATAGCCATATCCGTGGAATTTGGAGTGGCTTAAAATCAATCATGAGAATTGCCGTCCGCCACCAATGTGGTTGGTGGATCCGGAATTCACACCTTTGACCTTTTAAGGTGACAGACGCTTAATTCATTTGACCATTCCTATCAGCGCATTGAATAAAAATTGTGAAGTTATATTTATTTATTTATTTATTTATTTATATATTGCAAGTAGTGTATGTTTTGTGCAGCTTTTGGATGAACAAGCAAACCTTGCCCGAAAGCACATGACCACGCTATCACAGTTATTGCCAATTGTCAGGTATGAGCATCCAGTACTCTTCTTACACCTATACACTTCGAACTGTGATGTGTCGCCATCCGAAGTGCGCTTGGGAACTCTTCATCGAAGAGTTCATGGAAGAACCACAACGGGGATTCACCGATAACTTTTGTCGACTGAAGGAACACAATCTTAGAGCCGACGGCGGAGTGCTGCTGAAATGGGCATTATATATATATATATATATATATATATATATATATATATATATATATATATATATATGAGCAGGAAGTAGTATCTGGATGCGTAAACAAAATTTGCCCGGGAGCACACGACCGGTTTCGCGGTTATATATATATATTTATGAGCAAGCATGGTACCAAGGCAAAATCCAAAAATGTTACAATCTGGGTGCACTTAAAGCGAATAGTGTAGAGCTAACCATAATCTCGGTTTTACCCCTCACATCTGCGGTTGGGGTTACGACTCTTGCCTGAAAGCTTTGTCGTCACGTCAGTGGTGTTAAGTTAAACTTACATGCAGCTGGGCATTGCAGGTCAGTTTACCTGGCATCTGTTCCATTGTCATTCATCTTACAGTTTCGTCGATCAAGTAGCCCATTAGGTAGCTATTCTAAAACTGCGTCTGAATGGCTATCTGTCAAGGTCGTATCGAGCTGTCTGGGCAGACTAGTCGCGGTTAACTTCAAGCTAAGGGGACAAAATTGAAGGTTCCAAATTTGCGGGATGATGAAATCCTAGTGTTTCTGTGGTTAGCAAAATGAAAAACTCGTTGTAATCTTGAATGGAACGGATACTAATGAAGACTATTCAGGGTTATCTCGAAAGAACGGTTACTAACAGTGCTCATCAATATGGTAAACTTTTTTAATATGAGACGACTGCACATCTCTTCCACAACCCAAAAGTACTAAAGACCTGGGTCCACGTAGCAAAACTGACATCGTGCACTTTATGAGGGCGTACTTTGACATGGCGTTTGTTAAATCTCAGAAATAGAACAATAAATCTTAGGAAATCATCTTTCATGTATGCTGCCACGTTACTGGATCTGTTGCATTTATTTTCATAAGATGATTTTTACTCAACCTCATTTGTCAACCAAAATATTACAATCGAATCCCACTATAGTAACATCTTTAAAGGGTACATCATGGTGGTCGACCGCTACGTGAATAATTAGCTAGTAGTCGGGACTATCATCGGTACGAAAAATGACCGAAGCTCCTAGTAAACAATGATCCTGTCAATTTGGTAAAAGATATGTATTAATAAGTATACTGGGAATTTGTAATAATATTTATACATTCGACAGCTTGTGTTTAGGCTTACACCGACCCCGCATCCCTCTTGTAGAAGCGGCTCACAGAATAATTCGGAAGTATAAATGCTCATCAGGAACCATTCAGATATTAGTTCAAATTGACCTCAATCACTAAAGCGGAAAATGGAGATTGATCATCGGTCACGGAAATGTGTGTACGTGTATACTCGCTGTGTGTCCAACGACTAATACTTTCGAAATACGATACAGTTCAATGGAAATTTACAATGAAAACAATCTAACCAAGCTGCTTCATCCTTCTATGAAGGTCAACATTATTGTGTTTTAGTTCAACTTAATCTGACTGTTCGTGAGCGGTACTTGCCTGTCATCTGCAAAAATCGATTGTATGAATTACCTCGGATTCATCGTAGTTAGGAGTCTTTCGTGGACTTAACTCGACCAATTATGTGGTAATGTCTGTAACCTCTACTTTTTACAGCTGGGGTAAGCCCGGTATCTATAGATTGCCATACTCACATGTTTGCCAGTTCTACTCCAGTATCCTATTTTCTTGCTACAAATATCTTCACGCTATTCGATTCAATTTGGTGCTCACTAATCGCGTGTCTAGCTTTCCATTTTACGTATCAAATCTTATACGGAGTTAACTTTAAGATTAATAAAATGGGGTATTGGCCAAATGCTCGTTGGTCTGTTTCTGTTTCTCTGGAACATTTTTTAGACTTTTCCGAGCAAATATATTTCACTGATAAGTATCTAATAAAAAAACTATCAAGTAAAATATGCAAGCATGCATTATACATGTCACATTTTTCCCAAGCATACCCACGGATTTCAACCCCAAACCGTTGCATTCCGTTGTAGTCTGGTTTAATTCGATTGGTCAAGACCAGTGAACGGAGTGTTTTTCTGTTATCTCTGTGGCAAACACACGCGTGCGCCGGTGGTCGAGTAGCAACTTTTATGCCGAACATGCGTACGGCACAGTCGGTGTACAGGTACGCTCGCCTTAGCGACTGGGGTTAGTCTGAATGAAATTGGATGTGACATTCTAATACCAAGTCCATTCATGTACGAACTCACATCCCTTTCAAGCTTACGTCTAACAAGTTCGTGCTACTTACCACTTCATCACTGATGGTAGGCTACAAATATACGATAGTTATTGCAATTCTAGATAGTCTCTTTGCTATCTAGCCGTAAATCTCCAATCTAATTCATATTTAGCCGTATTTATCATTACTCATTCATCTCTCTTTCACAACCGCTCTACTAAAGACACCAAGATCGGAACTTGGTAAAATCTTTTTACTACTGAAAGTTTAAAGTTTTCATCTGATGAATTGGTGTATATCCAATAATGCTTAGTTGTCTTTCGCTTTCTGCGTTTCCATCTCATCTACGTGTCTTGCCTGTTGGCTTTCAATCTGATTTGGTTAAGATTACTTCGTTTTGAAACCAGAACCGACCATGGTGAGTGACTGACGCTGCTGACTGCATCATCTACTTGGGCTCACTCTGAATTCTTCTGTTCATTTACGATTCGATGTCAAACAATGGCCATCAGCCACTGAGATAGAACGATCTCATTCTGGCTCTGCTGTCATTACGAGGTCACAAATTGACACGATCAGACTGTATCCACTTGTGTTTGTCAACTAGCGGCTTCCCGATCATGGCCTATTTTCGAGTGATTACTGATGATCAACCGAACAGCCCGTTTTGGCTCACATGTAGTTAAGACAAACATAAGACCGTTCGCCCAATAAATAGGCTGAGACCCTTCGACTTCGTATCCTTAGCTTGTAACTATTCGGTCTAACTGAACCTAGCGTTAGTTTTGCTCGATTTAATCTCCCAAAAGTCGCAAAATCTGTGATAAAAATCAAATATTTTGCAAGTACAGATCATTAAAAACGACACCTACGGAACAAAAAGCCAGAAGAAAGCCACGCTTGGGATCTCGTACACTTGTAGAAGCCTCTCAAATCAAACTAGTGTTGTTTAGAAAATGTCACTAACAAGATGCCTCGCCGATTGACTAAACATGGGTTTCGACCAGAACGTCGCAAAAAGCTGTTTGTTGTAGGCAGTGATGAATTTTGGTTAGTGGAATAGTGAAAATCAGTCATTTGCATTGCAGAAACATTATTCGCTCTATCAAAGTCTACTCGTTGAAGGGGTATTTCAGATAATCTCCTCTAAACTAACCCAGATCGTATGATGTCAAGAAAATGCAATAAAACAAAGATTCGGTAGGCGTATGAAGAACGATCCGGTAATGAGGTGCGAGCAAGTTGATGTTTCTGAACTCCGTCCTCAATGACCAATTTTGCCCACCAATTCCAATCTAAACACATATTTCCACATTTGAACGCAACTGGCATGACGAATTTCCAGGATGATTGTGCATTTGTACATTGTTTCCTTGTTGTATATAAATTTTATCTCCGCCACGGTACATCTATAAAGATGAGTGCAGTTAGAGTGTTAAAAGCCTACTCAAAATGTACGGATGAGTGACTATGTGGCAGGAAGCACAGGTTCATTGGGAAGTGAAACATTTGTCTTAAAAGAAAATGATTTCATTTACGTACCAAATTTTGACCACTTCAGTCGGGACACGTTTTTGGATTGACTGAAATTTGACATTTGTATTTTCTCCGTTACTCCCTAACCAATCGTCAACTTGTACCTGTAAGGAACCGGAAAGCAAATATTTTCTTTCAGACACTCAAATTGGACGTGATTGAAGAGTTGGCAAAGCATTAGCACTCATATCTGTTGGGTATCAACTTTTCCAATCAACTTTCAAACGAGAAAAAAGTCATCCCAATAGAATGAAGTGGTAATGACAACTTCATTTGAGATGCAATTCTGCCTTTTGGCTCGCGTGAATTTTGTGATTGTAAGCCTATAAATTCAGACCATGATGTGCAATAATTTTATCACCTCTGTTCGCTCGGATTAGTTTATACGAATTTATTGATCAAGTTGTCTATCATAGACTAATGCCAGTTATCTAACTTAGGAGTTCTGTCCAAACACATCAGTTCTCATTCAAATTGTCGGTAGTTTTTAATTCAGCGGACATCATGTAACACGTCTTTTCGATTCGATCCGATAAGTTGGAAAACCGAGAAATAGATTGATTGTTTTGTACCCTTTGATTTTCTCGTGACTAGAAGAAACGTTCTAACAGATCCTCTATCCTATGGGTACTTCGGTGTAACACCGAACTATTGGAACACTAAACTGGAACAAACACGTTGACTTTAGGTCCATTCTGGTTCCAACTTGGTTTTTTGTCATAATTTTACGTATATCAAATAAATTCTCTTGATCATTTTCTGCGGAAAATAGAAAAGTTTATTTTTGGAATGAAGACATTTTTAATGCCCAGATACATAAAGGAAAAAACTGTTGAGCTGGACAGCTGTTTTGTCCAGTTCGTGAGGAATTCCTCATCATTACTGTCACGTACACCAAGCAACTTGTCAGTGATTGTGAATTGCATCCGGCTTGCCGCTAAGTCCTCCAGATTTCAGTTTTTATGGTTTGTTTAGAATAGACATAATTTACATGTCTTCTTTGTGCCCGAGAAAAGCATCGAAACTCTCGGTTCACAGTTTCCACAATCATTCTTTTGAAAGTACTCGAGACTTTAATCATTCAGCGCGTGTTTTGTCCATATCGTTCTCGTGACCCAACGCAACTGTCTAGAATTTTTTCATAACTCTATTGCTTTTGTTGTATGGTGTTTGTTATAATCATTTCGTTGTGAAATGTTCGACTAATATTTCTTGATTGCGCTCGGGTCTTTAGTTATCTCAGTAGCACCCACGCTTTTCGTGTTCATCGAGAAATCGATTTTACTAGCTAAACATACTTTTACGATTTCACCCAGTCCACATCCTTCATTGCTGAACACCTCAGTTCCAAATGCCTCGAAATGACTGAGAATGTCCTTTCAGTTCGCTCTGAACGCTGACCGTGAGTATCAGACGGCCCTTGTCGAGGAAATCTTGCTGGATGTTTTTCGCCGGACTGAAATATGACGACAACGGACAAGACCCGGTGTTCCTCGTTGGCTTCACGGACGTTTAGTGCAGGGCAGATGGTTCGACTTTGATATCAAACTAACTACGAGCGGCCTGCAAATTATACAGCACTATGATCACCGGCTTCTACCTTCAGACGGTCAAAAGCTCCGGCTGTATGACTTTCAGGAAACCTCTTGTTTTGGCCTAGGCACCTTGATATATATATATGTATATATACTACTTAGTTCAAGCCGATCATAATGCCTCTCATTTTTTCATTCTGCTTCTTTCACAATGATTACTCTAATATCATTGAATGTAAATAAGCAAACGTTTTTGCTTTCAGCTGTCTAGGTGTGCAATCTGGAATACCTTTTTTACGTGATGTCTTCAACTTACTCGTGTACTCTTCGATATCCCTAATGGTTCATACTGTAGAGAGAGAGACTATCAGCTGCACATTGCACCGACTGAAGGTAAATCAGATCAGTTTACCACTTTTCTACACGGATAAGGGTAAATGATCAACTCTGTGCTCCTAGGTGCAAGTGCGGCCATGTAACAATGCACCGTCACTCGTGCCTCTGTTTTGGTGTGTGTGTGTGTGTGTGTCTGTGTGTGTGTAAATCAACGATCGGTTTGGTCACTTCGCCTAGGGATCGATAATTGATGTGACAAACGAAAGATACACCCCACCAATTGCTGTCATTGACACGCGGTATACAGTCGAACTCTCCGAAGGAAGCAGCAATAAATAATCAAACGGAACAGCATGGTTTCTAGGTCATCACAGGGAGCAGATTGTGAATTTTTTCTCATCTGATTTTTTCAACGATTTTTAAACAGAAAATCTCGTATCATATTGAATTTCTCATTTAGTATCAGTAGTCAATCCTCGAAGATGTCTGAATGCGTGAGGCTGTCGAATAAATCATGGCGAATTTTGACTGTTTTAAGAAATGTAAAATATATTTTGCTCATTTTGTTCTATAATTTTTATATATTTCTCCTTGGGGCTTTGTAATTCCTTTTGGGAGGGAAAGATTTGTTTTTATCAGCTAAAAGCTGAACAATGTGCTGATTACCACTTTGGTCTGAAATGAACCTTACAGGATACAAATTTTCTTGAGGCCGTGATCGCTGAGCGTGTCATTTGGGTAGCAAACGTTTCACCATCGGTCGAGATGACGTCGTTCGTGCCTGGCGATCAGAACGTCACGAAAACCAACAACCCTGGCTACGATCAGTACAATTTTTCAAAATCACTGAAAGATTAGTCAAGTATGTTGAAGTGAGCGAAACAAGCGGATGGTTGACGGTACACGATCAGGGGAGTATGCTGCGTGTGATAAAACATCCCATCCAAGCTCTATTACTTCTTTAGCGAAGTCTTACATTATCGTGGTTAGACTTAACTCCTTCAAGATCAGGAAGATTTGACCGGTTTTAACGATTGTTTTGTGTAAACAGTTCAGCTACCGACAGTAAATTTCTAAACTGAGTGTTTGGTTATTTGATTAAAGTTGAAAAAAACATGAGTAAATATTTTTAATGACGTTTCATTCATGGTTATAATGTAAGGGTCCTTTGCACGAGTGAAGGGACCGGTAACCATGACCTTGAAACTCAGACTGTCATAGGACCACATAAGGTCGCGTGGTGACGAGATGAGCGACCATCTTCCTCCGGCGAATTTCTGCTTTCGATTGCGAACGAGGCGGATTATCCGGGAAGGACCAAGACCGCCCGTGTATCACGCAATTAGAAACGATGTATTTCTCATCACACGTTATCAAGCCCTTCAGAATGCGATCACTCACTCTTAGGGTTCATGAGCCGGTCACAGATGTTTATTAGGGTCGTCAAATGAATCGATTTTAGTTCAAGACATGCCCGAACATTCCGCTTGCTCAGAAATTCTGAGTTTTCAAATTGTCTTGAACTCCTTCATGATCAAAATACAGTGTTTCTGCAATCTCTCGCACAGTGTGTTGTTGGTTTGATTCATTCCGTGCTTTTATTTTGTCTTCGTCAACCACGAACGGCCTTCAAGATCGAGCACTGTTGTCACGGTAAAACGCACCGGCAAGGAGTGTCGAGAATTTGGGCTGGCAATAAAATTCTCCCATAGTAAATTGTCACGGCAAACTTAATGCAATATTTCACCACACTGCTGAGCATTCTTTGCTTTACGGAAGAAATACAACAAAAAGTGGCGGTAATATAATTTTTAATTTCGCGCTTTCAACTGGTAGGAAAAGCCGGCAAAAAGTGGATCAATTATTTTCTAGTGAGGCAAAGTCTACCAGCTCTGAAATCATGCAGCGATAACTTAGGTGTCTTTGTTTCTCGTACTCACAAAAATGAAAATGCATTATCTGCTACGAAATTACGTCACAACTTAGCTAACTTCTTCATTTAGGTACATCTATCGACTATGAAACGACAGCTCAATGCGCAAGGCGTGTGTTTGACGGGAAGAACGAATCTAGTTTTAGGCCGGCTCCACGTAATAAGCTGGTAGGTCTGATAACTCGTACAAGTGTGACATGTGTGAGCGGTGGTATGAAATTGCCACGAAAACGCATTTTCACGTTTTTGGTTACTACCGTTGACCAGATATGCATACCCGACACTCTTCTGGCCAGTAAGGCCTATCCTTGTGCACTTTATAATAGCTGTACTCAGTACAATAGCATTTAATCCACCAATTATATATATGGGCTACTGTCAGGTGGGGTCCTTATCCATCCAATCTTTTATTGAATCAAATGGAACTATGCGAAGGTTTTCTATCAGAACCAGAAATCGGAGCAATACAATACCTTCAAAGGACAAAAAAACAATGATATTGCTTATTGTAACATAACCTACAGTTGCTCATATTGGTCTAGTCACCCGCGAAATTGTTCCAAATGAACGATGGTCTAACGTTTTTAGAGTATCCGGCTAGCTGCTTTGATGCTGAAAGGAAATGATTATTCACCAGTCGGAAGGAGGATTTCTCAAGGAACTAGTTACGAATTGGGGAAACACATTATACTGGTACATCCATTAAATCCTTACGGTAAAGCATACAGTCATTCACAATTTAACAGGTAAGTCCAAACGCTAATTGTGAATGATATAATGTTAATAACACAGCGTTGTTGATAGATGTAATGCGCCAACGTTTCGACTACTCTGGGTAGCTATTTGATTGCGAAAACTGCCTTCAGAAAGACCACCCACGATAGTTGCAACGTTGGCGCATTACATCTACCGACAACGCTGTGTGATTAACATTATATCGTTCACAATTAAAACCAATATATGGCGCATCGATTACTCGATACACTCCTTACATCATTTGGTCTTGAAGTTCAAATATGATTTGCAGTTATCACATAAGTGCCAAACGATTTCATGGATGTCCGTCATACGACTGCTCTCTAAACCTGTTGGGAATTTCCAACTATGAATCTCATCCACGCTACCGCTTCCCGTGACAAATATGTTCTGCACCTCTTACCCTCTAATAGAAATAGGTAGTTTGGGAATGTGTACTTGTTTCATACACTCCGTTTCTTACTAGACAGGGAGTAGATTAATTTTACACTGGAATAGCAAATCACGTTCGAAAATCCTCTATTAGATACCAAGCCTAAATTTGTTGACCCATTCACTATCGAGAAACTGGAAAGAATAGTGAACAACATCCGATTTCAGTACAAGATCAATGAAACCATTCCACCAGTGTATATTTCCAGTCAATGGACGATGCACAGCGTCAGGTAATGTATGTTTCCAACGTAGAAACGAATTACAACCAGCTTTTGAAATTGTGATTAACTCAGTTGGCAACGTGACCAGAAGAACTTCGAGTATGTATGATGGTCCCGTATGCGGACGTCATGCTGGTCGGATTCGTTACAGCGTTCCTGATATTGCAGTAACTGACAATTCAAACAGCGGCTCCGCTAACTCCATCTCATAAACCCTACCTGCAAATTCGAGTGTTTGCAGATGCTTAGAACGCTTAATTACCGAACCAATGAAAACACTACAGACGTGCAAATTCCAACTGCGGTGGTGTCATGGTTGTCCATGGATTCCCTCAGTAAAATCTTTGTTGAATAGTTACGAATTATGCAGCCATACGTTTGCACTTGTGTTTCAGTCCGTATTATAAATCGTTGAAAAATTTCTTCATACCAGTCCCTATCCTGATCAAACTTGGAAGAAGTACAGCAAAAACAAAAGCGAAATTTAACTGCAAAAAGAATCCCCTGTCCCACAAAGCGCAATCTTGTTAAATCGGCCTGGGATCTTGCATCACTCGTTTTTTCGAGACCCCCGATTCATGTTTCATGTTTGATTTTTGCAAGACTGCATCCCCTCGTATGCACACCAGTTGAGTTGCCCATTCAAAGAACTGCATAACTCAATAAAATCGAATTTCCAGAATGTCCCAAAGAGATTACTTTGACTTGAGCTCAAAGTTGAACGTTGCCCGTGATAAAACCTCTATCCATGTAACAACGCCTAGTTTTGATTGCACAAATTTAGGACGATTAGCATTTTCATCATGGATTTTTAACACCAGTTTTGGATTTTGGATGTTTAATGAAGGAGGTTTATGTGCCAGCATTTCCCTGTATAAGGTGAAATATTGAAAGTAGGTAATACTACGAGTTTATTTTTAGTGTGTGCAACGATTTTAGAGTACTTTGGTGAAGCCGTGTTTAAAGGGGCTGAAAATTTTATCGCATTTAAATGTCATGTTTTGTCAACATCTCAGTGCAAATAGAAGGCTTCCGAATAAAGTTCAGGCCCCATGAGTAGTATCTACTGCAAATAAAATTCTTGAAACCGGTATAATTGGACAAATAGCAAAACTTCCGACCCGATAGCAGTCGGACTCGTTTCCTCGCCAAGGTATCGAAGAACACGAGACCGGCAAGCAAAATTTCGGTTTAAGAACAAATTCCGACTTCGGCGGAAGGAGGAATCGATGCCGTATCGCATTGATCCAGTGCCACGTTTGCGCGAACAATGCGACCGGAATGACGATCCGTGAATGGTTCGGTACGGTAGAATGCTGAAACAATGTGTGTATGTCTGTATGCGAGGGTGCAGGAAAGCACCAACAACAGCTGGCTTCTTCTTTATGGCGTAGCCACATGCTACGTGGCTTTTGTTTGTCCATCTACAGATTCACACGTAATATTGGTTTTCAACTGAAATAGGACAAACGTTTACAACGATAATCGGCTGTTACCGAAGTGGTGCGTTTCATTTGGTTCTCCATATCAGGCTTGGCAAATGGAAAAGTGTGGAATACATAAATTTTGTTCTTCAAGATTATGTGATCCGTCTAGTTTCCTGACTACGGCAGTTTTCGTGTGCACATGCTTTTATGGTTGATTGGGTGTGGTTCTCCCGATTGAATCAGCTACATTTTTTCCGGATGAAGAAAGATCAGGGCTTCCGACTTTGGTGAACATAAACGAGAACAGACACATGCAACCTGACTCCTGGTTCCATCTACCGGACAATTCCCGAGCAGTCTTGCTAGAGGGGCATCGTTGATCATGAAGTTACTAAGACTTACTATGCACCACTCAATCATGCCGCATTGTAGTAATTCGGTGACTCTAATTATATATATATATATATTTGTACAACCATATGTATATATATATATACTGTAAGTAGCAGAAATGAATCTGCCTCTTACGTAGGTCCGGTTTCAAACAGGATTGGTATTAACGGTTTGTTCGCTGATCTGGACAATTTGATTGCAAACGTTTCATCACCAGCCGAGGTGAAATCATCAGTGCTATAATCTTTTGGCTAGCGTCTGGTTGCCATAGTGCGCCTAACTGGGTTACCTGGGCTTTAATCGGTGTTGTTTAGCTGGTCTGGGTGAAATGATATAGGTGGCAGATGCTGCCCAAGATGGTTGCTGTTGTTCACCTGTCGTCTACTGTTTGCATGTTGTGGGCTGAATCAGCTTGCGCTGGTTGGCCCTTTGATCGGATCGATAGCTATACATGGTCGACATCTCTGTTTATCGATCGTTCCGAGGAGTCGCAAGCCTCAAGAACTGCCTTGTTCTACCTTGGGCGACGATTTCTCAGGTTTTTGAGATTGAACTTGTGGCCTTCCCGGTCTTCGTGAACTGAAATTAGGAGAGAGTAAGCATCGGTCCGTGCTTTTCTGTTGTCAATTGTGCCCCATGAATCCCTGTCTCGGGTTTCTTTCTGGTTTTTTTCAGTGTACTGTTTTTCACAGTCTATACAGTTTGTTTTTATAAACATATCGTTAAGTTCGTTCTTGTCAGCTGTCGGTTATTTGGCCTCCGGTAGAAACTTTTGTAGGGTTTTAGTTGGCTTGTGCGCCACTTCACTTCCATGGGATTTGAGTAATCTTGTTATCATTTCAGAGATACGTTTGATTTACGGCAGGACGGTTCTTGTTTCGGTCTGTTCGGTGATTGACTCTGTTTTTTTTGTTGGTGCTTCGTCTGATGAAGCTTCGTTTTTAACCGTTCTAAAATGGGTTAGTGCTCCACTTCATGGGACTGTGCGGAGGAGTTCGTAGCTCATGTGTAAGTTTCTGCTCTTAACTAGTGCAAACATCTGAGTCAGACAAACCTTGTGCGGCTGACTGGGCTTGCATCGCTAATCATCAAGCAGAAGTGAAAAATCACCCCATTAAGCTAAAGGATGGCATTGGTTGCCCTGTGCGTATGCGAGTTGGTATGATCTACAGTTTCGGACAGTACCACGCCAACAGCAGCACACCACAATAGGACCAAACCGACTCACAGTATTCTAATGGGTGTTAATGAGTAATCGTATTGTTGTGCTCAAGCGCTGAGTTCTGTCGGGAAGTTTTCGTAATAGAGGACAGAATATTAGTGGTCCGTTTGCATACACAACACAAACTCAAGCAAGTGATGATAACGTTCGAACCTAATTTGAAACTACAACCTGTCATCTTCCCTTTTCATTTACTGTAAGCCTCATCTAACTTTCCTTATTGTCATGATTATGAATGCTCGTCACACCGTTGTGCTTCTCGTACTGTGTTGGAAACTTAATTTGGAAAGCTAAAATAAGCCAAAGACATATATATATATATATATATATATAGTATATCTTCAGTGACCTAAAAGGTTTTGCTGAAGTTCGCGTACTACGTTTTGGCCTGACTCATGCCGTGAGTTCAGTTTAATCAAACGAATGAACATCTGGTGAATTTGGGATTCCGCAAGCAATACCGAACTATTTTTGAAAGGAATCGAATTGGAGTCGTTCGCGTCCCTTTACGCCGTCAACTCTTAATGAAATTGGAACGCAACCTTTTTAACTCTTCACAAGTGCTCAGCAAACTGAAGGAAGGAGATGAAAAAAAGTTCAGCTTCATTCATACGCGGACTCATTGGGTGTCAACTAACTTCAAACGACGTAACCTGTGATCTAACAAGCAAACCAATACGGCCTCGATGAAGCAACCTGGTAAGCTTTTCTTTGGACCAATGAAAAACGTTCGGAAATATACTCGTCGCTTCCAGAATTCGTGACTAGACTAAAATTTATTATCCTGAAATAAGAATAACTATACCTGGGTGAGAGGAAGTCGAATTCGTAGAACTTTTGACTTCAAGTCAGCCGATCTAGTTTCATTAAACACTACAAAGAGTTAGAGAAACCAAAGTCTACGCTGATTAGTGCTCGCTTTCAGCACAGAGGCAGTAAACCATCAGTCAAAGGAATTGTGAATACAGAACAAGTAAAGATGTTATTTTATCCGGACGAGAGAAACGTACATTAATTGTAATCCCCAATAAAAATTAATTAATGGAAAAATGAAAGTTCTGGATACAGGCGACTCACAACGGCTGCTCTTACAGATTTAACTTCATCGAGAAAGACTAAAAGATATCCTCCAGATAGGAAAATGTTCTCGCAACAATACTCAACTTGAGACAAAAGGAGATGAAGTCGTAGATGAAGCCGAGTACAATAACTCGCGCTACACTTAAACGATTACGGTCAAACGGGACGATTATCCCGAGACACCGGCGCACTGGCTCAGGTGGTGGCAAAAGCGATAAGGCGTGGCGGGTCTGGACGTGAAAGCTGCGGGTTCGAACCCCTCCCACTGTCGTCGGAAACTCCCCACCTTGAACAGCTTTTCTTGTTGCTGCGGCCCCCATCGCCTGAAAACTGACTGTAAATGTTATTCCATTAATTAAATGAGGTAAAAGATGGAAAGATTAAGAAGGTACTCCTTTGAGTCCCTAACTTGGAATACAACTCGCCGTAAACTTGATGCAGCAAAGGGCAACGTTTGCTGAGCCAGTGAGGACAACAGTCTCGAACAGCAACTTACGAGCACCGTCGATCTCGTTAACAGAGGCCAGATATTAGAGTCTCATCAGAAGACAAAAGATTCTCACTCGATATCATCTTAATGTTTACAAATTTACAGATCCGTGAAACAAACGATCATTTTGTTGAATTCACTCTTTGAAAAAAAATAAATATACAACTTTCCGGTTAAGTATGACGAGTCGTTTCTTTTCGTGTTACACAAAAGCTTGATCAACTTCAAATCTGAACGCAGAATTACTCGTCAAGAAAATGACGGTATGCAAAATGAACGGTCTGGAGAAGTCTCGCTGCACAACTTACCAGGAAGACCGAACAGTACCCCATGCATCCATTTTCTGAAAAGTTTGCGCTCTATTGTTATTTTTGACGATATCACCTGCGCGGCAGACGAGATCTTTGATATCATACATACACTGTGCATATTCGACAAAGCCCATCGGACTGTTCAGTTCATACAGTTAAATGAGGAATAACAACCATCATAACCAAGTGGATGTCTTGCCTACATCGCGGGTTGGTGGTTACGCACAATTGTCCGTGCTTAAAAGAGCTACGTAAAACGTCCAATACATACATTTCAACGGTTTCCTGCAATTTAAAGTAAACCGAAACCTAATTACTTCACGCCGGTCGGTGAGGCACAGTGGTGGCTAAGTGTATAAGGTCGTGGCGTTTGGATTTAAGCCCGCGGTCGACATCCGCCGACTGCCTTGGCAACCTCCCTATTTGGTCAGCCCCCGTTGCCTGACGGGTCTCTTCCTGAAAAATGGCGTACACTATAATTCATTATTAAAGAAAGTAAAAGATAAAAGACAAAAGGAAGATTTGCACTGAAGATACCATAGATGAGGAGCTCAGTCTTTTATAGTTGTTTCACGGACAAAATCATCGGATAGTTTGAAGAAAGCGACGGTAAAAAAAGAAAGCTCCGTACATCAGGCTGCCATTTAAAGAGGACATTCCAACGGACGTCATTTGTTGAACATTGACCGAGTCTGTGAGTAAGACGTTCTATGCGGCAAAACTGTATATCTCGCCTAAATCAAAGCCACTCGTGAATTCACTCGTAAAGGATGGCCTACCGGATTCTATGGACTCATTCTGTATGTATTTATTTACCAGTTCCTATAGGAAATCTTACCTCTGCGTACAACCACACGCCTGTTCGGGTACGCCCGTGAACACCACCCGGCCTGATTAAATACTGAAGCGATCAAAACTATCGTGACTGCTTTGCGTTCACACGTGGTGCGTTCCAGCCACTTAGTAAATGCGATTGAATCGTTGGGACTAACCTAAACATTTTTAACTGAGTTATAAAGATTGGTGAAACCCCGAGGTCTTACTCTACAGCTGAACCTGTGATCTACCATTTTGTACCCGAAAACACTTGACACAAACAGTGAAGCATCCGTTGCCCACTCGTTACCTCTAAAAATCCCTCGAATCTCTTACAGACGTGGGTCACGTGCATGAACCGCATCCCGTCTCCAGCCTCGACCCCCCCCTGGAAATTCATAATCTTAACCATTATTTGTTTCATACAATTAACCACATAAACAACAGAGAACCTTTTGATTATTAGAATCGCAACCTGTGGTACTCACCTCCTAGTCATTGTAAATCATGCTTAATGCTATGTTTTGGCATGATTGCAAACAACTGAAAACGAGCATGTTCGTCACACCGTGTTGTTTCTCAATAAATGCATTGGTCTGTCTACATTATCATCATTGACTTAGCACGTGATACGCAACCTGCTCCGGAACTGAATAGTGCCATATTAATGTTTTCCAAGTTGAGCATTAAAATTGCCAGCTGCACGACGATGTCGGAGCGTTTGCTTCTGCGAGCCATTGATAAGTTCAGCATTAACTTCACCAAAATGTACCGGGAGCCTTCGTTTACTTCTATTTTCTTATAGCTTTTGTTTTCATTTACCGTATGCGTCCGATTTACTCTTTTTGTGTGTTTTTCGGTGGTCAGACAATCCATGTTAAACCCTCTTTTATTGAATCATTGGGATGTAAGGTGGTGAACACAGAAGACTGTTCATGTGCATGTCTTCCTGGATGCATTGCTTAAATCATATCGATGTTGAAACCATAATGTGTGTATAGTCTTTCTCAAATCAGGAATGTGATCATACAAGTTTGTCGATAACGTGTGTAATCAATGGAAACACTGTCCGTCGGTTTATTTTGCGTGTTCACGCGGAGTTATAATTAGGAGCGATGGGCCTACTGAAAAAGGGTTTTCGGAAAAAAGCATGGGAGTTTTTGAGCGGATTATTCATCTCTGTTAACCACCCCTATCTCCGTTCCAACTAACACACACTCATACCGAGGTGCAATTGCTGCACACACACACACACACACACACTATACGCGTTTACTGATGTGTAGACAGATCAAAGCCACATTAAAGCCATGGTATGTTGCTGTCAACACACCCGAAGGTTTACACGTGTGAATTGACTGGGATGTTTCCATTCAACCCTATGGTATGTCAGTCATTTTTAATCTGCTTTTCATATACTACGTCCCGATTGATCAACAATTTGGATGCCATGGTGCACTTTACCCCATCCAATTTTGAATATCGACACTGGCAGTAAAAAAAAATGAAATTTCGACTTTTCACAGTGGCCCAATGACACTATTTTCCGTATCGATTTTTCTTTTTATCGGTCCACAAGAAAAGCTCCTTGTCAGTATTCTTTCCTAAATCATTTGTCATATACTTCAATACACACCAACTTAACCACACATGGGTAAGGTTCTCATTCCTGCTGGTCTTCATGCCTACCTGCAACAAGTTTTTAAATCATGTACACCAAACGTTATTGACTCATCTTGAGTCACGA
>LUCM01005274.1:26267-57903 GCA_008360955.1 Fasciolopsis buskii | reverse complement strand
TGAGCTAGTGGGGGTTGGATGATAGCGATCTAGAGCCAGGACTGGCTAGCTGAAAAGCAGAAATCGAAACCGTGATTAGCTTTACTCAACATACATCACCCGATATTTTGTGTTCACTACCTGCGCCTGTATAAAACGTACACAAATCGGGTTATAGACCCTGCGCGATATGAACCCTAAGACCCAAACAAAAGTAAGGGTTGCCTTAAGGAGCCCCACTATTTGGTCATAAAATCACCTCTGCAAGACGAACCCAGGAGTGGGACTCCCAACAAGCGGTGGGGAACCGGTGACCGGCATTATAGTTCATACGCATTCTCACCAAAGACAACAGGTACCCAACAATCTCCGGGGTTCAAACGGAGACGACTTCGAATTAATTCAGTTTGTATGCTCACACTACAGCACAGAGCCTGCCAACGAAAACGAGCTATTGCGCTGTTCATGAATGGCCACAGTCGCTACGTCTTGAGTGATGCATCCCATGTCAATTACCGTCTTCAGTGGTTTCTCACGACGTAAATTACAGAAACACAAAACTGATGTCGACAAGACAGCACCATTACGGTGATCAGTAGAAGGCATTTAAACAAACCTCCGTAGAATACGCCCAAAATATGATTATCCGCTAAACAGTATTCTTAAAGGCAAAATTAAACGTCAATGATATGCCCGACGGCAAAGTCATACGTCAACGATATGGGCTCAATTTTACCAGCAAATGATGAACGGGTAAAAAAACAGAGAAATGAAATCCCACGTAAGATACTAGAGTGAAGTCCAACAGATCTAACACTAACGATATGCAAGCAACTGTGACAGCAATGCCAACGGATTCCTTTTGCACTTTGTGGAGTGAATGCTTGCCAAATGCAAGCATACGACGTCCCGAACACTGACGATTTATTGGTGTGCATGATCTCGTCTCATCCACGGCTAATCACCAATGTGACAGTCCCCTATTGTGTCTGCAACCTGGACAGCCTTCATATAGCACACATGTCCGTTCAAATCGATTCAGTGATCACGATGAAGCTGTCGACTGTGTTGACCAATGTGATCGATAATTTGAGTATTGTAAAAGAAAATAAAGCCAAGTGTGTCACGTTAGAACCACGTGTAGTCAAGATAGGCTGTCGACGTCCACGTTACCAAAAACACATAGGGATTTCGCTGTTAGACCTTGGACTAAACGACTGATAGTTGTGAACAGAATAAGGAGTACATTCACCCAGAGGTCCTGAGCTGGGTATAATCACAGTTAATTTAAATGAATTCCGTCGAAAACCCGATAAGACGGACTATCAGGTGACAGACAAAAATTGGAAACAGCTTGTCAGTCTGTTTCCACAGGTCATCGAGTCAGAAGGATTTTGACGGAACAGATCACAACCAGCGTATTTCTTCCCAAATCTGGACGCTGTTAGATCACTTGGTACCACTATTTTGTGCTTTTTTCTGAAGTGTCGACTCTGGTACTACCATGCTCATATTATTCAATTATTTGGTGACAATCTAATGCCTATATTTTTAAGCGAACCAAAGGTTACACGAAGTAATTGCATTAATACTCACCAATTTCACAACAGTTGCTTCATTTTTGCTGTCTTGCGGCTTTAGTTCCTGTCCGCCATCTCACGACGGTGCTCTGCTCCGACGGTGCTCTGCTCCGACGGCCGACTAACGCTCCTTTGCTGTCTTCTCTGTCTCAGACAATGGCATCCTACCGGAGGATCGTCCGTGCACTGTACGCTTGTGATGGTCAGCTCATTTCATTCGAATCAGCAACCTTGTCATAATACGAATTCTAATGAAAATAACTGGGAGAACACAAAATGCTAATGAAGAGTTCTTTGCTCAAAAAAATGCGTGAATCTGTCATTTAGCATACGAATCCCCGCATATCGTGACTGGACCCACCAATTGTTTCGAATCTTACATAATTAAAGTTTGCTTTGGATGCAGTTATGCTAGGCATTGCATATCTTCAGCGGCCAGCTAGTTTCTAGGTTGTCTAACGATTATAAAGCTATCAAAAGTGAACACATGCGCCTCAAGAAGTGTCAGCATAAGCTACATCGAAGTGTTTGTGGTGTCATTCTGAGACCTGTGAAATCAGATGCATTTTTAGGTATCAGTTAGGCTTTAAACATTAATGCATGTGAAATTTCACCACCGTTCAGTGTATTAAGGTGACTCTCGTCGTATTCTGCAATCACAGATTAGGTGAAAATCGAAATCCCAGTGGACATCCACACACTACATTTCCAGCTCAACTTTGCCCAACTACTTATCAAAAATTGAGAGTAACTGACAATTACAAAACCAACTGCATACATGCCAGTAGCACACTTTAGCACTGGTCGCTGATATACAAGAAACATATCAAGCTGCGTGATGACCGGTTGAAAGGTTTTTGGTGAAATTTGATTTAAACGCGCAACCGGTTCCAGTTTCGGTCTTAACAGCAATTAAGCCTGTACCGATGTACACTGATTACGGTCGCCACCTTATATCACCGTATACTCGAAAATAAAATGAAAGACGAACATTGAGGAAGCAGTTATGAGGTCATAAACAAAAGCAATTGTGTGAAAGACAGAACAATGCAGATTGTGACATTTATCCATATCACCTAAGCTTTCGGGTGAATCCAATGGATCTCGTGGATACGGAAACCCAACTGAGTTCACTCGATTCGGTCCATTGATTAAGATTTTCATACCGTTCCAACAAATCCTGCAACGACCACTCTGAAACATCTTCCAGACAATACCTGTCACTGACAACAGCGTATAGCAGGTCAAGCGATCTGCACGAATACGCAGCAAATAATCCGGTCGTCGCGGCCCACTTTGATTCAGTTCTCCTTCTAAGGATTGAATTCTAGGGCTTAGTACCTTGTACTAAACGTCCGAAGTGCTAACAAAATTCTCCCAACATGTTAGATGTCGATGTTAAATCACCAAAAATCTTTTTGGACGTCCCTTCCGAAAAGATACGTTTCAAAATCGTGTAGCAGGAGGGACCTCAGCGCTTCGATGTAAACTCGGTCTTTTACTGATAATCAGATGTCACGCCAACGAGACATGTCTCGAATAGGTAAACACCAATCAGACCTATTTCATATGAGACGGCACTTCATCTGATATACTGTCACCTGATGAGATATAAATGATCAGATAAAAAAAAATCATCCATTTTCCCTGACTCCCGTCGTCCATTAACAAAATCTGACTTTGGGCCAGTCTAGTCTTGTAACACTTGACAAAAGGAAAGTGGAAAATGTGCCCCAAATATACCTACAATGTTTTTCAGATGGTCCATGGACCCTTGCAACTTACCTGAGTCTGCTTTCAAAAGCCTGTCATCAGCATTTTCGAAGGCGAACATGACACTTTCGGAGAATATATTATACATACATATGCATTCACAGATTTGTGACAACAGAAGCATGGTGGCATAGGAAGAAAGTGCCAGAGGAAGGAGGACAAGAAACCGAGACTTTTGTGTAAAATTGGTCACGCTCGTCAGCATGTCCAACATTTCCTCGAGCACATCATCGACTGTCTGACGCTGTTCACAGTTTTTCTCGATCGTCCATTCTAGAATGTGCCTATTTATTCAAGAGTGCATCTGTAGCCTTTGTGCAACCAAGAGTGATATGCAGGACAGTGGGATTGATTGACTGGTTCATATTACCTGTTGTGGTAAACATTGCGCGTCAGTGGGATACAAGGGACAAGAGTCTCACGCAGTCAACGGGATACATTTGAAACCTAACAAAGACACCAGAAAACCCGTGGTACTTTTTAAGTGAAACCCTTTACAGGCGAAAACTCACCACGCCATCCACACTGCCGCTAATGTCTTCGGCCCCTATTTCATTGAGCGTGGGTCTACTTTATTTATGGCTAACTAGCAACATTTGTGGTCTTTTCCTTAGCCGTACCCATAAAAACGTCAAATGGGATAAATTTGTACCCTTGGACCTAGCTGAAACTTAGAGGCAGCAAACATCATTACATGAGGATAGAACGATTTCAATTATCACGTTAATAAGAAATTGAGAAGGATGGATGGAAGAGGTAAACCCTGACGAGTAGCACGCCTTATAATGTACTCAGAGACGGAGGGAAAGACTTGAAAGTATACAACAGGTCAACTGACGTCAAGCATATTCATCTACAACCTAGTTTTCAGCGTCACCTGTCGCTGGGGGCAACACTCTTTATGGCCTACTTCCAGCGTTCACCCTGGTTGGTTGTGCTGAAAAGCGCGTAAAAGGCTGAAACTGGAAACCAATTAAATGGCTATCATCTAGAAGCAGTTGTGCTAGACGGTTGCTTTTCTTCAGTGCAACCAGAGACTAGAAGCAAAAGGAGACGAGCGCGGACATCACCACCATCGTTTAGCCCGGAAAGCCCCACTGATCACTGCCTTTTCCACAGGGTTACATTTTCCTATAAAAAGAGTGAATATCCAAGGGAACCAGGAAATGGACCTACACAGGTGGGAAAATATAAGAATGCTTCAGTAGCCAACGCACGGAACACAGTCTAACTGCACAAAAGTACTCTTTCAATAGAAAATGACAACATGCTCTCCATTGTTCACGGTTTGTTGCTATAACCTCCAACATTTCCAAAAATCTAGTGGAGGGGTCTTTCGGACCCCAACCACGAAGAAGTGAGCACCTAGTTTACTTAAGTTCGCTGTACATTTTCTAACCCCACGTTGCCACACCATCCGCTGACTTCCACATGGCATCTTCAATCCCTTGGAAGGAATGCAAAATAGGACACGGTATTGTAGACGAGTGTCCCCCGTACACATCTCTTGACCCAACCAGCGTAATCTACTCAGCTTCATAATCTGAGATAAGGTATTCTCAGAATCAGTACGTGGTACTAGATTCCTGACCTCCACATTACTCACCCAGTCACTCCATCCAATCTTAGTGATACTGCGTGGACATCGGTGATCAAGAACCACCAAGCGACGAACATCACCCAAAAGCATACTCGCAGCCATACAACAGAACTGAGCACACTAAGACAGTACACACGACCTGTCAACTTCAGTGAAATACCAAGTGTTCGCCACAAATGCTTCGGTCCAGCGTAAGCTGCTGGAGTCTTCGATATACGCACGTTTACCTCCACAGCCGAGCTACCATCGTTTGAGAAGCAGCTACCAAGCTCAGTGAAACGGTCTACAATCGTTAGTTCCTCCCAATCCAGTATCAAGTTCGGCACTGTTGTCGTCCAGTCCTGTAACAGTAATTTACACTTTGAAGGTGCAAAGCACATGCCAAACCGAGCTACAGATTTCGAGAGTCTGTCTAGTGCGCGTTGTGCATGGTCCTTTGATTTGAACGAGCACTTGGCGACATCTGCATAACCTAGGTGACACAGCTTTTCTAAATTTGCTAATTCTACGCGTACATCCTGGAGACCTCCTATAAAATCTCGCATCACGTTGTCCACGACGAAGTTGAACAGGAATGGAAAGATGGGACAGCCTTGATGAACACCGCTATTCGTTTCGAAAGAACCTGACAACTCACCGTATACTCTCACGTATCCATAGGTATGCAATTGCACTTCTCGAACTAGGTCCATGAACTTTCTTGGCATACGCGTCCAGTGAAGAGCACTGAGTAACAATGTCCAGTTCACTGAGTCGAATGTGCCTTTTAAGTCGATTGTCCGGTGGTGGCGAGTGTCGTGCTTCGAGTATCTTGTGAAGAGTAAATTCAGGTCGATACAACCTCAACCTGTATCAAATCCGGCTTTTTGCTCACGGATGTTACTCCCGCGAATCAGAGGGCTTAGCTGAGACCTTAGTAACTATCGAAATTTAAATAATCCCATAATGGTTGCTATAGCCACTGGGTATACCCGTCTTGAAGATGGGTAGAATCAGTGACTCAATCCACGAAAACGGAATACGCCCCTCGTTCTAAACACTCTGGGGCAAGGAAGTAAGTGCTTTTATCAAGTCTTCTCCACCAAGTTTGAAAAGAACTGGGGAAAGTTCGTCGGGACCGGCCAACTGTCCCCTCTTCAGAAGTCGTATATTCGACTCAACCTATACTCCCGGTGATAACTCGAGAGACACCCACCAAAGATTCGCAGCTGCGGAGGTTGGACTGACTAAATTAACGTGCGGCCAGCTAAAGTGCTCCTTGAAGTGTTCAGCCCAGCAGTTGATGGGTTCTCCATCGCTATGTCATACGATTTCACCAAACAAAGTTTCCCGCTAGGGGGTGACGCAAAAAGCCCAAACGGTTTTTGAATGTTAACTGAAGTAGCTACCAGTTCTATTTCTTCTGCCACCTTGACCCACCAGTTTTCACGGTTCTTAGTGAAGCTTAACATCAATTGACGCCGAGGCTGTCAAGGCATCTCATTAACCTCCTTACTTTTAGAAAGCCGTCGTTTTTGCTTTATTAGCTTCAGCGACGCTTGTTAGACCCAGTATCTCTGATGGAAATTCTACCTGAGACCACAGGCGAAATCTGTTGTCAAATGCATCGCCTGCCTGACTTGATCCTACTGCTCGCCTACATTGCTGTTCATCAAAGTTTTTAGTTCTTCGGACAGTTTCTGTTCATAGCTGTTGCGAACAGCCGAATCACACAGACGTTCGAAGACTAATCGGGTTTGTGGCCTGCGTGCAGAGCCGTCGATCTGCTGCAAAGATCGTATTAAAACTAACGCATGGTCCGATTCGACGTACGTGGTCCATTAAGATCTACAGTTGGGGACAGAACCGCGCCAGCGGTACCTCATTGCAATATGGTCAATCTGACTCAGAAAACCTGTCGAGTTAGAGCGCCATGTTGCCGTGCGACGCGAACGGTGTCGGAAAATCGTGCTAGACAGAGATAAATTATTGTCAGCACAAAATTAGAGAAGCCTTTCACCGTTATCTGTTCGCTGAGTAGGTAAGCTGCAGCGCCCACCTAAACAGGCTTCCGATACATTCAGTTTCCAACTTGTGCTTTAAAATCACCTGCCATCACTGCAATGACAGAGCATTCGCTCTTCCGAACGAGAGTGACGAGTTCGTCACAAAACTCATCTTCCTTCATGTCAGTGCTGCAGTCTGTTGGAGCGTATACCGAGATGACAAATAAACTGCACTTAACACTACTATCCTTCCGGACGCCGACTGATCCCTGCAGTCTCACGGCCCACAAACGACTGTTAACTGGGATCCGCTCCAGCCTTCTCACTCAAGACTATTCCTACAAAGCGTTGGTCCACAGCTCGAGCTGTTTTGTCTCCTGAAGCGTGCAGCAAATATCTTGACGAGACGTTTGGTGCAGTTAGCTGAATTACTCTACTCGAATTCTGAGGTCGTGCTTCACTGAAACAGAAGACATCAATCAAAAGTGAGTCTACTGTCAAAGCCAAACAAGCCTGTTGGCCAGCCTGTATTAAAGTGAGCGAACTGAAGGAACCGCGATTCAGAGGCTGACTAAGCTTAAGAGAATGTGAGCTAGCAGACCTAAAACCACTTGCTACACTATTCGACAATGAGCCGTTGCGAGTATGGGGCTTATCAGTAACGAAATTATGAGTAGGCAGAGGGGGCAAAGAGATCCGGTTGGAGATGGAAGAGACGGACTACATAAAGGAGAGGGACCTCTGAGCAGTGGTGTACTTAAAACTACCCACCCCACTGAATGTAATAGGCAGCGCGGTCCTGATTATCCTGCGCGACAGCCAGTGCAGTTTGGAATTATTTGTAGACGTGTAACTCATGGAGATTGGTGGACAGCTATTGTTATGGAGTCCGGCTGCTAAGCCCAACTATTAGGGTTCTCAACCAAAACCCTTGGTTCTGACAAGAACCTGACAGCAAGGCAGCTGGGTATAGCTGAGTAAAATCTCATCTATTCGGGTCAATTATTCATCCACTCATTTCTTCCCGATTTGCTGCCAGATCAGACCAACCACAGACCGGGAGGATCAAGAGACTTCTTCATCAGGCCTCTATCCACCGGCCTTCCAACCATGCTTGTATCTTCGGCTTGTGTTGATCGTTGGGTCATGGAGGCACGCAAGCCTTCACGTCACATCAAGATGTAGTCTAGTTGTGATAGTTGGTTTGTTATAGTTTAATTTCTTCCAGTTGGTTGTTTCGTTGGTGCCAAGCTTGTTCTCAAGACGATGTCTTATATATAAATATTGTAGAGGCGGGAAGGCGTACACCGAGTTATGACGTTTATTGTGATGTTTCGATATATACATATATATACCCTCCCAATGAGAGAGAGCCGGATGTCATTACGGGGCTACTAGTTAGGCAGACTCCCAGAAGCTATGTTGACTTTCGCTATTCGTGATGTGACCTCCTCCCCAACGCCTCATTAACATCATCGTTCAGCGTTAAATAGCAAGGCAAGCCTCACTGACCACTGCCTTTTCCCTAGAGTTACACGTTTCTATAGAAAGAGTGAATGTCCAAGGGGAACAGGGAGTGGACCTACATAGGCGGGGGGAAGATAAGATGCTCCTGCACCCAACGCACAGAACACAGTCTAACCGTACAAACACACTCAATCAATCATTCTGATTCGATAGAAAATGACAGCACGATCGCCACTGTCCACGGTTTCTTGTCATATCCTTCAGTGTCTCCAGCCAGCTAGTTGACGGGTCTTTCGGAACTCAAGATGCGAGGCACCTAATTTACCTAAGTTCTATCTACATTTTTTCCACCCGCACAGCCATGTCATCTGTTGACTTCCGCATGGCTTTTTCCATTCTTCGGAAGGAACACAAAATAGGGCACGGTATGGTTGTCGATTGTTCGCCATACACAGCAGGTGACCCAACCAGCATAGTCTACTAAGTTTCATACGCTAAAATAAGGTATCCTGAGAGCCCACACTTACTATTAGATTCCTGACTTCCACATAACTCACCTGGTCACTCCATCCAATCCTTGCCATACTACGTAGACATTAGTGGTCGAAAACCTCCAACCGACGAACATCGCCCACACGCATACTCCACGTCTCGCAACCGTACAACAGAACTGAACGCACTGCGGCACAGTACACACGACCTTTCAACCTCAGTGAAATATCAGGCCGACGCCACAAGTGCTTCAATCCAGCGTAAGCTGCCCGAGCCTTGGATATACGCATACTCGCCATCAATCCCGAGCTACCATCGTTAGACACGCAGCTACCAAGGTAGGTGAAACGGTCCACACTCGTTAATTCCTCTCTACCGGATGGTATCAATTTCGGACTACTGTCATCCAGTTCTGTAACAGCACCTTGCAATTTGAAGGTGCAGAGGACATGCCGAACCGAGCAACCGATCTCGAAAGTCTATCTAGTGCCCGTTGTGCATGGTCCGCAGACTCGAACAGACACACAATGTCATCTGCGTAGTGTAGGTTACATAGCTTCCCTCCATTTCCCAGTTCGACTCCTACATCCTGGAGACCTCTTAAAGCATTTTCTATCACCTCGTCCATGACGAAGTTAAACTGGAATGGGGAGATGGGACACCCCAACGCCTCCGCCAGTTGTAGTTAGACTCCCGGAGTACTTGAAGCTATTGATTGCTTATAAACAATCAACACAACGGTTGATTAAATGCATAAGCTATTTCCATCACTGAAGAAGTACCTTTCCTTTTGAAGATGCAAAGAACATCGTATCAGGATACCTCGATCACCAAGGGGTCCAACGCATGTTGAACTACCCGTGCGTCGTCCCTCAGCAAAGCGGTCTCATCGGCAAACTCGAAGCTAAAAGCTGTTCAATCGTCCAATAGGCCAGGTAGGGCGTCCTGTAGGACATCCTCAATGATAAAGTTAAACAGAAATGGGGCTATGGGACAGGCTTGTGGTGCTCCACTAGGGATGACGAAATGTGGCGAAAGCTGACCATAAGCCCTAACTTGACCAGAGGTATGACGGTACAAGCATATTGCCAACGCAACAACATATAAATAGAATCATATGGAAAGTGGATAAGAGGGGGAGTAATAAAAATGATTATGATCTTAGTAAACAAGGACAAACCAACTTTTTTGTTTTCACCGTAAACGCTGATTTTTTGTTGTTTTCCGTGTTTATTTGAAGGGGACGAATTTTACATACAGGCCATGCAGCATTCGCACCACTGACTTCGTTTCTAAGCCACATCTGTCAGCCTCGCCAACCAACAACAACCCTCATCTCTTGAGCCCCAACCACAAAGGCGCAAAGCACCAACCGAGGCCAAAACCGAAGTTAAATTATTCACACCTATGTGCCAAATCATAACGTGACCACCGCGTCGCTTCTTCCAGCCTCGCCCAGCACGTTCAAAAAGAACAAAAAAAGGCAGGTGATGAGTAGGCATACACAGTACATGTCCAAGCCACCGAAGGCAATTGAGGGTGATTACCTTGGTCAGAAGACGACCGTCTATGCCCAACACAACGACCACGCACCTCCCCATTGCTCACCAGGTGTACTCATCAGACTCGAAAAACGCTTCGAACACAGAGGATCACCAAGCATCAACAACACGGATGGGCCAAGTCGCGCAACCGTAAAGAACACTACGAACCGTGGCACTGCACACCCTTCCTTTGATGAAAACCCGGATATGCTGGTGGCGCTACAAGTGTCGCAAGTTCGCAAAAACTGCTCTGACTTTCGCAATCCGTAGTGTGACCACGTCCCCAACACCTCCGTCAAGTGTTATCGGGCTCCTGAGGTACCTGAAGCTATTGACTACCTCTAACAGACCACCACAAGGGGTGAGTGCAGGTACAAGCTCAACGAGAAAGTTGGAAAGAGATAGGGATATAGGTAATCCCTATCGTACTCCAGTGGAGAGGATGAAGATTGACGAAAGCTGGCCATAAGCCCTAACCCAACCTGATGTATGGCGATACAACCCTTTGGGGACCGTCACTTACTTTTCAGGTACTCCAATGTCCAACAAATATTGCCATAGTTCAGATCTGCCAACAGAGTTAATGGCTGCTTGAATATCTAAGAATACGATTATTCTTGGTCTTTTGAAAGTAAGACGATGATCTAACACCTTTCGCATGATGATTTGATCGATGCATCCACGACTAGCACGAGATCCAGCCCGTTCCTCACGAGTTCGCCCCTCATGCTTGTTGTACAACCTGCGAGAAATGACGGGAAAGCATACCCCACATCCGCTACGGCTCATTACATGTGTATGGGGGGGGGAGAACTATGATCCTGAAACTTGGAACATAACCGCATACGGTCTCAGTAAGTGGTATTTTGTCGATACACCGCTTTTCCCCTAATTGTCTGCTAGTTGTTTCTACAAGGGCCAACCAGTAGTTTGCCGGGCAGAGACAGATACTGGCCTGGCAAGTAGCTTCGTGACTGAAGTTCGTTCAAGTATTTTGCATAAATCTGCGTCCTGACCATGTGCCACTAGGGGTTTAGCCAAAGGGGGGAAAGACACGATAGGAAAAATAAGGAAGCATTGTGCATAGCTCACTGAACATGTGATAGTAATCCCATGCTTCACTTTTCACATCATCGTTTATCCAACAGAACCCACAGTTCGTCAGTGGGCTCAACCTTACCCCATGGCCCGGGGCCGAAATAGGAAGTCGACTTAGGAGATCCCATTCCAAACAGCTGACCAGATCTATAATATAAAGTAGCAACATAACCTGAATACCTCTTAGCCCACTAGCAGTCGACGGCTGATCATCCGCTCCATATGCCCTTTTGATGAAGCTAGACATCCCGAATCCTTAGCACAACTTAGTAGATTCCGCACAGCACAATGCCATATGCTTCATGTGCCACCCGCAGTTGTTCTGGAATCAGTGTCTAACTATCTTTATTATGTTTAATATTAGTCCACGTGGTGTGGGCACCATCGTCCGTTTTCGCATCTGCGCCTCGGGAGGCCGGTGGGTAAAAAGCCCTCAAGAGAGACTACTTGAGACTCACGGTCACATGGGGAGGCTTCGGGCGGCACCCACAAAGTACCCAACCGAGATCCCGAGACACCCACGCCTAAACAATGCTGAAATGTCTGAACTTTGTCTGACCTCTACCAATTGACTTGTTTGCCATGACTTCATATTCACCTCGAGGTGTGCGTCTTGCATAGTTCTTTGGGTTTCGCAGGCATTCTAGTCATCAAACTATGTAAAGGTGTAGTCACAGTGAGATGGACAGTTGATCCGAAACCTACCGGACGTCCAGCTGCACTGATTTCGGTGGAATTCAGGTTCCGATAAATTTTGGGCAGAGGTTGGCTCGCATTTTTCCAGTAGAATATTGAATTCATATCATTACAATAATAACCTGTGGAGTCGTTTCGAGTACGTGTCGATCAAGACGGCAAACCACTCACCACGGAAAGCTTTATTCAACATTACTATTTTACTATTTTGGGTCAGTTGACGCCAACCATAAGGCGGTAGTGGAGATATTAATTTTGGTACAAACGGTCTTATCGCTAGTCAGCTAGAGAAATCCTTATTAGTGCCCTTCAAAAAATCAGTCGCAACGTATAGCTATACCGAATGTCCACTGGATAACGACCCTGAAATTTCCGTCTTTCTCCTAACAAGATTGCTGGCACTGGAGTCATGGTTTCCTCAGGTAGAGAACCCCCACTCTGTACTAAAGGTGGAGCCAGAACGGCTAACACATTTTACTTCGGTCCCCATATTTTAGGTAGACTTCGGTAAGCAAATTACTAACAACGAATCTAAAATTGACGTTTGTTAGCCCCAACTATTAACGAAAACCAGTTTTATAATCGAAGGACATAAACGTAGTTTAATTAACTATGAAACTGTGTACATGTTGAAAAAACAAAATGGTATACAATGATGCCTTGCATCAGATTATTCTTTAGCTGAATCTTTATCCACATGAAATGGTTCTTCAACGGGTAATTCGCCACAGTCGGAAATAGTGACCTCAAGCACCGGTGTATCTTTATGGTCTGTCTTTGTGTTTTCGATTTTCCGGACGACGTCCTGGATGGCGATAGACAGAATTAATCACAACTCACCATCCCACTCAAAACTTTTCCAAATACAACATGTTTTCCATCCAACCAGTGGGTTTTTGCGGTAGTAATAAAGAACTGACTACCATTGGAATCCGGGCCTAGAGGTGATTACTTACACAAGAGTGAGCATACCAGCATTAGCCATGGACAACCACCCAGAGCCGTAGTGGTTCAATTTGAAGTTTTCATCTTCGAATCTTTTTCCGTATATACTTTTGCCTTTCAAATACATAACGAACAGACAAGAACTAACCTCCCGTGCCGTCACCATGAGTAAAGTCACCACCTTGTATCATGAAATCCTTAATGACACGGTGAAACTTGCTTCCCTTGTAACCCTCCGTTTTCCCTTCAAACTTAAAACATTAGAAAAAACACTGATGACTCGTACATCGTGTCCCTTGGCAAGGGCAACGAAATTTTTTACAGTCCTGCTGACGGTTGCTCCAAAAAGTCCGATTTCTATTCTCCCAGCGGGTTCCGAACCAATGGTGATGTCAAAGAAGACCTTGTGAGTAACTTTCGGTCCGTTCGCTGCATTCGCGGAAAAGGATATGTAATGGATGAGTATGAACACTGTGCACAACAACGATAACATGACGAGGGAGCGGGAAAACAGGATCCTAACAAATTGCACAAAGACTGGGGACGGCCGAACGTCAGCCAATCGCGCAGCGAAACGCAGTTAAGGCCAGTGAATGACCTTCAGTTCCAATCCCAGCTAGATCACAGGACTATGCAGCTTGATGCCTGAATGTCCAGGTTCTCACGCCGAGAGCCCATCGGATCTGACGATGCTTCGACAACAGGAGGGAGGAAGGCCTTCTTCAGATCCTACAACGGGGAGATAATTAATGAGATGCTTTTCTCTTGAGCATTTCCTAAGCCCAAAATTTCACACCCCATCCTCCCCAAATACAACTAGCTATGCATTATCTAGTCTCCACTTGAATTCGCTCACTAATTCCACATCGGCCACTTCCTCGGTAGCCTGCTCCAGCCATTCGCCATTAGTACGGCTAACGATTTGCTTCTATACCCGGTGGTCACATGCTCTCGCGTAACAGTTTCCTCGTTTCTTCCGCGTGTTTCATTCCCCCCATCTGGGGTATGGCACCGAGGTGACCCCGTTCCTCGGCCAGACCCTTAATGATCTTGATGGCCTGTATTAAGTCACCTCTTCCGTACGTCTTTCCAAGAAGTGCAGGCCAAGAGCCTTCGGCCTATGCTCATATCCCACATGTCTCAAGTGTGCAAACCACCGTGCAAAAATGCGCTGAACCAGTTTCAGCACCTTCCTATATCTTACCAAATATGGCCTCCGTGCCTGGATACAGTATTCCAAGTGCTGTCGGACAAATGACTTGAACATTGGCAGAAGAACGTTGAACCTCCTAGATCCTACAGTCGTCGTAAGTTGGCGGCGGGCACATCATGCATTCCTGGCTGCCATCAGACATTGCAGACTAGGTTTGAAGTCTGCACACACGATTATCCCGAAGTATTTTGTTTGCTGACTTTGTTCCATCGATACCTGATGCCCATGTGGCGAGGGGAATATATTTCTCTTTCCAAGAGCCTCTGGCATGTGTTCAAGTTCAACGAAAAAATCCCATCTTACCGACCACTGGTGAACTCTATCCAGTTGTCTCTGGATGGACTCACTGCCTGTTGTCCCTAGTAGATCGATATTGTCAGTAAACATGAAAACTTCAGGTCAAGTTCGGTTCGGTACCAGCTCCGGCTAGATTACGGAAATATTCGGCGAGATGCCCGATCGTCCAGGTTCTTACACTCAGTGCTCTCTAGATAAGACGACGCATCCGTGGATGACACAGCAAATTTCGTATACGTTTATGGCTCCTCTTACTATCAACTTCAAAGACCTGTATAAGCAGCCGTCTTCCCTAAGACTTCCCAGGGAGCACAGGCCACACACCCTCAGCATCTGGTCATATCCCAAATGCCACAAATGTGCAAAGCATGGGATAAAAGCAGACCGAACCAGGTCCAGAATTTTCCTATTTTATACCAAAAATGATCTCCATGCTTGAGCAGAGTATTCCAAGTGCAGCCGGACAAATGACTTGAACAGTGGCAGAAGAACGTTAAGCCCTCTAGATCTTACGGTCCTCCTAAGCTGGCATAAGCCAAACTGTGTCTTCTTCGCCTCTTTCTGACATTGCAGACTACGTTGTTTAGTTCATTTTTCACAGGAAACGTTTCGGCCCGTGACTTTCGAGTGTCCAGAATTCTTTCGATGCTATACACTTCGACTGAGTATCCACCTTCTCCAAGTCCAGGTCAATGAGTCTTGCCAAAGGAAACAGAAAACAGAATACCAAACCTCACACCGAGGGTGGGCGCTTGTAGGAGTCTCAAGCGTTAGCAGCTTAAAACAAAAAAGTGAAAGGGACAAAAGAAAACTCGCCACGGTTCGTTCACAAGTCTTGAAGTCTTGAAGTGTTGCATGGTAAATGAGAAAGCCAAACATGTCCCCGTTGTAAAATCTAGATTGGTTGAAAATTCCTTTCTCCTCTTCTTTTCATTCCTCTCTCGATACTAAGCCCTTCCCATCCAACTTGCTCGTAATGATGCTGATTTTGGTCACTGCTTATTTTCGGCTCGATGTATTACCCTTCGTTGTATCGTCCGTGTGCTATTTATTTGAGATCGCTTTATAGACATTTGGTGCAGCCACGGGTCAATTGACTTGGGTTGGCTTGTTTTATTACAGTGCACTTTCGCCTCATTGTTCACGTTGGTCGACTGTAGACGTTCCGTTTGTTTGCGTTGATTTTTGGCTGCCACGCTCGGGTAAGTGTTGTTAGACGTGATCAAGCCTGCAGAATATCTTGTATTTACTTGAACAACGGAACTGGCACTTCCTATTTATTCTCTTTTATCGGGCGTTCATTTTGACGCCGTTTTTGTCCAATTTTTGACTAACCTTCGGCTGGATAATAACTGAGGCTCAATGTCAAAAATATGGCTGTTGTGTACATGATTTCTAACGCACGAATGCTACCGTAGGACTTGCGGAGCAATCTTGTTCTTTCTTGGGCTTCGCATCAAGTTGGGCTACTGGACGAAGATCCAAACTTTTGCTGGTTACAGCCTCTTATGGTTTCTCGCATTCAGCAAGGTAGTTGAATGCGGCGCATATTGGATCCGTAAAGACACGGAAATATTGTGATCCTGATTTTCACGATGTTCTTAAGGCAGGTTCGCACATCTGATGAAATCATTTTCAGATTTGAACACCGGCCCGTCCTCGTAGTCCAAACTTGGCATCCCACCCCGTAATTCGCAAGCAGTATCCATCGGCTGTCAAGTCTCCTCCGCAGCCGCAATTAGGATTCCCTCTTCCTATCAAATGATATTTAAATGGCATCAGTGCTATGATAGTGTTAGGTCGGCCAAGGCAACCCTGAGGACTACCAAATGTAACAGTCATAACCAATTAAGCCACAGAAGAGCCAAGCTTTAGAAAGATCTTCTGAGGTTCGGAGATTTTTGCGAACAAATGGTCCTTTAAAACAGTAGAATCAACTGCGTATTCCTATGGTAAAATGCAAGAGCCTTGAGTCTTCAACCGGCCTCACTCACAAGCAGCACTTTCAAATCCAATTAGATGAAGAGCCAACCATATCGGGCTCTCCACCACTCCAAACCAACATGGAAACTACGGCGACACTTACAGGAACAACTTTCAAGATATCGCTGAGGCATTCGTTCGCTTATTTGACTCTTGCCTAACAAATGAGACTAAGCTTCCGATCTCGTATCCACCTTGCTTGACGTCGGAGACACTCCACGGTTTATTTCTTGCTCAAGGAAATTGCCTTGCCGCTGAAAATAATAAAAGTCAGCTGCCGTCCGAAACCAGGTTCGTTACCAGCAGCTATCTTCGCGATCGGTAAAGGCGACATTTCAGTTTTGTTGTCCAAGTTATTTAGCCCCTTTTCTAATGTAATACTAATACCTCCCACTGGAACTCGCTTATCAATAATACCATACACAAGAAATGGCACGACTTTACCCAGCAGGTTATCGAATGATCGGCCATGCACCTATTATTTACAGAACCACGGAGCGCATGATTAAAAATCAGCTCATTACAAACCTTAAAAAGCAAGCTCGTCCACACTGGCCAACATGGTTTTTTCCAAAATAAATCTTGCGTTGCATACACGACCGACTGCATAAATGCGATCACGACAGCCACCTATCCGGAAAGCCGGTGATGTTAGTCCACTTGGACATGACAAATGCCTTTCATAGAGTATCCCAACGTAAGCGGATAAACAAAATCGAGTTCTACGGTATCATTATCCCTACGCTCTCATGGCTCACGATATATCTGTCATCAAGAAATCAAGTGGCAGATGAAAACGGTTACGCACCCCAACCAAGGCCAGTAGCGGGTGGTGTAGTCCAAGGCACTGTACTAGACTCACTGAAGTTTCTTTAGTAATTTGTTCATATTTTCAAAGTCATGAAAATTGGCATTTCTTCCCTATTTGCTGAAGACATCAAAGTATTGTGCACATTTCAGCTTGAGGCTATAGGTTTCATTATTGCCGAAATACCCCAGGTCACAGTATTGCTCAAAACTTGAGCCAACGAGTGGTTGGTGAGGTTCTTCGCCGATAAGGTTTGCTTACCTTGCTACAGTTCCACCTTGCCCATCGGGAGGTTAAAATTGAAAGTCAAACCACTCAAATTACCAGTGAGGCTCAAGGTTTGGGTCTAAAATATTTCTTTAGCTCCACCTTTTGGATTACGCAATTACTCAAACTGTAAAAGCCAACTAACGATTTGCGTTGCTACCAAGACCCCCGCGATTGAACTGGACTGAATGGAGTCCCTTCAAGACCCACGTCGAACCCATGTTGGAGCACCGTACCTTAACATTTTCCAAGAGGAGATAAAGCAACAGACTAACAATTGAAAACGTTCGGCTTGCATTTAGAAAACAGATGATTGGCATTTCATCGAACTTCAACCATAAGAAACCAAGTGTGGTGTTGAATTTCGAGCCTTTGTAACTTAGGCTTGTGAAAGAAAACTTGGGATTTTTATTTGCATCAGCAGAAGGAAACTGCCTCGAAAGCATGAGCTAATAGCCTTTGCTGATACACCGAAAACTGCTTTCGGCGCACGCTTTTTATTGTTAAATTTTCATCTTTGTCAATTTTGCTGCTGCAAAAGTTACGTCACCCACCGTCAGCTACCATGGTCTTCAAAAATCAACCCCCGGTTCCACTGACCTTACTAACTCTTATTCTTTTTTACTACCCTCAACCTTCGGACTCGGTAGTGCAACGTTCTTTTAGTATCACAGTAATTGCAACAACGATCTCCTTAAAGCTTTTCTTATCAAACGTTAGCTGTATATTTCCCGAATAGTTCGAGAAACGTGCTCCGACAAATGATCAAAAATTTTTAAGGGTTTTCTAGGTTGCAAGGAAGAAAATGGTGCACAAGTAAAAATAAATCCACAAAACTATCTAGATTATTCAAATTTTTTCAGAGCAAAACACCTGGCATTCCGCGAGGAATATTGTGCTTATACCGACAATTTTTGGATATCGCAGAGGCAGAATTCAATAGGCGGATGGCGGCAACTATCAATATACGGCTGCAGGACTCGGGTTCAGTGAGCTCAGAAAATTGACGGGAAGGTTTAACCTTGAAGAGGAAAGTCGATAAAATTCAAGAGTTTAGAATAAACTCTGTCAAAATGGACCAAACTTCTGCTGGAAAGAACTCAGGTGGACAACGGATCTTCAATACAATGACGAATATAATAAGGGATGTTAGCAATTTTTCCGCCATCCCTGCAGCCTATGAGATAATTGAAAGCCTTTGGGAAATGTAAATGAAAGAATGGTGATAAAATATTGCACCAAGCTATTGTTTGAAGACTTGAAAAAGAAAAACGTCATCCGCATTGACTAAGAAGTTGACAGTTAGTATGAAATGTGCTGAATAACATATCCGACACCGGCAAGACAATGTGGCGCATGAACTGTCCCAATTGTTTTTTCTTTTGAATTCAGAGTTCAAAATGATATCTGCTGCTGGCAAGAATAATCGGAGTACTGGGGAGAAACTGGTGAGGATGTTCGCAGGTATTTTGCGACGAAGATATTCAAACCAACAGGATTAATATGTGCCTGCCTTTGTGGCATTTATCTGTCAACTGTTTGGGCTAGTTGGGTACGTCCGAACAGCTACAGCACTAAGACCATGTAACCGGAAGAACTTCTTTGATCACAGCATATTAACTTTAGAGATCAAAGTATGTGGCCCTGATTTCCAAACAGACTTGGACGGTGTCGGTTTGCGTTGGTGAATCAGGTAAACTAAGAGCAATGTTCTACTTCGTGGCGGCCAGTGAAGCAAATTGCATTTTGCCGTCCGGGGATGGTACGCGCGAGCCCTGGGCAGGTTCGACTTCATGGTGTGCATAGGCTTGCAAGAATGAGGTGGGAATCTAGAAAATGCACTCTTAGCGAGGCAGGATTGCAAACAAGAAATTGTGAAACCAAAAAGAGCAGAAAGATGGAAACCCAGGTCTATTTCAGCTGGGGATTTTGATGGACGCATCAATGGGGATGGGAAATGACAAGCTGCCTTAAATGAGGCGCCGAATTGTTCCATTCCTTGGTTAAGAAAAGGGCAAATTCCACATGCGTCCGGGGAGGAAGGGTTAGATGAACACTTTCAATGTTATTTTGGAAGTAAGTGAGTATCAGATGCATAAACCAGCTCACTGATACGCCTTGCTACACAATTATTAGAAGAAAATGAATCTGAAGTGAAAAAGGCGTTGGTCACGTTTCATGAACGCAACATTTCGAGCTATTTACTGAGTCGTCCTGCCAACAACTGCATCGATATATACATTAAAGACTAATGAGAATGCACATTGCTGTAACTTGTCGAGTAAGTTGAACTGATGCCCCGAGCGTTATAAGTATTCCCATGATATTAACTTTCAGCCGATAGCCCAGGGCCGCCAAATGGTCTCTTACAACCACGGCGCAAGGAACGAGCAAATCTAACAGATTTTTCTACGATCCATCTCTTCCTGATTTGGTTTTTAAAATCAGCGGAGGCTGCAACTCATCTTTACACGTTGAGATAGTTTATTCCACGGGGGATATGTGGTGATGAAGAATATTGTTCTAAGTGCTGTCCTCGACGCCAAATGTCTACGCCTAGTAGAGCATAAGATTTAATTCTTAATTGGGATTCAAAGACGTACATGTTTTTACCAATATTCATAGAAAAAGGTTCAATTTACTTAAACTCCGTGAATCTTCAAACGATGGAGATGCAGTTCTGTGCAATGTCCCGTTCAGTTTAGCGAAGAACAATATCCCAGACGTCATTCTGCTGATTTTTGCTGAAGATTTTCAATTTCTAACCTATCTTTCTGTCGCATGTCAGAATATACGATGCATCAGCTATTTAGGATGCGTCGTAGATTGGTTTTATAAGTGAACAACCTAGCTCCTAGTTCTAAAAATTCTGTGCACTACCACAACTGATCTTTCAGCCTTTGGAACTTGAAGCAGTCTGTTCTAAG
Source organism: Fasciolopsis buskii (assembly GCA_008360955.1). Lineage (NCBI taxonomy): Eukaryota > Metazoa > Platyhelminthes > Trematoda > Plagiorchiida > Fasciolidae > Fasciolopsis > Fasciolopsis buskii. The sequence goes on along the minus strand of LUCM01005274.1, from coordinate 37,249 downwards.
AAGCTGGGTATGCTGGAATAATGAAAACTCAGGTCTCCGACTATATGAGTTTAAATCCGACAATTCCCTGAAGGATATGACATTTTCCAGCAAGCACGTTGCTTTTGTAGGCTGAGAATGGCATAGACCAAGTAAGAGGACAGCAGATCGTTTCCACCGTTATTTGTGGTGTTATTGAGGTCACTGGGAGAAAATATGCACACCTTTTATATCATATGGTTACAGATGTAGAAAGTGTCGCTGACATAAAGAGGAAGGTATAAGCTACCTATCACGCTTCACTGAATAACCCCAATAAGATTCCAACTAGACCTGGATAGTTTCATTTATGTTCATCGCCTGTATTCCGGATGTCATATCGGAGAAGAACCAAGCCAAAAAATGATTTGTGCTGCTGTATGTTTTAATATTCTTCGAGAAGCTAACGTGTGGACGATAAAAATCTTCGGACAGGTATGAGTAACTCACAATCACTGATTTCCCGTAGTTTGCAGCCTTGGCCACCAAGATTAAGAAAATCAGCCGTGCAGCTGAAACTGATTTACTTTAAAGGAGGCCAACTTGGTTCGCGTTAATAAGGTCACAGTCTAATTGGTAAGACCTTAAGGTACACTTTATTGTTCTTTCCAAAATAAGTAAGAACGCCGAAGTATGATTGATAGGACCGCAGTTGACTGCTTCCTGCGTTGAGCCTTTGTCGTGAATCGAAGCAGCAACAGAGGTTATTCATTGATGAGGAAAAGTGGCGCTTTTCAAATACAGATCAGATACATCTCAAAGCAATACTAGAATATAAGCGTCACAAAATGTGAAGAGGCCGAAGGGAATGCCGTCCAGTTCAGTGCAAAAAGATTACCACATTTCGGACGGCAGGGGTTTAATATCACTTGGGCCAATAAAGGTCGTGTGGGAGGGGATGCACAAGAGAATAGGGCAATGTCCGGCACAGTGTTGTTGCCACCGGTTGTCACAGAGAAAGAGGAATATTCATTGAACACCTGTCATTTTAAAAGATGGTTAATAGTGTGTAGGTACCTAATTATTGTAGATGCAACATGAGTTTGGTAATGAGACATTTTGTTTTCAGTAATTTGCCTTGTGTCCAGCCTTTTTTTGTGGATTTCTACGCTTTAAGGATCTTTTTCTTTCGGTCAGTAACATAACCAATTTTGTTCGGCTTCGCCGCCGGTGTACAAGCTGCGCGCGTGCAAGAATCCGTGCCTCGTCCGGAAGGGTAACTTTATTATTAGACATCAGCTCGCCGGAAGCAGAACGTGAGCATAAGTTTTCTTCAAAGGAAGGGACAATTTTGGTTGGGTTTTGTGCCAGCTTTGAGTTATAGATGGGTCAAAGTAAAGTCAAATCAAACTAGAATGGTTCCACCAGCCGATATGTACAGACATACTGATGAATGGAAGGAAATATATAGACGTGGAAGAAAAAGAAAGTTTGAGACAAGATGCGTCCCTACACATAACTGAAAATTCAGTTTTATTAATGGCAGGGAGGCATTAGGTCGCACGGAGGAAGGTATATTGCTGAACTTGAGCCTAGGTGAGGCACCTGCAGGAGTGCTGGTGCAAGAAACTTTGTAAGAAACCAAGCCTAGTCGCATGAGGTGGACAAATCAGGATATGAAGACTAAAAGGAAAGAGCAGTGCTTTTGAACATCGAAATATGATGACATGTGAGGTGATGTATGTCACGTATCCAGTTGGTTGATCTATTTTTTCATTCTCATTGCATCCAGGTATGTGGCGTACCGTGCGGGTACCGGTTATCATCGCAACAGAATTTTCAGAAATAGAAATGACACGATCAAAAGAGAAGTAAATTGAGATAGAAGGGAAAAAGGAAAAATACGTCAAGGAGGCTCGTATTAGTTGTCAGCTGACACTCCGCCTAATGGTTTATGGGGTCTGATAGGATACAACGTGGTAAGCTTTAGCAGGTAAAACATGATTACCAATTGGAAAACATTTGCGGAGTTTTGTTGAAGGGTATGAAGTATTTATTTGTGTAATTGAATGAATCACAATAGAGTGGGAATGGGGGCTCAGGAAAAATGTAATAGGGGGCTGAGCTTCGCCGATTCAACAGAAATGTCGCGGCACAGTAACCCATGGTAAGTCAGACGAGCAGATGGCGGACAGTGGGGCTTTTCCTTTCACGGCTCATAATGAGCGAAACAAGTCCCCAAAGTGAAAACTACACATTGATTTCAAGTACCCCATAGATGATGAGACACGAAAAGAACATTCCAAATATTAAGAAAGCTGCCGCCTGCAAAAAGGCTGCAAAGGAAAGAAGTCTCGAAAAGATGAAAGAGCAAGCAAAGTAGGAGCTGCAGAAAGCTACATCCTATTTCCGGAAGTCAGTGGGACTGGATCAACCTCCCAGACTGCGACCACCCAGGCTGGATGATACAGCATAATTTAGCTTGCCCCAACATCAACTTCACCCAACCTCCCAAAAATTCCACCTAGCCTCTTTGCCACCAATCATCCACGTCTCCTGCTGCCCCTCCCAGTTCTTTCGATGAATCAGCTGAATACATCAATACTGCACCAGCTCCTGAGCATGTTCTCAAGTGTCTACACATAGACTGCCTAAGGCTCATCAAAAGGTCCCCATAAGTTCAGCAGGTAGCTTTTGATGCCACCCTTGACTTCATGGTTCTCACAGAAACTTGGATGGCCATTGACATTCTTAGCTCGGAGATCCACATTACTGGATACACCAACAGCAGAAGAGATTCTGGCAGCGGACATACCGGATGTTTAATCGCTTATCATGATAAGCCCCCTCCTCCCCGAAACTATTGGGACGCTCTCATTAACCACCATCAATAGTTTTTGGCCAGCCTTCTCATTCAAATGGCCTATTTTAGGAGTGGCCTATCGTCCTGCAGCATGCTTACCGTTGCGCAAAACTTACCTCGTAACAACCATGCGCCTTGAAGAAGCTTACCCCTTTTACCCATGCATTTATAACTGATGCCAACTCAGCGAGTACTAGCTGAAAAAGTGCCGGCTTTGCAGACCACTCATCCGGCACACAGACTGAGGACGCTGCCTCCAAAACTCATGGAAGCAGCAAGTAGAGCCAAACCAAATGCACTTTCATTAAACGTCCTACCCGCTGTTTTTTTGACGTCGCAGGTTTTGGACTTGGCTGACCGCAAAGGTAAGGACGTTTAGAGTTTGCGCACGCCACGCCGGTAATAGTAACTGCTTTGAGCCAGTTGTAATGGTTCACTGGTCAGGGTCATCCAGGGCGATTGCCTATATGGTTCTGGTTCTGTTTGCGATAAATGGACCGGTGCCGTAGTGCCACACCAGGCAGGTTCACTCCAACAGGAGTGAACAGCTAGCTCGTTTATGCTAGGGTTATAAGAAAAACGGGGCTGGATATATGGAGATGCGCAATCAGTTAGGAGGCGCATCAGAGTAGCAACAGTAAGCTTCTTGTCAGCGTTTTGGACCTCTATGAGTCTCATCAATTGGGCAGAAGAAGAAAGTATTTATGTGACGGTGATGCAAGCCATGAACCTTTCAGTTACATACCGGTTATTAGATCCATGCCCAATCCAGTCCAGGACTGTTCTTTTCAGTAACGTGTTTCTCGGCAGACCTTTCAAGTCTCCACAAGCATCGTTCGCGATGGTCTGGCAGGACGGTTATTGCGGATCTCCATATTTGTGGAACTATTCTGGTTTATGGGTCCACTGCACATGCGACGGCAGGAAATCCTGTACGAGCTTCCTGTAATGCTACTGCTTCGAATTACTATGGACAAGCACTAGTGGACCAAACTGAGTCCCTGACGGCAGAGTGGTTCTGATTGTGGGAGAGCAGTTTTCGCGGACAGTCGAGAAGAGGTCAAAAGGAGAATTATGGAAGGGCTAAGATCATTAATCTGTATTTTAGCAGGATGATAGCAACTTTTGCCAACCAGTAGTTTATGTGAGCACAAGTGACCTAGTACGAAATAAACGGCAGTAGTTTTGCTAACCCCTACGTACATGGACTATTAAGACTGGCCCAAATCACGGTTGCTGTTACTACTGGGATAACTTGCGCAACCCCTTAACTTCCCCACACTGAGTGTCAGCTGAGATCAAAAGCTGCAACTTCAAAAAGAGCAGCCTGGAAGACGTTCCCGGTACCTATATTCAAAACCCTTTTAATTTCTCACACAAACCTTTTCTTACCTATAGTATTTTTTATTCATTTTTGCCGTGGACTGCAAGGCTGTTTTGTGCATTCCTGCACGTTCCACATTCTCTCCATGCATATTTCTTCCTGAAATTTCACTTTTCAAATTTTCTGACGCAACCTTGATTTTTCTCTTCTTATTAACTTTCAGAATTATGTCTGCCCTTGTTTCTGCTGATTAGCGCTCTTATTCCCCTTATTTGATGTCCGGCCTGGTTTCGACTGATTTCTCTCTAATTACCTTCTCCTTACTAGTCTTTTTCTTATTTTATATATTCTGTTAATCCTGCTACCCTCTTACGTCTCTCGGGTTTTCCGACCATATCCTGAATTTTGGGCTTGATATGTGCATCCTGTTGCATTTACAAACGATCTGGCCCACAGTCTGGCACCAGCAACTGGTGCCAAATAGACTTACGTTGTCCCGTCAGCGGATTTGCCTAAATTGATCTTTGGCTGAGAGCCTTTAGCACTGGTGTTTCTGACCTTGCTTCCAGTAGCATCAAATTTATCCGTGGGAGTACACACATTGACATCAACAACATCAAATATGTTTGGAGATGGATAAATCTCTTTTTGTCCATCTCCAACAGTATTTACTGCTACGTATTGGTATGAATGCGAAAACTGAAAACGAGCTTGTTCTCTACCTTTTATTGGTCTCAATGCGTTTCAAGGGATTTGTCAAACAGTTAGGGGACACATCCTAATTTCCTATTATGTTCTTGGTTTTTGTGTCCCCTCTGATCCATCCTTGTACAAATTTGATCTGAACTAGCGCACTGCAATCACAAATCTAGACGAAGAATTGCTGTCAACATTAGGTGACTTACAATGGTGAGGCCTTTGATGTCAGATTTGGAAAAGCCAGTTCAGGCACAAGAACGGTCACTAGAAGAGTGCTCCGGGGCTTGGTACCCGGACCACTGCATTTTTGCTGTTGGTAATTAAGTTATCTCCGACACTGCGCACTCCTAGCCTTTCTTCGCTGATGGTATAAAGTGGTTCAGTCAACTCTATGGGATTTTCTGGTCACTAATATCGCCTAAATGTTAAGCTGAGCAAAAACATGGGACTTGCCACCTATCGCAAGAAAATACCAACTGCTTCCACGAAACGTATACATCTTTACAATGGCATGGGATAATGGGATTCTTACAGTATACGCAGCAAGAAAATTCAAGAAACTTGCAATCGAAGTTAGGCCGAATGTTAAGTAGGTTAACCAGTGTTCTGGCACCTCAACGATAGCCATGGTGAGCTTCTTGGCTGAGTTCAGCGCAGTCGCGTCAATTGCAGAGATTTTCATTTTCTATAAGGCTGCCCTTTGTTCTCACTTAAGATACTGTTATGAACTGTTAGTAGGTAATGCAACAACTAGCTCAGCATATGAACGAAGGCCGAATACAAAAGACCTGGGGAAGGAAGTTGCCCGTCTTGGGCCTTTTCTCGCAATCCCAAAGAGTTTGAGGTGTCTAATTGAGCTGGCTGAGACGGTCAGCACAGATACAGATCTAGGTCGAATTCGTCCCGACAGAGTTTTCCACGAAAATCTGTATTCCAGGACCAGGGTAATGGGAGAAAATTGACAGCGCATCACTCTTGGCTAGCAAATCGGTCGTGCGGCTATGGTGCCAGTATGGTAAATTGGCGAAACAACTTTTCTAGAGGTACGGTTGAGGCGCAGGCCATCAAAATATGGAGGTGTACCTTTTCGAAGTTAAGTAGTTTATTACGTATTTATTCATGGTATGTTTCTTTTACATTAAAATTAGTTTCGGAATGCCTACAGTGTAATCGTTTTCTCTCCTTGGGTTGAAATGTTTCTGTTTCACTGCCGCTCCTTTGCGGTGGAGATGGGGTATCCCGAACGCTGTGAGTTTTGCGAAGTCTGATTAATAAGTAAAAGCGAACGCCATTTTTTGTACATACAGTCGGATGAATTCTGGACGTTCTTCAGGTCTCTTTTGTGACTTCCGTTATTTGACACCTGGGCTGAGCTTTCCTACTGAAAATCTGGTGCAAGTGTTCGATGGCGGGATGGGTTCACATGCGATCTTTACGGACGCCGCAATTCTTTCATCGGGTACCAAATTTTATTGCGGCATAGGCCAAAGAACATTTTGCCATTCTAGCCAGTTATTAGCTCCTATTTGAAGTTTCATCACTGGCCGCCGATTCGCTGTTAAGGGGAGTCCCTCACTCTAGATCCCGTAACAAATTCTTAATGCTGCGTCACAAGTGCCAGTAATTAGGCAACTTATATTCATTATTTATTAGAACGACTGGGAACATCGCTATGTGCGCCAATGATGCCAACCGACTGGGAAATAATTCGTCGCTAGTGCAAGCTGGAATGCCCCACGTGACCCAAAAGTCCACCTACTGGAGCATACCGACCAATGGCAATAGATGCACAATTATGCCGTTTAGCAATACTGTTGCTCAACAACATTCGTCTATGTTCAATACTCAGACCCAGAAGTTCGAATAACAAAATAGTGGGCTTCCGGTTTAACAAGGCAATACCACCATCAACAACCTAACGGCAAATCGGCTTTCCGTGCCTTTGACCTGCGAAAACATTACGTCTCTTCTAGGCCTATAGAGTCCTAAGGCCCGGTAGTCTTGGGTTTATTAACAAGCCCTTGACAGCTGCTTGACCTTGGCAGGTACCACAGCCAAAATGGTAGAATAATGGATGTTGTTTCTCATGGTTAATTTGATGTCCACAGGTCTGGCAGAGGTGCACTTTACGAGTACCGTTCTGGACACAACTTGAGGGTCTTATAAAAGCGCTCAAACATCGTCCCAATGCACCCATGCTCAAAAGCGTAATATCTAGATTACAATCCATTTAGAAAAATTTTACACGAAGACCAAGGGAGTTGGGATAATTTAAAAGTAGGTTTAAGTAAACCTGGTATTTGTGTATTCTTTAAAAATAGTAGGGAAGAATAAAGCAAAACAAATAACTGCTTGTTTTACCTATAAACTGTTCGCATTTAATTTTTTCGCTTAGTTGCATGCTTATGTAGGGAACGCCTTGCATAAAACGGAATATTCATGTGGTAACGTCCTTTCGCACAAAGCAGCAGGAACACTGCCGCCCCAGGTGAACGCGCGAGATACCTGGGAACAAAAGACAATAGAGGAGCCGGTGTAACGAGCAAACATTCTAGTCTTGGTCCCAATGAAGTCAGGCAGCGATTAACAGTGCGACTCGCGCCAGAATAGACTTTCCACTTTCTGGATGGCGCTTTGAAACCTCCAGGCAACGCGTAGACCAATTTGATGCGAAGCCCAAGAAAGAACAAGATTGCTCCGCAAGTCCTACGGTAGCATTCGTGCGTTAGAAATCATGTACACAACAGCCATACTTTTGACATTGAGCCTCAGTTATTATCCAGCCGAAGGTTAGTCAAAAATTGGACAAAAACGGCGTCAAAATGAACGCCCGATAAAAGAGAATAAATAGGAAGTGCCAGTTCCGTTGTTCAAGTAAATACAAGATATTCTGCAGGCTTGATCACGTCTAACAACACTTACCCGAGCGTGGCAGCCAAAAATCAACGCAAACAAACGGAACGTCTACAGTCGACCAACGTGAACAATGAGGCGAAAGTGCACTGTAATAAAACAAGCCAACCCAAGTCAATTGACCCGTGGCTGCACCAAATGTCTATAAAGCGATCTCAAATAAATAGCACACGGACGATACAACGAAGGGTAATACATCGAGCCGAAAATAAGCAGTGACCAAAATCAGCATCATTACGAGCAAGTTGGATGGGAAGGGCTTAGTATCGAGAGAGGAATGAAAAGAAGAGGAGAAAGGAATTTTCAACCAATCTAGATTTTACAACGGGGACATGTTTGGCTTTCTCATTTACCATGCAACACTTCAAGACTTCAAGACTTGTGAACGAACCGTGGCGAGTTTTCTTTTGTCCCTTTCACTTTTTTGTTTTAAGCTGCTAACGCTTGAGACTCCTACAAGCGCCCACCCTCGGTGTGAGGTTTGGTATTCTGTTTTCTGTTTCCTTTGGCAGGACTCATTGACCTGGACTTGGAGAAGGTGGATACTCAGTCGAAGTGTATAGCATCGAAAGAATTCTGGACACTCGAAAGTCACGGGCCGAAACGTTTCCTGTGAAAAATGAACTAAACAACGTAGTCTGCAATGTCAGAAAGAGGCGAAGAATACACAGTTTGGCTTATGCCAGCTTAGGAGGACCGTAAGATCTAGAGGGCTTAACGTTCTTCTGCCACTGTTCAAGTCATTTGTCCGGCTGCACTTGGAATACTCTGCTCAAGCATGGAGATCATTTTTGGTATAAAATAGGAAAATTCTGGACCTGGTTCGGCCTGCTTTCATTCCATGCTTTACAGAAAGTCCTAAGTGGTTTCTTCCTCCCTGTGACGGTATACATTCTTCACACCCCTTGTCTTGACCTATCCCTGGCCTTAGGTGGCCTTACCTTCTAGACTGATCTATAATTCTTGATTTGTGCAGCGAGAGTTCAGCCATTTCCTGGTGACACTCTGCCTCCAATAGCCCGTTCTGTAATTCATATCTGCTGCATTTTTTTGCCCAAACCCCCTCCTGAATACCAGATAACTTTCCCCTACTTATGTGCTTAGGCGATCCAAATGCTTTATCAGCCCGGACACATATCGACACATTAAACGGGACCGCGGACAGCATCAGTCATTATCCTTATACCTTTTTGGACCAAGCTATACGCCTCAGTGCTTCCTCCATTTTGAGCCGCTTGCACGGTTGATCGCTTTTTAATTCGCAATTGGAAGAAATGACAGATCGCCGCTCATTCCTTTTTTTTATTTCCAAGCCGTTAAAGTCAGCTTGATTATATACACTCTGATTGCCGCGGCTTCCGCCCACCTTGGATTTTTCACCCCGTGAAACCGAGTATAATGCTCTTCCTATCCAAACTATAGTTGCATTCTTTTATTCACCTTCCGAGCACGCTGGCGCTACCACATTGGTGCGGGGCGCGACCATATTTAGCGCTTTGGTCGGCGCACATCGGGTGGGCATTTCGGCTGCAGAGGTGTGAGGTGCAATTGTGTCGGCAAATTACACCTCCTGTGTTCACCCCTCACCAGTATTTTTAGGTTGGGTCATTAGCATTCGGTCAGCCCCACTCACTAGCACTGTTGTGGTAACAGCTCTGAGATCCCAGTGCTCCTTGCGCAATCTTTCGTTCTGGCGTTCTTCTGCTCCCCCAAAAGCTCTTCTAACCCAAACTTTAGTAGCAAAGAGAACCCATAGGGAAAAGTTTTATTGGCATTCGATGTATGTTGTCTTGTTGCATACACCTGAACGCTCTTCATCAAAGCGGCTGGAAACCATCAGGTTCCATGAACCTTCATCCCGGCCTGCCAAATTTTGGGGAAAAATTGCGGCTTGTGAACAACACATGTGACAAGAGTCCACCAGACGTCGCCTTATTTGGGCCACGTGCCCATTCCTTTCCCAACTTCATCTCCACCACTGGACCTGTCTAAAAATCGATAAATCAAAACTAACCACAAACTAACCTCGTAAACTAGACATGCGGCCAAAAAATTGTTATCCCATGCCGCCGTCTCCAACTGCCCAAATGAACTGTTGTTCCAACATTCTAGACCATACATTCCGCCGGAAATAACCTCCAAATTTTCTGTTGCTTAGTGTAGAGCGGTCCCTTTCTCCCCACACGCTATCCATTCTACCATCTTCAGTTTCGCATCGGGCGGGCAGCTCGGCTGCAGCGGTGTGCGGGTGCAACTAGGTTGGCGGATTACACCTCCTGCGTTCACCGTCTAACGGTGTTTTTCAGGTTGGGTGGCCAGCACTCGTTCAGCCCCACCCATTGGCACTGTTGTGTTAAACAGCACTGTAGCTCATAAGTTCATGTGCACCACTTTGTACTGGCTTCCTCTTGCTCCTTCCCAAAATTCTTCTAACAAATCCATACAAAAAGGACTCACGAATGGTCAGCATTTTTATTGGCATCTGATATGAACTGACGTTCACAATGCATATTGACACCCGAAAACAGCTGAAGACCGTCGTTTTTCATTAACCTCTATTCTCATCTGCGGAATTTGGCAATATACCGATGCTCCTGGTAACAGTTCTTCACACGAGTCCACCAGACATTGACCCATTTGACTCCGGTTCTCCTTCTTTTCCAACGCCACGTTCATCTCTAGACCAAGCTCAATTTATGAACGCAAAATTGCTCGAAACAAACCTCATGTATTAGTATTACAATGACACAATACCCATCCATTGTCGCCGCTCTCCTTGCCTAATCGGTCTGTGCCTTTTGAATTTTTGAGTTTTATACTGCCTTTTTGATATCCAGTCTAGTTTTTGCTCATTTCCATTCCGTTATCGCATCCATACTGATACTCATCTCCACCCTATGACTCTCTTGACTATCGAGTACCCCGGCCAACGGGCGGCGACAACCATTGCCCTCCAGCCATATTTTGCGAACGCGGTACGCACCTTTGTTGCATTCAAACAATATAACTTGCAGTGTAGGACTGGAATGCAACCACAGAAAAATCTTTGCAAACCATTACCTAGCTTTGAATTAAAGCCCCCCGCTCGGAAAACCACATCGCCTGTTGTGATCTTGTGAGCGAAACCACATTGCATTGTACGTTTGGTTTCCGTTTTCCATGTCTTCATTGTGCCTTCCTGGCCTAATTTTGATGTTATCTTGCGCATGACTCTCGTACGTCGAG
>LUCM01005274.1:0-26137 GCA_008360955.1 Fasciolopsis buskii | reverse complement strand
TACATTAAATTACATATCCATCCCTCTGGAATCTTATCACAATGAGGGACCTAACAGTGCCGCCTTCGACCAACCTCGGTCTGCTGCGTGCATACGGTGGCCTATGGCATAATAATAATAATATTACTGTATATTTCTCGATTTGCGGAGGCCTGCACACGGCAAGATCAAATATTTTAAAGATGATGCACAGAAAATTTAGATGATGGAAGTCGAATGCGATAAGTGGGTGGGAGCAATATTGAGTTATTGCAGAAGCTCACTGGAAAGTGAAATGAGATACTGCAAAGCAATGGGAAAGTAAAAGTATGTCAGTGAAAAGCAAAATAATAGAAAACTTAATTATCAAGACCAAAGAGGAGTTTTCTGTGACTGTTTGCAAGCAGTGGACTGCGAGTCATTTCGCGTTTAAGTGCAGTAAATGTGCGCATTGCTGGAGCACAACATGGACGGAGCCCAACGGTGGATATCGAGATAGGGCTAGAGATACCAAACGTCGGGAGCGTTACATAATGGACGGAAACGCTAAGCTGAAGAGACGACAAGCAGTGGTAATGCGGTAATTGGATGGAAGTGGCGACAACCAGGCGGAACGCCAGGGAAGTTGGATGGGACACGTGGTTGACAAAAAATGGCCAAACATTCTGAGAGCGGAGGAAGATTGTCTCAAACTATCTGGAGGAAGTTCATAAAGCTTCGGATATGGAACTCCAAGGATAGTGATTATATTTACATACGGATGGCGGCAAGCTGTACCGGAAGGCGCGTCAGAGAAGAGAAATCATGTGTACGAACACTCCTTAAATACACTAGCCGAGAGTGTCCTCCATGCTGTCATTTACGTTGTCGCATCTTTTGATCACCATCAACAGTACGGGTGAGGAATATGAGGTGCGCAAGCCATTCCGGAGACAGCAGCAAACGCGGTTTTGCTCGATTGCAAAGATGCGAGTTGAGATATCCGGTGCGATAATCCACGTAGTTTCCGTTGACCGGGCAAGAACTCTAGCGCCAGTTCTAGCTAACAGGTTCCTAACGGGAATGATACTGAAGCAGACTTGGAATCTCCAGTACGAGGGCGAAAGCGTCAGCAGCGCGTCTGCTGCGGATGCGAGAAGTGAAACGCAAGAGAGAAGTAGTCTGGCTTGGGTGCCAGCTTGGGGTTATGGTGATTATTGGGTCGCGGCAAAATACCTGCAACATAGTGCAACTATTCCGTAAAATGTGGTAACCAGAGTGAGCTATGGTAGAAATTTCAGGCGAAGTTGAAGGTTACGGGCTACCAAGAACGGCCTATTCAGCCCTCCCAAGCCAGTGAAGAGGACAAGATGACATGAAGAGCGAGGAGTACATAGGCTGGTGTTTAAAATCACAAGATGTGGTGAGAGCATGGATACAACAATAAGTACGTTGACAATTTCGTTAACCCACATTGGGAGAATTTCGAGAGTTAGTTGCTCAAGCCCTTGGTGATGAGGGTACATCACTACAAAGGAGATCAAAAAGGGCATTAGCGGGGACGTGTGATAAAGTGAGGAAGTTACAGGTAAAGCCGAATCCCAGATGGTGATCTCAGCAAAGATTTGGTCACGAACAAAAATTCTATTCCATGTTCGTAAGTCTCGTCTAGTCCAATGTTTGCTCGTGTCAGGTTAATTAATAACTGGACATCCAGCAAATTCGCCAGCTGGGCTTTGAATTGGGCTAAATTTGGGCACGACCGCAGGGAACTAGGTAGTTTATTCCACAGTTTGCAGTAAGCAACTGTGAAGAATTTAGCCCTGATCGATAGTCGAGTCAGGGGTATTCTTAAAGAGTAGCATCTGCTACAAGGTGGATATAGGGGACTATTGGCGTCGCATGTGACGTTTGTAGTAGAGTGGACATCATTATGGCAAAGATTAAAGAGAAATGTAAGGTTTAATTTAACTCGACGAAGCCACAATGGTTCAAGTCCAAGCAGCTCGCATCTGGCCCTGTAGTTTGAGCTAAATAAGGGACCTAGGAGATTTCTAATGAATGCACGCTGCACACTCTCGATTGCAATTCGATCGACGTTACGCATATGCGTAAAGATAGTCCTGCAGTACTCGAGGTGCGGCCCAGTATGGGACTTGAAGGTGATAATTCTGCAGCCTTGGGTGCGGAATATCCTTAAGATCATTGTGGCGGTTTTCTTAGCTACAGCGGTCTGATGGTGAGCATGCTAGTGAAAGGTGAAAGAGCAGGAGTATTGTAACCCAAAGTCCCTAAATGTGTGTGAAACAAAGATTTGCATGCCGTTTATAGAGAGAGCGCCCGGAGGAACATGGCATTTATATGTTATCAGAGAACTTTTGTCAGCAGAAAACGTCATGAGCCACTTGGAACACCAGTTATCAAGAGACTCTAGGTCTTCATTGATAAATGCAAGAGTGGAGCTAAATAAAGCAGCCTCAAAAGAGTAGGCTATCTGAATGTCGTGGGCAAACAGGAATGGTGTGCCATGACGGATAATTTTAAAGACATCATTAATGTATAGCAGGAAAAGGAGAGGACCTAGGACGCTCCCCTGAATGACCCCAATGGTAATAGCAGAGGGCTGGAAAAAATACCCGTTAATATTGACTACCTGAAAGCGATCGGAAAGGTGGGATGATAGCCAAGATAAAAGGGGATTTCTTATCCGATAAGTCCCAATTTTGGCCAGAAGTCGGGCGCGGGAAGCGCAGTCAAACGCTTTTGACACATCTAAAAAGATTATGCGCATCGACCGGAAAGAATCAGCACTTTGGGTAACCAAGTATAGGAAGTCAAACTGACAGGTGAGGCAGGATCGGCCCCAGGAAGCCGTATTGCGAGGGGTTGATAAGTTTGTGTGCAGTAAGGAAGTTAACAAGTTGTTCTTTAACAATTTTTTCCAAAATCCTGGATAGAACTGGAGTGTGGTTAATACGGCGAAAAATTTTCAGGTTCATGCAAGGAACCCTTTTTGCGATGAGGAACAATAATGGAGGTTTTCAATTGTGACGGAAAAGTGGCGCCGAACATGAAGAGCGAGAACATATTTAGAAGGAGCAGTGGAAGATCTGGACCAGCGATGCGAAATAGGACTGGTGGGATGCCATCATGGCCAGGCCAGTGGGATGGCCCTGCATATTTCATCACATTGATAATGCCAGCAATTTCGAAGGAGATGGAAGATAATCTAACCGAAGTTAACATGCGGTGGATTTCAGAGTGTCTGATTGTTATTAATGAGTGCAGAAGAGAAATATGCATTGAATGCACTTGCGATGTCTGCAGGGGACTCGATGTGCAAGCTACTAAATATGATAAAGTTCGGAATAGTTGACGACTAGGGTTGCGAGAGAGCTTTGAAAATGCGGGAAGTCTTCAGAACTGGGTTAAGCGACCCAAGAGCTAGCATTTCCTACCTTAGTTCGGACTCCATAAGAAATTCTTGTTGCAAGCGGTTGACTTCCGCTAAGAGCGGGAAGTCTCCCGTTTTGTTGAAGATTTTTCGAGCCTTCAAATGTTTCGTCTGGAGCCAACAAACCCCACTAGGTCTCTCGGGTTTATGTTCAGTGGTCGGAGTGGACAGACGAATAATGGCGAAAAGACGTTTTACGTAAAGGTCGTCTGCCGCTCTCTGCGGGTCAGGCGATAAGAGGAAGCTGGACCAATCAAGGGTTCGCAGAGCGTCAGGGGTTTCGTCCCAACGGGTCGACATTTAGGAAGAGGCAGCATGGTGGGTTTACATACATGAGGAAGGTTTGTTAAGGAGAGGGAAGCTACACGTCATCATCTTTTGGTCACTCCCAAGGAAAGGAGTGCTATGCGTAAACACTAGGTCTAAGATATTATGGAACCTTGTGGGCGTAGTCACATGCTGAGTCCATCCTTCAGCGTGCGTTTCAGAAACAAAGTTGAGTAAGGTAGGTGGAGCGGATAAAGAGGGCCAACAAAATTTTAGGAGCATTGAAGTCACCTGCAATTATCTTATGACGGGGGGAGACCAGAAATATGAATGAAGGCTTGGGTCAGACGAGAAATATCGGAACTATTCGAGTTTGGTGGTCGGTAAACACATCCTATGTAGATTGGGAGCTCGGGTAATTGTACCAGAAGCCAAATGGTGTCAGGGATAGAATCACGAAGTGGGTGATGGAGACCGGAAGCTTTGTTTGGCTGCTTCACGCGGGCTAGGCAACCACCTCTACGATTTCATCTATTGTTTTGGAAGGATGTATAACCCTCCAGTGAAGAGGACGGAGTGGAACCGTGGTCTGTTAGCCAAGTTTCTGTCACCAAAATAATATCGTAAGGGTTTTTGGCTGCTAACAGTCTCAGCTCCCTTACTTTTTGACTCCGTGAGCGGGAGTTCAGGAGGAGTAGGGAAAATTCACGGGAACATTTAAGTCCACGCGATATCTAAGAGGTGGGCTCGATGGGGTTCAAATAATCAGGCGATACATTAGAGGTTCGGATAGTGCATGGCTGTGAAAGGGAGTAAATTAAGTAGAGTTAGGTATACTGGCCGGCGAGGGACTTTCTTCTTTAAGGGATTTGTGGGCTGGAGGCCAAGGTGATAGAAGAAACTTGGGAGTTGATGAGCCGGTTGTTAGAGGATGCCAGTGTAAGGGATGTGGCATCACTGGGGTTGGGACCGTGTTAGGTGGCCAAATTGTTAACTTGTCACCGCAGGACTGGCAATCTAGGGTGTTAGTGGGGAGGGGGCTTTGGAAAATGCCGGAGAAAAAGCCGGTTAGCAGGTATGCGCATGAATTTTTGGGATAGGCCTTACTTTTGGAATTCGCGGGAGTCAGGAGAGCAGCGCTTTCTAGCTGAGGTAATTGAGGTAAGCCCTGGGCAAGAGTTTGTTTGTAAAGGGATCTCGTGGTAGGTTGTGGCTCGATAAGCGAAACACACTTATCAAAAGTTTGCCAGGTAGCCTGGGAGGCTCCAGGGGTGAACGGTGCAAACTTATGGGAAACTGGTAGTTGGGGTGAGGATTTGGACGGCCAGTAGTAGGAAAGGGGCACTGAAGTGGCGGAAATTCGTCTAAATAGGGTCGACTGGTGAGCGGATGGAAGTAGGGAGGATAAGCGGCGGGCTATAAATAAGGAGGGGCATTGGTATCATGCTGGAATGTGGCAACTGGTAATGAAGGATGGTGGAGGCATGGATACAGTGGGCCAATCAATTCGTGATTGTAAGCGGCGGTTAGTAAGCCTTCGTGAGTTCGTGGACCTTCCGGTTTGGCAGAGCTCATGCCAGAATGGCTTGCTTTAGTTGAGCGTGCCGAGAGTGCCAGACAGTCGAGGTGTATAGACAGGTTGACCTACTGAATTAGCAGGATGGCTAATGAAGTGCGGGATTTTGTGGTTAGTTGAATAGGTCGCTGGTATGCGCTTCCTGTGGAACTCAACTGATTTTGGCCGGGTGCCATGCAGTTGTTTGACGGAAGGACGAGGAAGTGCTAGAGGGCGTATCTGGGATGGGGTATATGCCAGTCGGTTGATATCAGCCTGAGACGACATAAATGAGACGGCATTCATCTGCGGGGTTACACCGTCAGTGCTTTTATCTTCGGGTACCAGATTTGGTAGATTAAGATGAGCACGTTTGCGTGGTGGTTGGAAGGGCGAAGGGGACAGAGTTTCATCTAGGTCTACCGGTATTGGTTGCGACCAAAGTAGATAATGTCGAGGGATAGGCTTTTTGGCAGCAGATATACGCGAATTTGGGGTTCCACTGCCATAATTAGATTTATTCTCAAACAAACTGGTGACAGATTTGTGGGTTGAAGAGATTGGACAGGAAATTGAGCGGCGTAAGTACGGGATAGGTCGGTTATGCAAATTGCTTGAAGGTGTGGCTTTCAATGGGCTTTGTATTTTGGTCCCGGAAGTGGTCACCAGGCAGGGAACAGCCGGAGATGTGGGGCGATGGAGATTGTCACAGGGAGAAGGTAGGTTAGTTTCAAACCTCTGCAGTAGGCTCGGGATTTGGCCAATTAGGAAGAACCTGAACTGGCAGCGCACTCGTCAGGGGGGAGCGCCCGATACAACCGAAGTCTCACCAACTTGAGAAGCTGCTGTAAACTTTAGTGACCGTAATATATCTCGCTGGAACGGAGTTTCATCCGTAAAGATCTTGATATTATTGTAAGGCGTACACTCAGCAATGTTTGTCTTGTTCGCTATAAACTCCTTAGCAGAAAGTTCATCAGGAAATTAAAATAAAATTGGACATTTATTCTTGGGGGATTTTTCCGGGGTGGTAAGTCATGCGACAAACAAGTGGTAGGGTCCAGAAGTGCCCATCGATCCCAAATCCCCAGCATGTAAATTCGTCACCGATTTGGCTCTCAACCTGCAAGTATGGCCTGGGGTTCATATCAGTCTCTATTGTGTATGCTTTCTACATTTTTCTTTGTGAATATCATTGCACGTCATGATCATGCACAATGCATGCTTTGGTACTGTCCGAGAAACAAATACTACTATTATTATTCACGTTTCCCCTAAATATTGCATATACAAATTTCAACTCGCTATACACATGCCTCTCGCAAATCGAGAAATATGCAATATTAATATTATAGGACAATCCCGTATAAGCTTCAGCTTATTTTACACCCCGGTCTGTACATTTGGGACACATGGGATTTAAGCAGACGCTGGGAAAATTTAATTGAACCTAGATGTTTTAGGAGCAAGCCTGAAGCATCGAAATATCCAGCTTCAAATTCGGGACCTAGCAAGGCGGAACTGTTGTTAGTTGCATCAGTCGTGCGTAAGAAACCGTTCTAGCAAGGTCCAGTGCTCGATATACTCAACGAGTTTGGGGGCTTCAACTATAATAACAGCTCTAAGGCATATGGTATCTAGGATGCAATCTAACTGAGGGTCTTAAAACAATGGGGCTGGTACTGAATGACGGGCATATGGCGCGGCTTCCCCTAAGCTGCAATGAGCGAAATTTTCTAAATCATTGATATCCGGGGTTAACAGCTGCATCGTCTGCGTTGTCGTCAATGCGTCATTTTTCAGTGGTCAGTAAGAATTTCTGACTAGGGAGAACTCGCAAATGATGCAGACACTGGTTTTACTTCTATAGAACGAGCTCTCAGTAGCACAAGTGCTTGGCAGCGTTGTCCGCGAGGGAAGACTAGAAGTAGTCCGGATGCTCTTTACTGATATTGAAACTGTAGCCATCCAAATGTAGTGAAGTTTGGGGGGTATCTCGTCGTGGCGAGATGACGTAATCCTGCTCCTGAAGTGAAACTTCATGGATATTGTTCCTGGACGCTGGGTGACGTAACGTCCCTTAAGGTCGCGATCGCCACTGCGAAAAAAGGTTACCTGGGAATCTTGGATGTGGTGCTACAATTTGGGTCGCCTCGGAGAAGTAAGAATGAAGGCTTGGGTCACCAAGTTGCGCGGAATCTACTTGTAGGTGTTATAGAGCTTATAATGAAGGATTGAGATCTACGGCGTTTAGACCCATGAAAACGTTGTTTCATTGGATAAATGTAACGTGCACTTTATAAAATGCACGGTGGAGGCTGGGGGAAGGCTTAAATCCAAAAAAGAGGGGTTGATTTTACATCAGGAGTTGTACCTTTGCAGCCATGCCAGGTGGACAACGGTTGATACTATACACTTCAGGCAGAATCCTGAGTGAATCTGCTGCTGTTTTTTTGGAGGGAGTGTATACTGGGAAGGGGCCGCGGGACGATGAGGGGACCAGGTCTGCGGCCGTGATAGCCGCCTATGTTTGTCACTATAGGATATTGCTAATGGCTAACATTGGTATGGTGATTTTACCGCCCCTCGAGCATGCATGACTAGAAACCTTACTCTGTTGTGTCCAACGGGAATGGTGCATACGAACTACATTTTGGAAGTGGTGTCTCAGGCATGGTATTTGCTTGTGGCCGATCACGGACGACGAATTTGAAAGTAAGGATGCAAGCAATCGTGCCACCGCCAGCTTCTATTGCAGAGCGAGTATTTTTCAGCATTCAATAACTGGTTTCACGTTAGGCGGGGTGGTGAGATGGCAACGCTTCCTAGGTCATTTAGCTGGTAATGCTGGGTTGGGTTTTTTCACGGTAGCTGAGAAGTCAGTTGGCACTGAGTTGGACACCGGCGTACTTGCCTCTAAGACGCCACGACAAAGGCGTGTTTTCATGGCCTGGTTACTATCATTTTTAAGCGCAGGCCCGCCTGGACGCAATGTACTTGGTGTAAATTTCAAAGGATATAGCACGATCTAAGCGTGGTTGCAGAGGCCAACGGCATCTGAGCTTACTAATCCGTAATAGAGACGAAAGAGACCGTGATACGTTGTTCTTGTTAGGTGTAATAGGCAGCAGATTAGTTTATGGAAATATCGTTTCGTCTGGGGAGCAGCCAGAGCCTTTCAGAGTGATCAAGATGCCTCCCTTTGTAGAGGGAACGTGTCAGCGTTCATTTGGATATTCTTGAGGGACGTGGTCTCTGCGACAGTTCGGCTGTTCTTGGTGCGTATCTTAGCCGGGGAGCCATCAATAAACTCAGAAATTACGGACCTTGGATATCGTGATGACCTTTTGCGAAACTTTATACATTACTACGTTTTACGAGCCACGTCACATACATTCGTTATAGTTGCCTTAACCGGTATAGCGGACGTTTTTCAGGAACTTTGAGGAAAACAGCATTCTCGTCTAAAAGTCCCGGATGTGATGGCACCAATGTACCCATTAGCTTTGCATGAGTTATAAAGGTCGGTTGCATGAACTGCTTTCCGTGTTTTTTCCTAATACAGCATTCGTATGCTTTTACATCTGTGTCGGTCCACTCTTCGTTCCCCTTGCACATTTATCCTTCATATAGAAACACGGATTTTCGGGGTTAATGCAGCAGTCTGTGTGGCTTCCCTTGCTGTCTATCGCTGAACGATG
Organism: Fasciolopsis buskii; assembly: GCA_008360955.1. Lineage (NCBI taxonomy): Eukaryota > Metazoa > Platyhelminthes > Trematoda > Plagiorchiida > Fasciolidae > Fasciolopsis > Fasciolopsis buskii. Next base: position 17,202 of record LUCM01005274.1, on the reverse strand, counting down.
ATGCTGAATAGTAAAGTCCGTTGCATTCCCTGGCTTAGCAGTGACTGCGTGCGAGGATACTTTGACAAAGCATCCTCCATCGAGTGCACGTTTTCGAACAGATCACGGATTGCTCGCTCGATTTTGGTAACTTTACACTTTAACAAATGGCAGACATCCACATGGGCTACAGAGCAGCGGCTGATGCAATCAGGTATTTGGCAGTTCAGGCATTTCACAAGTTCATCAGTGCTATTGGTTTGCTTCACCATCATCTGACTACGTATTTTCAGTAAGCGTTTTGGCGTTGTTGTGGAGTGAGACAAAACCACCCCAGGGTGAATCGGTTACGAATAAATTGTATACCAAGATGGAATGAAAAATGGTGAACGGAATAACCGGTCTATCTAACTGTAGAAGCCAATATTTGGATCACGGAACTTGGCACTTTATATTATGAAGACTTTCGAAGTAAATGCCTAAGACAACTAGAAGTTTATTAATCTAAGTGTGACGAAAATATCTTCAGAAAATTTTAATAAATGCTATTCTATCAAAACCTTTGAGTGCAGACAATCTCTAAGCGTGTTCAAAATTAGCAGGATGACACCATAATAATTCCATGGAAGCCGAGGAAATAAGTCCAAGAAATGAGTATTCGAAATAAGCTGAAGCATTGTCGGAAGTCTCAAGTGGAAGCGCGGTACACAATTCATAAGGAAAATTTGGATTTTTTAGAATGAGGTGTAAATTATTTACAAACCTAAGGAAAGCTCTAGCAAACCACCCATCATCGAAGGTAACTGGTGGAATTGTTTACGATGATGGAGGTGCCACGCTGAAAGCCAGAGCACCATAATGGTGTGCAAAGCCCCGGAAATTTTCAAAAAAAGAATAAATAGGCGGGCCGCTATGCGTATCCATCTGTATAATCAATCAAACAGATCGGCAGCGTATGATAATATAGAGCTTATATAAATGCGGGGAAATATATGGGACTGTGACAACCCGAGCATTGCCAAAATGGAGACTACCCGGTGCTGAGAAAAATTTGCCAAAGTGGTTCTGGTTGGAAAAAATACCTTAACTACGTAAAATGTGGCAGAATAACTCCAGTAATCTGAAAACTAAGGGGGCAGCAACTTAAAACAATGAGCGGTGTGGTGTTTCAATGGCTTACAACCTATACCCAAGGTCCACGACTCTAGTCACTGGCAGCCATGTTTCACTAAGTTAGATTCCTCGCCGAGGTAAAGATAACCCATTTTCTGGGTCTTTAGCTGTCTAGTTCACGAGTTACTTTATCTAGGAAACTGGGAATATCTGTAAAGCAAGATCACTGCTTCAGAATAACCCTTTGATCAGAACACGTTATAGAGTGTGGCATCGGGCAAAGACACATGCGTTCTCTAATTACGCGCCCCAGGAATTTGCAGAGGACAGTAGTCCTTAATTCCTTACTATCTACCACGAGCTACTCTCGCACATAGCCAACTCCATTAACGTTTTCCATTTCCGTGGGAAGAATTCTTGCTTGCACATTAGCCCTACCAATTAGTCGGTAAGGCACTTTCCAATAGCCTTGTGGGCTGTAATCTAGGCATGGTTGCTTGAGTGAGAAACCTAAGTCCGCAACTAGCGTATGTATACTTCCGAAGTAATCGATTCACGATTTTCATGTGCTGATAACACCCACAGAATTTCCACTCCTCTCCTACGTGACCCTTTTCATTGTGTTTAGGCCTGGTGATCCTTAGGCTGCTTCTAAAAGCAGTGGGCTAAGTTTGTCCTATAATTCTCCCTGGCATTTTGCATCACCTTTCCAAGGTGATATTTTGTGAATGAGATTTCAGCGAGCCGGAGGTGTGCTCACCCATGTGATTTATCCAAGAATTTCTCCCACTGAAGATCACTGATCGGGTACACCTACAGATTTTACTTCAGTTGGCTCACACCAGACAGCAAGGCATATCACCTCCCCTTCAAAACGCTGAAAGATGGTGTTGTCTGAAATTGGCAACGTGACAGGTGAAATTGTTGTTCACATGGCAGAGATTTGCATAACAAAAAATCAACGATGGCTCATCGGCTGTCTCTGAAAAAAGTTTCCTTGAAATGTTACCACATATAGAATCTTTGTATTTTCTGAGTGCGTCGGAAAAAATAGCTTATATTTGAATTATTACTAGAGAACTACCAAAAACACGATTAATTCGGATACCTCGGTTTAGAATGCTGCTAAGCAAAGCCACTGTGTGGCTTGTTGCTATATTTGCCTGAACTGGCAATTATGCTGTCTACTTCTGCAGTGATCGTCTGTAAGGCAACCAGCACGGTTACTGCAGACCCAGATTGAATTTTTACGCTTCCACAGCAAATTATTTCAAGTCATCGAGTACAAGCTTCCCATTCCCATAGCGACCCTACAAGTGCACTAACAAATCGTAGTTCGCGAGCGAGTCAGGATTGTAAACAGCGCTTTTGTTGACAGATATTTGGACAAAACTTCTTTGCTTATTGTTCAATTGTTCAAATCAACAAAAATTGCTTCAATTGAAAACTTCACGTTGCAGGTAGCCTTTTTCATTGGAGGCTTCTGAAATAACCAATCAGCAAAGCAAGTCTGGTACCTTCACATCGGATTTCCTGCTGCCTCCTTTGCGAATCGGTATCCGAGTATTTGCGGTTTTCCCCCCGTGTTAGATTTCCAGTTGGACCTTGGTACATTTGCGAACGATTCGGGTAGAGACAAAAACTATCCATAAAGATTTCATAACAGGAGCAGATTGATCAATGGATGAGTAGCAGAAGTTGATCTTCATGGGAATGGACTGTTTTGACAAGAAAGCATGTTATAGTGGACCTCAGAAGAGGGTTTTCAAAATGGGACAAGTCGGATCTGAAGAACAAATTGTTACTCATTTGGCCTGTTGATTTTTTAACGGAATCGCGCCGAGTGTACGTTGTCGGTAACTTGTGCTAGTTGGCGCGCCATATAGGGTATAACGGCAATAAATAACAGCGAAAACTGTGAAAGAATTTTTCGGAGAAGTCTACGCCAACTACCTGCGGAGCGTTGACTCATGTGAAAGAGTACTGCTTGGCGGCGGCTACAGCGAATTAGTGCAAAGTTTTCCAGAAAAGGGTTTACCTTGTCGCCTGGGATGCGGACAGTGCAAAAGAAGAAGTTTTTGGGTCTGGGAGGCTTTTTGGCACATATCATTGTAAATCCTGAGTCGCATTGGTCCACGGAAAGTGCAAATAATTCCTTCAGGAACAAGCTTAAAGATTGCGGCTTGACCGACCTGGTAATATTTATTTGAATGGCCTAGCCATGCACCAGACACCCGGACTGATAACCAACGCTCATGTAGCGAAGGCAGATGGTGCTATCTACCAGATTTGCCGGCGTACTAACGGTAATCGTCGATCAAAGAGCGGGTTCAGCCAAACCATTCATGCTGGGGTGGTGCTTATTTGTTATTCTGAGCTGTTTTTCCAGGTGCCCTCATGATTGGTGTCCAAAAGTATCTCAGATCCAAATGAAAATTGTGTAATTCGGGTCCTCAGTAATATAAATTGATCCAGCCTTTAGATATACCTCTTCCATCTTTGTTTAGTAGCGTACTGTACAGCAGGTACATGGAATGTGATGATTTTCAGCGCCGTATTGAAACCTTTGAATCTGGAGTCAAATATGAAGAGTTGCTGCAGCCTGGTTGAATTGCCAGCCATAAGTTAAGGTGCGAAATCTAGGCGAGCATTTCATTGCAGTAGTTCACGTGAAGACAGAACTGCAAGGTAGGGAACGATGAGAAAATGATTTCAGAATCATTTATCTTGTCCATATTCCTCGTCCCCAAATAGACAGATGCTAATTACGTTTTTATTTGTGTGCTGGCAAGTACCCTTTTAAAGCAAACCTAAACTGAGAACTTAAGCTTTGGTTTCAGATGAATGATGGAAGTGGGCTCCAAAGCTTAGGGTTTGTTGGGAGTAATAAGGAGAAACTCGTAGCAGTTTTTGAAGTAGGAAAAAAATGATTTAGGCAAGGTGAGCAGTAAGTGTCTGAATGCAGTTTTCGGGGAGAGATCGCAAATTACTGGTTATAAACGAGAGAGCGAAGAAAGACTAGGTTCAGCTCCATATGGCAAACCTTAGTTTTCCCAGTTTAAGGAGCAGACAGCTTTTTCTCTAAGTAAAATGGTCAAACCGTCGTACCGGGTGCTCTGTAAACTTTCCACTCACTCAATTACAAGCCTGCCTTTTCTTGGGCATATTTAAAAAAATCAACGACCATTGTTCAAGGATTGGCTCACCACAGGTACTGTAAACACCAAGGATACTTTCCAGGAGGTGCAGGACCCGAAACTTACACCTACACACCACTTATACTTTTCCGTTTGGAAATTGACTTGCTTGGGGAATTCGAGCGTTGTGGAGTAATATAGGACGGGATAGTTTATCACACGTTTGGTCGAAACTGGTGTAACGTCAGCAGACAGGCATCCAGGACTGAAGCCACTTGTGTGGCTTGACAATTTTCGGCCAAGGATTTCGAGGCTCATTTGGAACACCAGTAGTTAATGGAGTGGAAATCCTTCGAGAACCTAATACTAATAGAATTTATTTTAATTTGCCTAATCATGCATGCAGGGTCGATGCAGACTGAAAATGGAAAAGTTGTTCCTAGACTGGTAACACTTATGGTATCGTTCACATGGACAAGAAATAGAAGCCTTCCTAGAGTACTGCCCCAAGCGCAACTCTAGGCCTAGATGCACTTGCATTTACCAGCACATTATGCAAGCAGTAGCCTCGAAGACAGCTCAAAATATTAAGAATAGTTTTAGTGGAATCGAGAGCACCTGCTTTGGCTAAGAAACGGGAGTGGGCCATGCGAACAAAGGCCCTCGCCATGTCGAGCAACAGTGCAGTTGAGGCTACCCCCTGTCTGCTTCGAAAGTGGTCGGTTTAAGAAGTCAGCGTGACAGGCAGAACATGATAAAAGTTGAAAAGGACCATGCCTTCTAGGATGAACAATTTGAGGGCCCGGCCAGCTCTTGGAGATCTGTTTCTTTGTATCTTATTTTCATAACTTCAATTACAATGGGGCATGATTCATCAGACGGATCTCAACAATATTCGATGCCGACACCTATTGATGTTGCTACGGAATTATCCGCAGTTTCCGTTGGTATGGTAAGAAATTGCAGAGCATGGGAAGCTTGAAAATACTATTCAAGAGAGTGGTAAAGTCGGATCTATAATTTAACAAGGCGGCAGGCGGCACTCCACCCGATCCAGGATAGACCAAAAGCATAAACGTTGTTGTTCTTTGAGCAACGTGTGTCGCGCTGTGTCATCGTCAAAACTGTGAACGGGTGGGAACTAGAGTGTCAGTGTTAGTTCCCGGGATTATAACAGGACCGAAGCTTCTGCTGTATCAGAGGAAAGGTTGGGTAGCTTGTTGTCTTCCACCTTTCGTCGGTTTAAGCTTTGCTGCATGATGTTCCGCATTTTAAGCAAAGATGACAACTCTGGGATCTTCCGCAGTTGGTCGAGTTCTTTGTACTCCTCTTTTTCGAGCTTCACATCGTTCATTTCAAGAATTTCCCTTAATATTTGGTAAACCTTAATTAGAACAAGAAAAACAATGGGAGCTGTGACTCTTGTTATTTCACGTATTGATGTTGAAGCATTAATTCAGCAGGTGCCTTTGAAATTGGGTCGATAAGAAAAGGGAAGTTTAATGGGAAAGCTTTACAGATTTATTAAAATTTACTGTTGGCTTCCTGGGGGTTTTGCTCGACGAAGCTGACATTCCAACTGCCGTGGCTTATGTGTCGTGGGAATAATTCCCAGTCTAACCCAGGACAGAATTCCCCGTCTGGTTTAAAGCAGATGGGTCCGAAGAAGAAAGAAAAGTGGCACGTCAACATCTTACAGTTACTGCCCGGAAAGATGACCCTACAAGGATAGTGGCAAGGGGAATTCAGTGTTTAAAGATCGGACCAAAGATGTTCTCACCATGCTGCTTCAATCCCCCTAGAAGAATGTTTGCCGCGAGGTCCGAAAACTGCATAGAAAATAAGAATTATAGGGTGCACTACAGACCCCACCGCTACGTTGGTGAAGGGGGTCATTCAGCTGCAGAACTCAACAATGAGGGCTCCCTATTATTTGAGCGATATATAGCAGACACAAATAACGTGCAATATCGTTTTTCCAATGCTGACCGTAATCCATAGCGCATCATACAAGGTGCTTCATTTCGGGTAACTTAAAGAGCCTACGCGTAGTACCTGCTCACTGTGGGTCACACTGTCACTATCAACTCGATCGGCCCCAATCAGCCTGAAAAGTTTATCTTCGACTGATCAGGAGGAAAGTGTTTAGGAAGCTAGGTTTCATTAACCATGATGTCTGTTTCTGACCATAAAACCAAGTTTTTCACTTTTAAATTTGTCCGATGTGGATCTAGCATTGGGGAAAAAATGTGGATGCTTTGCATGATATTTCATCGGTGGTGCGGTTTACTGATTCAGAATGCCACTTATGAAGTGCTACAGAAAGTGTCCAAGCACAGAAAGATGTTTGGAATTTGGAAGGATAATTCAGATTTGGCTGCATTTATGAAATGTTTTGCAGAGGTGTTACGAGTAGCTGCGTGGTTTGATAACTTGCAAGACTCCATGAAGGATGTCTGGAAGCGGATGGATTTAAGAAACAATCGGGAAATCTTGAATTAGCAGGTATATCAAATGGCTAGTTGCCACTAAACGGGGAGGGCAGCAGAGGTTAAGACGTGAGTGGCTTTGACTGATACGGGCCATGTTTTTTGGCCTATTGCAGTATAAGGGCGACAAGAGAGCTGTGGAGAATGGTAATTAAAGGATCCGCCAAACTTTTAGTGAATTTTGCTGGCACACTTTGTTGCTTACTTTCAACTCTTGGACAGGTTGGCTTACAATATTCTAGCCACAAACGTGTCAATTAGCCGATAGGCCGCAGTCCCTAAGGATCTCCAATAGAACACCATCCCTTTTTGGTTTCTGTGCTTCTGTTGGGCATCACGACGGCACGCCTTGTCCGAAACCTTGGTGACCACAGCTCCCCGCCACCTCGCGGAAATTTTCACTTTTCTGTCCATACATTTCCAATACGTTGATAATACCTACAGAATTCTTTAGATTGCTAGCTTCAGACAATTAGCGCATACTCCCGATGGCGGCTGAAAACATGCCGGTAGTGTACGGCTACCAGACCCAGCATGGCCTCAAGTGAGATCATGATAGATTCCGTTCTGGGACAGTTATCCACCTTGCAAGGGGACCCACATTCCTAAATCTCAAAAAAGTAGTTGATGAAAGAAAAATAAACCCAAGGGATAAAAATCCTGGCCGAGCTAATCTTTTGATCCAAATGCCTCTTATTTTTCTAATTGTAACTCCAAATTGTTTCCGAATTGTCGAATGGACCCTAGCTCAATGGCTCGTACTTTTTTTGTCGTGTTGCGAAGATCATCGGAATTTCAAGTTAGGGCGATATAGCCGGTTGCGGTGGGGAAATTCGGCAGGTTATTTCAAATGCCATGGATAAAGTTGGATCACATGTGACTGTGTATAATAATGATAATGATAATATTAATAATATATATATCGATTTGCGAGATGCATGCGCAAGGCAAGATCAAGTTTTTACATAGATGATGCACAGGAAATACGGACAATATAAATCGAAGGGAGAGGGGGTGAGAGCGACCTTTGGTAATTTGGAAGGCTTGTTTGCTTCTGTATATTTCTCGACATACGAGAGTCATGCGCAAGGTAAGATCAAAATTGGGTCAAGAAGGTACAGCGCAGACATGGGAAACAGAAACTAAACATACAATGTAAACTCGATGCTCCGGCGAAACGAAATCAGTTCGTAACGATTTCAGCTGAACCGAACGGAATGAAGGGGGTTATCTCTGTCCACATTACTGCCATGTGGGCTGCAATATCCGCCCATGGTAGAAAATGCGCTAACTGACAATTCTCGGGGGTTGCGCAGCCTGGCTTCGAATTCCTCCCCACCTTGATGCCTTATTTCATATGCTGTGCGGCACTCGTCATTTCGTTTGGAACGGAGCTGCGAGTAAAAACCGTAAGACCACGCATGGCGAGATTTCTGCCTCCATAGGAGGTACAATTATTGCATAGTTTTATGGAGCGCTCCCGATGCATTGATGCGGCTGAGAGAAGAATTTACTAGGATACTCTGGCAAGTTATTCGCCTCCCGTCCAACAAAGCTACTGACATGCATCCATAAACGGAGTGTGGCAAATAGTGTCATTCTATTTTGCAGTTCCAGGGAGTCCTGCTTGAAACGAGGATCAAGATGGCAAAGTTTCTCCCTGTACAATATTCCTACGGTGTCTTCACAATACCCACAACTGCCAAGTTGCTAGCTGACTCCGCCTTGTGGGGGCCTCACCCTTGATGGGGTATTCTAGGCGATTAAATTTCTGAAAACTCATCAAGCCCCGGGTCATGACTCAGTTTGCACGGGTATTTTGAAAGAGCTTCTGCTGGTGATTGCTCCAGGGATCACTGATCTGTTCAGTCGCTCGCCGACCATCAATAATATATAGAATAATTATTATATGGTATATTTCACTTTTTGTTAGAGGCGTGAGCAAAGCAAGATCAAATTTTTGTATAGATGGCGCAGAGGAAAAGTGAATAACGGAAATCAGAGTTTATATGGGGATATATGCTTTGTTGGATTACTCGGTAGACGCGGTCAGAACCTGCGAAGCAGTACGCAGAGCACGAGTATGCAAAACAAAATTCAAAACCTCACAAACTGTTCTGCAAGACTGTGTAGGGTTTTCCGGGACTGTTCGTGAGCAACGCAGTGCAAGTCATTTCATGTTTAAGTGCACTAAATGTGCAAGTCACTGGCGCAACACTTGAGAGCAGCTCGATGGCGAATTTCGAGATATGGCCGGAGGCGCAAACTTCAAGATCGTTTCATGGTAGACAGAAACGTTAGGCTGGGGAGGTGAAGATCACTGGAGATATGATAATGGGATGGAAATTAGTCACAACCAAGAGAAAGCTCATGCAGAGTGAGTAAGGGAGTCGCATTTAAAAACAATAAAGGGCAAATGGAATGCTAAGGAAGGCGCGGGAATACTATCAATTCTGGCGAACTACATGCAGAACGAGATTTTACGAAGCGTTTTGGCGGAAGAATATGGAAATCTCAGGACTGCTGATTACAGTCCTATGTGGCTGGTGGCAAACTGGACTGAGGTGTGCAATGGTGAAGGAGAAGTTTGCGTAGGGAGTAAAATACTTTTAGGTGCACCAGTCACGGTTGTCTTCTAAGCCGTCATTTTTGTCATCACAGTTTTTGATCTTACGTGTGGGGTATTTGAAGGAGCGCACAGGGTATTCTGGAGGCAATAATAACCGTGTTTTTGGCCATTCGTGAAGATCCATCTCATTTGGGGTGCCTAAGGGGATCAGCGACGCGGTTTGGGTTGAGCAGGCCAGTAATCGAGCGCCATGTCTGACTAGCAGTGTTGGGGACGGAATTGGTAATAGCGGGCATAGCCGGATCTGAAACATAAGGAAGAGACGCAGTCTGGCCTGGGTGCCAGCCTGAGGTTGTGGTGATTGCTGAAGGGTGAAGAAATACAAATATCATCTGACCTAAGATTGGTTAATAAAAAAGAACTTATGTGGTTCGGCCCTACTGGGAGCAGGTTGTCATTATGACACAAAGCAATTCAGCTGCAAGCAATTTGCAACCACTCCGGAGTACCACTGTAGCTTTTTTGACAGTTGTCACGGTCAGCCTATTCTGCGCTACTGACCTAGTACAGAGAACAGAGCCGTAAATGGAGAATTATGGAGGCTCATGTGTTGAGAGTGGAAATAAACGTTGGATCACGGCATAGCTTCATCAATTTTTGTTGATTTATTTAAAGATAATAATGGTGTATTCCTCAAAAAAGCGGTCAGAGAACGGCAGTCTGGAGAGTGTTCAAGCTGAGGGGTTGTGAGGAGTATCAAAGAAAGTGTAAATAGATAAATTAAAGGGCCAAGAAGTACGAGAGTGAATGGGAAAGCGGAGGATACATGTCCTTAGTATTTGCACGTCTGCCAATTGAGAAGCGTTGGACCTAGTGGTGTGCCAAGAGCGGATCCCCCTTAAAATGGTCACGATCAGCGGGAGCTTATCTTCGGTGTTGTCCATATTACGCTAGTGTACTAGGTTCTCTTGCGCACTTAGATGGATTGCTACGGATAGCGGTAGCTGATTAGAAATAGGGGATTGACATGTGTCTAGAAAATGATGGCTGACTCAAAGGAACGCTCTTCCGAGATAAAGGGTGTTGGTCAATTGAAGGACCTGGGTGATACTTAGGTAAGTATTTAAAGCGGCCTTAAAACTGGATTGGTTCTGTATGCACCGAATGATAATGGGAATTTTGTTCCAAAGCCTGGCATATACAGCAAGAACTAAATGCGACCTTAAGAGGATTTGGCGATTTTTGCATGGAGGGTTAGAGACCTGTGACGGGGAGGGTAGGGGCTGGCAGAAGAAAATATAGGTGGGTCGGCGGAGAAGGAACTCTTATTTACCCTGTTATGTAGGAACGTCAGGTTAATTTTTAGTCGCCGTAGCCAAATTGGACCAAGTTTTAGGGCTAAACAGCGGTCCTTGTAATTCGGAGCCGTCGGTCAACCTAGCGTTTGCTTAGTGAAGCGTCTATGAATCATCTCAACGTAGATCTTATCCGACATTGACATGCTAGATCTTATCAAAGCGCCCCACTCAAGGAGTGTTCAAACGTGTTTTTCATAAATGCCGAGGATGCTACCGAATAGTTTTATTGTGCGAAAATTCAGACTTACATTTCTCCTACCTTTAGCCGACTAAATAACTACGCGCCCTGAGTAATTTAGAGAGGCTGAGTAGTTGAGACTGAGGTCACGAATTGTTCGTCTACATGCAATAGGAGATCCGCGTAGCAAAACTGAATCTTCAGGTAGTGCACACCAATATGTCGGTATTTCTCTCTTATCGGCAGAGAAGCTCATCATCCAGGAGGCACACCAGTCGTCCGAAGCAGAGATCGGCACAAATGTCCCTAACCGCAGCACCAGCTTCAACTGACATAAGAGGGTCAACTGCCCCTATGTCATCGGCAAGCGGGAAAGGGACACTGTGAGATATCGAATTTATTGCATCACAAATATGCATAAAGAAACAGCAGGGGACCAAATCTGTCTGCTCACGGGAAAACCGCGGCGAGCTGTGACCGAGATAAACCTGTAAACTATCGTCCGCTCATCTTGATATTTGCGGATGACGGGGCTGTATTGCAAGCAGTCGCCAACAGACTAAGAAACCATCCACTGTGGTTTTGTCAGAACTACGTGGGTTTCTTTCAGGGAGATCATGCGCCCTTAACGTTCCTTTGGCCCGTTTAAACTGGACGTAGGAAGCCCGTAATTCAACCCGCGGACTTCGGGGTCGTCGTATTTGAAGTGGAATTTACCACGGACCACAGTGGTTGCCTGTGGGAAAATCTCAATGCGCTAAATATTGGGTATTCTGCCGCGCTGGAGTGGGTATTCGTCACTGGCAGACTGGAGTTGCACAATCCATCCACCAGTGCTATTCAGTAACACACAGGATTCATCGAGGTTCCACCTTCCACCTTCCGGTCTCCATTTCTTGCTGAGGCCCCTCACAATGATTTAAGTAACCCAAAGATTATCTCGAATGTTGGGGGACGCCGATGGTTTTTGCCAAACGCGAATAAAGGCACTTTGAATGCAGAACCACAGTGACGAATTACACAACTGATGTAGACGATCTGATTCCTCTGGACACCAAAAGAGTACTGGCCATGATCTCCTCTTTTACGAATATTTCGATCCAGAATTTCAAGGTATGGGCTTCCGCTTGATGAGCACCAGCGGCTCACCGTCGCCCATTCAGCAATTTGTTAATTGCAACCTTCAATATGTTACTGCTTCCCGTGTTCCTCAAGGGTTGAGAGGTGATGGATCTGCAATATTTCCCTGCATTAACAGTGAAGTGGTGAACGGGTAAGGTTTCGACACCACGCCGCGAGACTCACTGGCGGATTTCTCCGTATCAACCACGAAAGCCGGTTTGGACCATCTAAGCTGAATTATTTTAGCTGACTGCCACCAAGCGCCGGGCCATCGGCTTAAGCAGCTGAGGATGGATTCTATACTCCTTCCACCAGCACTTCGTCGCCCCCGACGTAAGATTAACCTGAGGAACCCCTCCCGTCTGTTTTGGTGGAATATAATGGCAAGACTGGCATCTAGAGCGGTCTCGACGAGGGCTTTTTGAGTGGGCGGCAACTCGCAGGTGTAAGCGCGACACTGTCACAGGCGTGCACGATGAGGCTTATACGAGGCACCACCCATTCTGCCTTTCAGTCTTGGAGATAAATACGAATAAAACTGAAAGGGTAGGGCCGTACGAGCCACCGCAACGTTTGATTTTTTGGATGGGTGTTCAGATATGGTAGCATCTTTCAATGGCACAAAACGTTGGAAAGCAGCGAACAATGGAAGGCTGCAGACCGCTGTGATTCACACGTAAGTGGGGAAACGGTGTGCTTTTACTTTCATGTTTGCGGTACGATTGATTGTTCCTGGTGCATATCAAATAACACTAGAATCTATACGCCTTCCAATACATTTTTCCAGAAAGAATACTAATTTTGTCGAAAATGTTTTCGATCAAATCAGCAGATGGCCTCTCCCGTGTCCTGCGGCCGTCCACTTGAACCAACGGCGACTTATGACAACTATCTTTCAGGCCGACCCATTGGCGGTTGCCTAGAAAGTCGATCATTTTCAACGCAGGTTTCTGGGATCAAGTGCACAAAAACGACAAACGTAGAACCACCTAAACTGGAGAAAGTCCCGCTAACGTATATCCATTTCGAACTCCGGTGGTAAAATCGCCACAGCTGTTTCACGTTTTAAAGTCACACTGAAATCTGCTTCCTTAAGTTGTTTAACTGCGGAAACTTTTACACTTCTCGAACCGCTGCTTCTGGACCACTGTAGTGTTTATTTTTTGCTGTCATTTTCACCACCTGTGGTCGTATACGTGTCCCCTTCACTCCCACAGCAAGTCTTGGACCTTATGGTTTGATGGCATAACAAATTGAAGTGCATTTTCTCCCTGATGACGATTTCGATGCAAACATTCGTAGGGCTAGGATTTTAGCAAAAAATTTATAAAAAGCGGCATCTCGCGCGAAATATGTGGACAAAGATACCGCCAAAATGCCTTGTTTGTCGGGAAAACATTAGGAGCTTCTTATACAGCATGCACCTCTGAAAACGTTTTGTGGTCGATGTGCTGTTTTTTCTGAAGAATACACTCGATCTCTTTAAGGGTTTCTAGACTGTGGAACCCTACTGGGATTTAGCCAAATTAAGAAATCGCCGCAGAAATTACGCCGATAGACTTGGCCGGGAGGGGTTAGGAGAGGAGAGCATTGGAAGAGACTGACTCTGAAAAATATGAAAACCGGCAATGAGAAAGCCCCAGCGGAGTAAGGTGAAGCCAGGTGGACGCTAGTAACCCGAGGACAGAGCAGCTAGGAAGCGAATTGAGATAAATTGAAAGTGTAACCGAAAGGTTAGCGACGAAGAGCGAAGAGCTGAGGAGCTCTAAAGAGTGAGAGAAATTCCGGCCGGTTGAAAAATGTCTGCGGTACTGGAATGCACGAGGCAGACTCTAGAAATACAGCTAACGTTTGCTGCTCGCTACATCAGTGTTGTCGCAGTGCTTGGAACGAGTAATTAAGGTTCAGCTACTATTGCACCTTGGAAACAACAGGTTCTTGACTTCGGTGCTGCATGGTTTTATCAGGAACACTTCGCACCGAACAAATCTCTGGATGTTTCTGGATAAAAAACGCGCCTTGGGATTGAAGGTTCGTTACCTAAAATCTAGTAAGGCCTTCGAATTCGTAAGCCATTTTTGCTACACTAAAACTCGCAGGTTTCGACGTAGCTGGATCAGCCAAAAAATGAGTAAGTTTCCTAAGAACCGTAGCTTTGCGGTTCGGATAGGCAAACGCAAATCCGGGTCAGAAGGTGCCTAAAGCTCTGTGCCTGGACTTCCATTTTCTTTTCATTTATGAGTGACTCGGCGCTGGGGCCGGCTAACCTTGGCTCCATCTTTGCATATAATCTCAAGTTAGCAGAAAAAGTTATATATAAAGGTCTAGAAGCAGTAAAAGGATGATCTGTTCCCTGGGATCTACCACTAAATATTCTCAAATGCTAGCCACTGACCACAAACCTACACCAACTCTCCAGTAAACCACTGCGCTGCGAACCAAAAGTCAAGGGTTTGGGGGCTGTCGTTACGCATGACTTAGCCTTTTCTAGGCAATATCAGGTGAGGAGCAAAAAGACCAGGGCGATACTGATCAGAACTCATTCGGCGGTATCATGGATTCAAAGTGCATTACTCCTGTACTTGTACAAAATACCATAAAGTCTTCTCGGAACATTGCGCAATCCCGGGACCCACACTACCTCAAGGATATGGATTGTACAGCGAAGGTTTAAAGCCCACCCAAAGAGAATTTTGGCTGAGGAGAGAGCACATGACTATGCACAAAACTTCAGAATTGAGGTCCATACTCAGCGGAACGTAGATGAAACAAAGGGTAGTCAATGGAAACCTGTAACGGTATGAAGGGCCGAATTAGCCTAAATGCCAGAGGTCTTTCAGTTTGCTTTCGTCTTTGGTGAAACGGGACACCCTGAAGTTGAAGAGGAGCCACTGAAGGCTGCAATTGGGTGCCCGGTTTCTCACGAACAGGATTTTGCCGATCTGCAACAGACTGAGAGGGAGTGCCGTTTGCTGAACATTAGTGAAAGTTTTGAGCAAGCTCTAGAGCTATGTAGGTCTACCGTATTTCTGGAGTCGGGAACATAAATTGGGTCAGGGTATCCTTTTTCCGCCTCCCTCAGAGCTGTTTTTCAGAAAGCAAACAACTTCAAATTATGCGCAATGTTGTAGGCCAAGGTAACTCCATGACGACACACCTATTTGGAAGCACGTCTGACAGCGATGACCATCTCTGTCTTGTGCAAACTGAACTGAACGGACGCCGTCATTAAGTTGAGGGACCTGAGTATAATCATCATGTAGATTTTAAATAGACAGCCCAGCCCGAAAGGCAAGAAGTGGCCTGTTTAGAGTGAAGACTGCCTTGTCCTGTTGTGAGTCCAAGGTGTTCATATTTTTGAGCAAGACCATAATCACAACGTACCTGAAATGTACAGTGAAGGCTTGATCTCCATTCTTCATAAAATTGCACCTATTAGCATTGGGAGTGAGTGAGCAGCGGGGTGGGAGACCATACGAAAACAGACCGCGACCTAGAACTCTTCTCGTTGGACAGGAGTCGCCGTAGGGGAAGGACAAGAGCCTTTAAGACGGCAGCTGCCTTGTCAGGTCCTAGCCCGGATGGCGTCTTTCACCAACTGGTAGATGTTAGCACGTGTGAATCTGAAAAGAAGCTAGTAATAACATGATCTACACCATTGGTTAAGTCGCACTTCTACAGTGACCGGGTCGTAAATATATGGAAATTGTAAGACCGGTTGTATTAACGCGGATCTCGTATTAAGTTTGCTTGCTCTTAATCGTTGTAACCTTTTGTGCGTCATTTCTACTAGACTCTGTGCGAATGCAATACTGGCAACCCTGACACTTGACCGGTACCAGAGAAAGACAGTCAGAAGTAGTGGCAGACTGAGCATGCCTTGACAGGAGCATGCGATCGGGGCATGCGTGAGCAATGCACAGGTGGCGGCCGCGCTGATCGGTCAACGTTCGGTTAAGCAAGCGATCCTGAGGATTAAATCCGTGTTTCGCTACAGACCGGCTGCCTGGGGACTTGGTCACCCTGCGCAGCATTGTTCCAATTGAGCAGGCGCTAGATGGAAACTGGGATGGATTATGTCCCTAGGTGAGCCAACAGGGAGTACAATTTCGGTAGGCTTTCCATTGTCCTTTCTAAATTCTTCATTTGAGATGCGAACGCTTGCGACTCGTAATATCTCTTACCGTCAAGGTGAGATGAGGTACAACATTTTGTTTCTTCTAACGGGACAGCTGAACTGAACCTGGAATGCATAAAATAAAAAAAAATAAAAAACTCGAATGGCACTGGCCAAAATTGTTTTGCGAAAACTTGAGCGAACTAAACTGAACCGAAATGAACTGAACTGCGTTTCGACTACCATGGGTAGCCTTTCTCAAGACAAGTTTTGCAATCAAGTGCATTTGATCGAAATACTTGCCTTGAGTATGACTACTCACGGTAGTCGAAACGCTTGCACAATGCATCTACCAACAACGCCGTGTCATCAACATTATGTCATTCACAATTAAAACCAATACATGGGTCATCGACTTTTCGGTACACAACGTCATTTGGTCCCGATATGAACTGAACTGCACCTAGCCTTTTGTCGGCTCGCGTGGCATGCGCCGCGCGGGCCGCCCTATCGGTGCAGCAGTCAAGTTGTGAGCTGCGGTATCGGGTTTGGTTGTTGGTGCTGTCCGATACTCGGTTTCGGCTCAGGTTGTTCTATTTTTGCTCTGATTTAGACTGTGGCGCGTGTGAGTCCCATCGAAAGGGACTGTTCCGGGTGCATACTATAGTATGTATGTATACATGAATGTATACATTCATTTCTATTGTGCAGTCTGTTGCGTTGCGTTTACTGGTCTCCGGCTCGATTTTGGTATTAATCCGGATTGTAGTACAATACCTTAACGTGATGACAAAGAGAAGCCATGGTATTTTTTCCTGAACAAAACTTTGCCCATTTTTCTTTTACGTTTAAACGTAAGACCGGTTGTCTCAGCGCGGTTCTCGTATTACTTCTGTTGCCCCCTAACCGTCACTTGTGCGTCACTTTTACTCGCGTTGCACAACCTGAATACTGACCACCCAGACACTCCACCGGTGTAACGAAATCACAGTCGGGTGTGGAGTAAATTCAAGAAGAGCGTGCGAGCAAAGCGCGCGTGCGCAAAGCGCCAATGGCAGTGGCGTTGGGCATTCAACGTTCGGCAGAGCAATCGGTCCGAAAGAACAAGCCCATGATCCTCTACAGAGATCTCTATAGAAG
>LUCM01005271.1:76925-102525 GCA_008360955.1 Fasciolopsis buskii | reverse complement strand
CGCCATGGTGAAAATTCTAAAACTGTTTGGGGTAGGAGGTAAAATTGGTTTCATGCTGAAGGTTCTAGACGCCAAAATGATCGGAAAATTAGTGAGAGATAGTGGCGAGCCGGTCAACTCTTATCATTTTCTGATGCTAGATTTCTAGTAACACACGCCAAATTGTTGTGATTTACTCTAGCTCTATTCCCCCCCCCAGCTGGTTCGTAATGCGCTGAGATATAAGTATGGTCGCTGAAATGGCATATCGACTAAATGCCCAGCCTACTTGTTTGCTAGGTAATACCAAAGATAATGGCTTAGTATTGATAAAACTCGGCAGTTCTGACTGAATAAAATGGATATAAATTCAAATACCTTTTCCTTATGCTGTTGTCTACTCAGGCGGCAAGTTGTCGTGTACGCTTGGTAGGTGACTCACCAAGGCCTACATATATACATATATTTATATCAAATATTATATATTATATATAGTGCTAGATAGTAGATAATTTTGTTGGATTCCGAACGCCATACGCAATGGGTGATTGGTTGTTAGAAATCGCCGCGTTGCTTCAAATACAGCAGTACACTGTGCCTACCGTGAGATTTATCAATCATTTTGTCATGCATCGGTAACAATTTGGCCTGGGTAAAGACTAAGGTTTTCCACTCGATCATGTCTATCTTGCTGGTACGCATAACAGTGGGAGTACTGATCGGTGCATATGTACCGATCGGCCTTATTCGGCTTACAGGTAAATGAAATCGAACCGACACGTGAGTGTACCATGAGGAATTCGCATACTTGATCAATAACGAATTAGTGTTAGGCTATTCGAATATGATTGAGATTTTTGATGCATTGTTGTCATGCAAGGTACTAGTGGAATTTCGATTAATGTCATGTGTCTTTTGCACCCAACTAATCAACTAGACGTGTCTATTGGAAAAAATTAAGCTTATAAGTTCGTCACGTGATTTCGCTTTGATTTTCCAGTAGGCACAAGATCCGCCAGGTTGTCCCGTGAATCATAGGCTTCTTACCGCATTACGTGTTTCTTGTTTTACCTTTGCCCTATCTATTTCTAAATATCTGACAAATTAGTTGGTTTTCCAAGGCCTGTTTGACAGAAAATCGATTTCCTTCTTGCATATGAAACAGCAGGCGTCCATTCATATTCGTCACACGACCTAGTATGCAGCGGTTGCCAGCCCTCTGTCCGTGATTGTATCGCTCACGGCGCAGTCTAATGGAGCAGGTCAAGTCTCAGTGATAAGAGGGTTTTTAAGGCGGATGTGTTTATTGAAATTGCAGACTCGTAACCAATACGTATGGACAGCACACATCTTTGGTCCAGTTAATAATTGAAACAACTATTGTAAGGACATCCAACAGTGACCGAGAGAAATGAATTGCCCTGTTACGGTGGGTCATAGGTAGACATTTTCAATTATTTTCCCATATAGCCAATTTCTCGTTTATCACAGCTGTTTTCTGTTTGCTCGTATTTCAGTGTTTTTAATTACTGCCGATCACTAAATCGGATCTCCATTGACTGTTGCTCACAGCCCATCTTCCAAGTTATCACATTTCACCAGATGTTCCTTCCGTTTAAGCTCTCCGGTTTTTCATCAGTCCGCATGCGCCCACTCTTTTTATCGTTTTACAGACCCGGTCTATTCACTCCAGACAAGGCGTTTGATGCGACCGTCCGCAAATTGATCGACAAGTTGCGTGTCCCGTCCATGAAATGTGTCGACCTCGTTGTCAGCAAACTGATAGAGGTTGTGCAACATTGCGCAGAAAAGGTAAGTTAATACAAATGGATCTAGTTGAGCCTAGGCATTCCATGCTTGACAATCGATTAGACGCCTGTAACAAACAGTGCAATTCACATACACAGACAAAAACAGTGACGAGCGAATTATTATTGATTTATATCGCTTTCGATAGCTGCTTGCACGTGCCACTAAAGTAGGCCACAAAAATGTCCTATTTGGCCTTACCGGAATACGTACTGCTCCTGAAAGTACCGGAATAAATCCTGTGCGGCTGATCTGTCATCCAAATCTATCAAAACGCGTTTGCAATGCATTTGGGTATGGTGGCTCCTTTATTCGGTCATACTCAATGTTTAAAGCCACTTCGGAATCCTAAAAAACCATCTTTATCTCCTCTAACAATTTTGTGGACCAAATATCAAAGTACGGGTAACATCAACATTGTTTTTTGGTTTTCGTGTGTGAGATAGAATCACTAGTATGATAGATTACTCAGAAGTAATGAGAGCGATTGTGTGTCTCTGGGACCCAGTGAGACGAGTAAGTGGTTACCATCTTGGTGTGTGGACTTTAAGTCCATGGGTCCGACTCCTCCCATCGTCAAGTACTTCACCTGGCAGACTTTTGTTATCCGTGGTCGTCTTCGTGGGGTGCTGCATATTCGTCATGTAATAAAAAGGCAGCTAAGCATAATTATTATATCTGATACCACAAAATCTTTTGGGTTGGTGGGCTATCGTCTCCGTTACAGCATCTCTCACCTATTTGGTCCTCAACGTTTAACTAAACTTGATATCTGATTTTATGAAGACGATGCTTCCATTAGCAGCTGCGCCTCGGAAGCTGCCCGACAGTTGGGGCAAATTTATCCATGGACAAAAGTTCGACGGAACAGTGTTCGATGCGCGGAGCGACATGCTCCCTATTCAATGGACAAGTTATGCTGGGTGAAACAACTGCGAAGGAAATCTTTTTCATCCAATTAACGTGGTATTTTCGATTGGACCACTAAGCCGCACAACAGACGGCCGACTCGTCCGAAATAAGTTTGCTGCCCTGCTGATTGCATTTGGTTGTGCAAAGACCAGAGGGACAACCGCGAACGGAAGGGTTCTGTGAAGTGCTGCTAGCTAGCGTCCCATCCGGACGACAGAAAAGTTAGACAGATTCGGACGGTCTTAGGGCTATTACTTTATGCCTTTGTTCCATGGATTTTTGACTAATTGCGAAATCCATGGGAATGCCAGTGGTGGCCAAGCTTCTATCACCAAAAAGACCAAAGGTTGAACTCCTAGATTCCCCGGTTGCTTTTGTGGTAGACGGCAAATTGCTGTCGTGCAGCTCGTTACCGCACCTGGTCGGAAGAGACCATATGTGGTTCCAGGGCACTCCAAATTTGAGGGTCACGGTTACCTGTTCCCCCAACCCCCCTTCCCTCTGTGTGGCTATCCGGTATGTCCCTTTCACCACACGCATGCTTCTAGCGTATAAAAAAGCCTGTCCTCTACAAACTGTGAGTCGCTTAAAGTGAGAAGTATGCATTTTAGTTGTCACTGTTGTTTCGCATACGGCTGGATGAGCAAGATTTCGCCGTAGGTGCATGACCGGTTTCGGGATTATTGCCGCTCGTCAGCTATGCGTATTCGATGCTCTCCTGTCCAGCTATCCCCAAACTTGTACGCCTGTTCGTTAATTTGGCACTAGAATTCCACCTGAATCGTTTGGAGCATGCATAGATGATGAATCCACTTAAGAATCTCACGGCTATTCGTCGGTTAAGCAATGATAATTTTCAGAGAGAGGACACGGTCGACTGACAACAAAAACACTTTTATGCTTTGTTTCCTCCTCCTGAAGGATTCCTTTGCCTAACCGACTAACCGCCGCGTGATTCCCACATGGATTCATCATTTATGCACGGTCCTAACAACTTAAATGAGATTATGATGTAAATTATCCGGTTAGTCCTGGTTGATGAGTAGTCTTTAGGCATTTGATTCACACTATTTTTCATGCCAGGTATACCAGTTAGCACAGCTATATATTTTGTGTTCCTGTAGTTTCCAGTGATATGTTGTGACACCACGTGAACCATTTTGGAGAGGTGGGTATTTCGACTGCACCAAAAGAAAGCTAATGTAAAACTATTGTGTTTGGTTGTACAGTGTGATGCTTGTTTTCTCTGACTTCTGTTCAGCTGCGTTTATACAACGTGGTACTCACGAATGGGTGATTTTCATATTCACACAAGTGCCTGGCCTTTGAAAGAAGAATGCTGACATGTCACATGCTACACTTCAATGGGTAGAATGGAGGCATATAAATTACTCTTTCAAGCATTTATTCTCTCTCATTGGGGAAGGTTACGTGTTTGATGCTGACATTGGTATTCATGAGAACTTCAGTGACCAAAAAATGGTAATTTTCCAACTGAAATTATTCTGAAAATTAGTACTTTTGTGATAGTGCATCTGTGCAGCAGATGAAAGTTGTCTTGATTTCGTGTACTAATAAGTTATCCATCGGAATGTCTGTCCGAACAGCATGGAGGTGATTAATCAACGCGCCCGTGCAATGAGTCAGTGAACTCACAACGCATAATTGTCTTCGAAGATTTGTTGTTTCCATGTCAACTTCGAGTTGTGCCGTGACATGTAATCCTGTTCCATTTCAGGCGTGCGTGATGAGCTCGCCTAACGACACACTTCCTGATTGTGTCGTGTGCATGTGCTTGCGCTTGCCTGCATTGCGACGTTGCGAGACCAACTGCGCTTATCGTCCTAACGAGTCGTTGTGACTATGAATCACACGTGTTTGGTCATATTACCTACCAGTTTACGTGCGAATTAGGACTCCTACACATAATTTCTTCGACGAATGAATATTGATGATGCACCGTGACCCGAGGTCTAAAAGCGCAAGACTGAATCTGCGTATGTATTTAACTTGCCACGTGCCGGTTGTGATGACGCTCATCCTCGTAGCCATGATGGTAATGCGGTTGTTTTTCGTGCTAGATTCGTATAGGTGCTTATTGTCAGTGAACATCGAATAGTGTATCAAATCTGTGCGACAGTTCTCCATCTGTAGCACACTGGCGTCTCTCATCTACAAACCAATGTTTTTCATATACGTTCACTCTTTGTGCATCGATTCAAGGTCGTCCTTTTATCCAGTTCGCGACAAATTTTTGCCGTTATTATTGGGTGAATGTTTTTTCACTGGACTGGACTCCGCACGCTGGAAGCTCAATCATCAACGTACAGTTCCTCATTGTCTTTCATTTTTCCCTGACAACAATTTATAACTGTGATCTAGCGCCTGCACTCGGCCGCTCAGACCACAGCATCCGAACTGGTTTATCCACTGTATGTAAACGATGCTTTAAGAAAATCGATTTTCCTCTCATTCGTGGTACTCACAACGATAGCAATCCTGTGCTAAACTCCATGTCTGAATAATGAATGTGGGCAGTTCGTGCTCGGTGACCGCCTCTAAAAATACCATCGGTGTTTATCTCAGTATCTGGTTGCATCATTATCACCAATGTGTACGGACATTCCATGCACCACTACCTGCAATCGCGTTAAGCACTGAAAAATTGCCCTATACACGTCAGCAATGTTGGTCATTTTTCATCCAAGACCTGAACCACCCGCAGCCTCCAAGGCCGATATTGTACAGATAAGAAAGTCCAGCTGGAAGTTGATTTGGATTTCGAAGTTACTCGTAACATTTTTTTCAGATCTCTATTTCATTTTAAATACGGGCTCATACTGCCCAACCCTTTGAGACAGTTGAGACGTAAATGTTTGTCTAAATATCAAAGAACTTACGAATCGAAATAACTGATCTTTATAGTTCTTTATTATGCACAGCGATATATATATATATATATGCTAATGTCATTCAGGGTTGCTGTGAGCAGTTCTTACGTTCGCCTCTCCTAGTAATGATTTTCTAACTATTTAGTATCATCCGGATCGGGGTTCTGATCCAGTGCACGACTTCGTATGTGTCGGAGACGCAGTGGCATGTACGGTCACCGCCTCAGCTGATTCACTCCGTACTGTCAGCACTAAGTTGTTTGTCTTATTTTTTATGGTACAACAGCCTTACGATCAGCTGTGTCTAGTGGAAGATTTGTTTTATTTGCTCATCCTCATGAATACTTTTAACTCGTACATTCAGATTAGTGAAGTTTTTTGTATACAAAAGTGCGCAGCACCGATCTCACTGATTTACATTATAAGCGCTGCTCTGATGCAAGCAGTGAATGTTTGTTTATCGAGTTGCATTTCAACAGAATCCATATTGTAAATCTATATCACGTGAATTGCCTCAGTGACAGTGTTGGGTTACCCAGCAATGAAAAATGAACAGCTAGTTGCGACATGGATAAATGGTAAAACATTATCACGTCCCCGTTATTGTTGACACGGAAAATCGATAGTTTTAATTTCTCGTTTCACTCCAAGCACCATTCTGGCTGTATATCAAAAGTCACTGTTTGACTTTAGCATCTGTTCTGTTCATCCAACAGATTAACCAAACTAACACTATTCGTAGCAGTTTGATGCACACTTGGATTGTCTAATGCATCCATGCATGGCTACACGTCCACCGTTTTTTTTTATTTTAAAATTGCCTGTATTTTTCTACTCGATCGAGGCAGGTTCCTCGTCCGTCACAAATTTTCCCATTGGTAATTTGATTCTTATCACCGTTCCCCGAAGCTTCATTGCTGATTACGCAGTTAATAATGATGTTCTACTTGATATTCGCTTTGCTTAAATTTACACCATCTAAATGTCATTCGGAGGCACTAACTTATGACTATCCAGCTCATATGTCTCTCACTGCGCGAACACACTGACATATCAGAACCACCGGTTCTGTTAGACCATTGTTAGGTCACCAAATGACCTGATGGTAACATAACCGATGGGTTTAATTTGTAGGCGCACGTGACCAGGTATTTTCACTTGAATAACTATGTATATGCCACGTGCACGTCTCGATCGCTCTTGGAGTACTTTCAACTTGCGCTTGTATCCATGCCATTGAAAATGCTTTCTGGAATCCGGGACTGCGTCTAATTACTGACGGACGGTTAATCGGTTAAGGATGCGCCCTTTGAAGTCTGTATGGCAGCATAATCCGCCTTTTCGTCTCCTTTGCATGACAACCTGATGCAAGAAAATAAACCACTTCAATGCGAACGATTGCATAAAGTGTACGCTCATTCAAATGTCTTCATTTAATGTCTTCTAGGACACGAATCAACGGTTACCGTGGCAGCTGAATTGATGGACTGACTTAGTAGTTTCTCCCATCAATCGTATTAGGTTATGGAATGTGACTGTTGCTTTTCGGAATACGTCGGCGTAATTACGGTTAACCTAGGCAAACCCATAACGCTCAAAGGCCAGATATTCTGCCTATATCTCAATTCAAGGTCTAAATAAACTTTGTATTATGCCGATCTAGGTTTTTAAGACGGTGGTTGGGGGCGGGGGGATGACGGGGGCTGTGTTGCACAGTTGTTAGCCGACTGCTTGCACCGTGAACTCACCGTCCGTGATCATAAACATCGGATAGTGCTGGATGCTGTCGGAATCGTGTTAATCAGTTTATCTTACCAGCGTCATTGGACTGCACATTTGTCTAAGCAGTAGAATCACTTCCAACTGCCACCTGTAACATATTCGACGTCCGGTAGCTGGTTCCATCTTTACACCCCGCAATTGATTTCTGATCTTTGTAGTTTTCCATTTGGAGAGTATTCCCACGATTTCCACTGTTTTTTGTCCGGGTAAACTTTTGTTCCTTAAAATTAGATGTATTAGGGTCGACGATTTCCCTCGTTCATCCCGATTATTTGTTGATTCTCACCAATAATGAAAAGCGACGTTATTTTTTGCGATAGTCGCGAGGTTAGCTGCGCATGATGGCTGGTTATCACATGACACCCAAGAAATTCACTATTGCCACCAGTCGACTACCATTTGAATTTGATCTCATACGGCAACACATCAGTTCAGTCACGTGACGTGTGACAGATACAATGATTTTTAATTGCAAGGACGAGTTGGAGTCGATTGACGAGTTACTAAAGTGGACCGAACAATGTCTTCGTTTGCTACACGAATAGTAATGGCGCAAAATGAAAGAACATCTGAGTACATGCTCCATTGGGTTCACCGTGGAGTGCATTTCACATGAAAGTTTGATTTTCAGTTTAGGCTACTAAAGAAAATAGTAGCCAGTACATACCTCCTGACATATTCATGCAATCTAAAGCACTCATTATCATCCCTCCTGTAGCTGCCTTCACCGACCAATTATAGCTCAAAGACTTTTTAATTAACCCCTAACTGAAATATAAGAGTAGCTATTTTCAAAAGTTCTGGTCGTGCTAGTGCAACTTATGAAACTTGAAGCGCGGTCGACGAATGTGTTGTAATCTCATTTGTCGTTCTTCCACTCCCATATATTACCGTCGTATAGACCCCAATCAACCGAGAACACCTCCCATACTTGTTTCGGTGGTTCAAGTTTAGTTTTTTGGGAAATTGAGATTCTCTTAGCTAAACTTAAATGATATCTTCGCTGTCGGAAAACAGCGACAATCTGTATTCGCAGCGGAAGTACCACGCCCTATACCCTACTCTCCCTATTCATCTTTTAGCTTATCTTATTACTAATACAACGATGTACGTTGTTTTATACTTGATCTCAGCAGGTCGAACTTTTGGCAATGAGATGACCGACTGAGTCTCTATCTACTACCAAACATTTTTCCACGATACTGCGGCTCTTCATCTAATTCTCATATAATTCTTAGACTGAAATCACGGATATGATTCACAGCCGGCGCTTATCATTTTGTTTTTGTATCCGATCTCATCGATTTTGACGTATTTTTTCGCATTTACTTACGGTCATTGTTCCTTCTTTGCACATACAGATTTCACGTTATCCACGGCTACGGGATGAAGTTGTCCGCTTGGTCAACATGCGAATTCGCGAACTGGAAATCGGGACTAGGACACAGATACAAACCTTGGTTGACTTTCAGCTGGCCTACACGAACACAAATCATGAGGATTTTATTGGATTTCGCAAGTGAGCTTTGTACTTGTCACCCGTAGCAAGAACTCCCATAATAATGATAAAAATGGTACCAACGTCAAGATCTGGTCGAATGTGACAACTTACAGCTAACGAAAATTCTCGCAATGTCGAACCAGTTTCGTCTCTTAACTGTGCTGTAGTTTCGCTTTCTCCTGAAATCTCTGAGCCAAACCAGGATGTCTATGGCTAATCCTTTTCCTAGCTATTCTCGTCGCTTGTTAGCTTCATGTTGTCATTTTGATCCCAAGAGCCTAATCAGCATTGCTAATTTTGCTGGTCTGCATCAAGAGACGTGGTAGATGTGGTTGCACACAATCAACCTTCAGCTACATGTGTTGACAAATCTGTTCGCAAACTGTTCACACCAAATACTAACGGATTTGTTTTGTCACCCAAGTTGCACAATTACTGAAATTAAACAATCGAATTTTTTCGATGGGTGCCAGGGTTTTTTTTTGAGCTCGTAGTAGATGGCAAACTGGACTAAACAAAGTGTTATAGACATTTCTGTTTGGGTTATTTCGTCGATTGCCTCACTTTTTTCAATTTTTCTTGGAAAGATCATTCCCATCCCATACGCCGTGCATCTTAATTTTGCCTACCGATAAGTCCTGCATAAGATTTGCGGTGGCATAGGACCAGATACAGTTTCAATAGAGTGGTAACGTAGTATCGCAGACTACTCGATCAGTGACTAAAGGGAGATCACATGGAACGAACGATTTTAGTGTGGGAAAGACCGAGTGAGTTAGCATTGGCCAATGGGGACAAATGATGATTGAAGGCTTGAGATCCGAAACTGGGGGACAGAAACAAAATGAGGACTCCTGTCTACTGACGTAAAGGGCCAGCGTAAAGAGTAAATGTTGATGGACGTAAGTGTGGTATAGTAGAAATCGAAATTAAGACTTTAGAAATGGAATGAAAAAGCGCCGACCCAGTGATAAATACACAGTTGTAGATTGAATATGAAAGCTGGATTGTCTGTCAGATGTATGGCCTGACTTTGAATGTTGTCCTAAAAAGAGCTGTAATATAGAGTTCTACTCTGTACAAAGTTGAAGTGTTCTCATGGACGTTGTTTTCGAGGTTTGTAAACTAATATCATATCGACGGAGTGAACTGACGACTGGTGCATACGAAAGGAAACGCGTTTCAAAATAGGACCAGAGAAAGAAGTACGGACTGTTTGCAGAGATGAAACCAACTTGTAGGGTGAAGAGGTGATAAAGTGGAGTGGGCATCTGTCGTCGAAAGGGTCAGAGGTTCGAATCCCAGATTTGCCGGTCACTTCGGTTATGGGTGGCAGTTCACTGTCACCCGGCTTGTTAGCCCACACCTGACCTAGTGTGACCTTATGTGGTTCTATATCACTCAAAGCTTCACGGTCAAGGTTGCTGGTCTCTCTCCGCCCCACCGTGTAGTGGGCTCTGGTTGCTAGGGGCCATGTTCTTTCCACCATACTCATACCTCAAGCATGTCATAAAAAACGGGTACAAATTCCACGCGAATCTTTCTGGTTCATTTTGAAGTGAAATTTAGTTACAATGGTGTCCCACCCATCGAGGGTGAATTGCCACCAAATATATATATATATATATATATATATATATATATATATATAGAGAGAGAGAGAGAGTTGAGAAGGCGTACACTGAATTAATGCGTTTATCGTGTCGTTTCGATCCAAACTAGGACTCGTTGTCAAACGTGAATGAGTGATTATATGGCATTGGTTTGTTCACTGAGCTGGGCAATTTGATTGCAATCAAATTGTGTGTATTGTCACTTAGCAAGGCGATATCTAAAATGCTGTTCCCTGCGAGGACTTCAACTCCACCGTTGGACCAGATGGCTTGTCGCAATCTAACTGACGCTGCAGCTTGCGTTTTGAGCGCCCACAAAAACACTAACGCTTGACCGAAGTCTACGGGAGTGCTCCAATGCGACCGGCAGTCTTGCAGAGAGCCCCGCCATTCGTAGACAATAGCGCTGTGGTCAATTTGGGTCCACCATTGACTCGAAGAGGGTGGACACCAGGTGGTGTTCCAGCGGTTAGAATGTCTGAAGCTCATGCTATCGATAGACAATTAACGGCCTCATCACAAGGCCAACAACCGTTCCCCGTTCTCAGAACGATAGAAATCGAGACCAGAGGGACCTCCTCTATGCGCTTCATTCGAGGACAGCCCACCTATTCTAGCATTTATGTCACCCCGCCTTGTTGTGAGTAAGAGATCTTTTTGTGAAAAGAATCCTTGACTGCATCTTGGCTACAATCTATTGGCGCATACACTGAGACAACAAACAAGTTTCGTCTATCATAGCGATTGTCATATACTCTGTGTGAACATCAGAGCCTCGCTGCGCATAACAGGCTGTCGATTGGGATCCAACCTAGTAGCGTTGAGTTGTTCAGCAAGAGTACAGTACAACGCGAAAACTAGAAGCCATTCGGTTTTTCCCCTGTTCACTCGCCGATGGTCACTTTCCTGGTAGGCTGAACTTCTCCGCAATTCATGGCAGTTCCTCCATTCAGTAGTGTGAGTGCCGCCCATTGATTAACTGGCTTGTTTTCTAAGTGACTTGTCAAGATAGTCGGTCCGGAATTTGATGTTTCACAAGAGAACGATAGAATACATTTTCACTATTGAACCTAAGTCAGATTTGATGCTGTTTTGGAATATCACTTTCTTGTAGATTTCTGCTTAGTAGTTGTTTGGGGATTTACAGGCCCATTAGACTTGTCTTTTGGATTGATGCGTTATTTAAGGTGGGTTTTGATCGCATTACAGTAGTCCTCCTGTGCAATCCATACGGTGCCAATCATATTCCGATCACGAAGCTCGATAAGCGATTCATCATAGTTGTTCCCTTTCGAATATTCGGGTCGAAAATTGAAAAATTCGTTATTATCATGTTGTTAGATTAGCATCACAGAACGTATAACTGTAAGTTACAAATGTGAGTTGATCACAAGTGGATTGTTGGTAGCCATTGCAGATAATAGCACGCATGCACATATTGAATCGATCTATAAGACTGTCGGAAAGTTTAGCTTGGTCGTGTTCACTTTCTTCGGAGTGATGTTTGGAATTCCCACGTATGTCTAAAGCAGTGTGTATGTGTTTCGTGTATCTGCTATCGATCTGTCGACTGTTAATTGTTTACCGTCCCGTCCTCTGCCGCATACCTTGCGTTAGTCGCCTTTGCTACTGGCTCCTTCGGTGGCTCGAAACGGTTTCCTGGTAATGTTTTCAGAATGTTTTCCTAAATTATTGAGCGCATATACCCACACTTGTGGTAATTGGGACTAAATTCACATTTTGTAGACCAATAGCCGCATTTTCTGATTTGTTTATACTGGGTTACGATCCCTGGTCCGTTGTATCAAGCAACAAAATACCTTGACGATCATCTCGTCCTGTTCTGGAAACATTGTAATTTTTAATGTGTGCTAAATGCTTCATTTATACAGGCTATTCGCTCTTTCGCAGGTACTGTTCGCATTGCTGCGATGTGTGCCAGAGTTCTTGTTTATGAAATTTATCACATTTTCCGCCACTTTTTATGGGTTTGGTAAGTATCTTCCCGCGTGTAAGTGACCGCATCTCGATTGATCAAAATCAATATGGGCACTTACTCCAGTAACAATCGGATGTAGTGCGCTGGGTCGCACTAACCGCATGGTGACTTTGGGAGCGTTTCTAATTACTTAATGATTCTCCATTCGGGTAACGAATTCATATTCCACGTGCGATCGATTCTCTGGCGATTATCCATCCAGCTATTAGAGATGTTTCTTTTCCGTTTCTTAAACATAGCTTACGTAAAATTTTCATTTTTGTGATAGCATCCCGCTGCCGACCAACTCGTTGGCACACCTGATCCGCTGGGGCCCTCATATGATTCTGTATTATTCCGGTTTTCTAGGTCATGTTTGGTGGTCGTCGTACTGTGGGCAACTGTTGAATATGGCCCACACGCGTCATACACATCATAAAAATTTGATCTGAGTCTTATATATGCCAAAGTTGTAAACAGTTGTAAGTTTGTTAACCATTGGGTTATTCTTACACCGACAGACAGAATTGTATCTAAATTAAAAACCAGTGATATCTAATGTTCGCTACTGTCCATGACAAGTGTGCGTTGTAACTAAGTCTACGGATAGTGCAATATACGAACTATTAAATGACAAGGAAATATGTATCCATTTGTTTTGTTTCCTGGCCTTAGGTGAAAGTCGTTCAGTTTAGTGATTGAGTCGTGTCATTAGTCTTTAATGGTCCCGTCCTCGTTTATCTATTAGCAAATCATGATTTTAGTGTGCGTTTTATCCAGGGAAGAATACACTCGTAAATAACGCACGGGAGGACCACTTCAAGTACTATTACTATTTTTATCATTATTGTTTTATCTCCAAGTTGATCGGTCGAAATATTAAGAGGTCGTCTTCACAGTCCAGTATCACGGAAAAACAGTCACAAATCAGCAATAAGATCGTGAATCCCTGGGTCATTTTAACATTCGGTTCTGAGAGCTGTCAGACAGTACAGTAGACCCCGTCGTCGTCGTCACTTTGATCCTGGTTAAAATACAAAATCGAAATTTGCAAAATTCATTGTCACTCAATCTTGTAGCTAACATTGGATTTTTCCAAAAGGTTTATCGTATACTGCTGTGAATATTCCTACATTTTTGAAGATAGTACATAAGAAAAAGGTGGAATGTAAAGGGGTAAAGAAACGCTATTTTGTAAAGTTGCCGGATTTGACCGAGTCCGTTAGTCAGAAGTGATGAAGTGGATCAGGCCTTTGTCACCGAAAGGGTCAGAGGTTCGGATCCCAGATTTGCCGGTCACTTCGGTTATGGGTGGCAGTTCACTGTCACCCGG
The DNA here is from genome assembly GCA_008360955.1 of Fasciolopsis buskii. Taxonomy (NCBI): domain Eukaryota; kingdom Metazoa; phylum Platyhelminthes; class Trematoda; order Plagiorchiida; family Fasciolidae; genus Fasciolopsis; species Fasciolopsis buskii. Next base: position 88,727 of record LUCM01005271.1, on the reverse strand, counting down.
CTTGTTAGCCCACACCTGACCTAGTGTGACCTTATGTGGTTCTATATCACTCAAAGCTTCACGGTCAAGGTTGCTGGTCTCTCTCCGCCCCACCGTGTAGTGGGCTCTGGTTGCTAGGGGCCATGTTCTTTCCACCATACTCATACCTCAAGCATGTCATAAAAAACGGGTACAAATTCCACGCGAATCTTTCTGGTTCATTTTGAAGTGAAATTTAGTTACAATGGTGTCCCATCCATCGAGGGTGAAGTAATCTTCAATCTTAGTCGTCAGAACCTTGTGCGAACCCAGGACACAGTTCATGTGAACCATTACCGTTGATGCTTATTCTGCACTTAATGCAATGTCTATCTTTGCCTTTCATCCAACGAAAATGTATTCTGAGGCTTGTTTTTACTCGTCATCGATGGTTACTGTCAGATACCACTTGGTGACATTCTTTAATTCGAGAATGTTCCTTCCACTTGTTAGGGAATGATCATACTGAGTACTTTGATACCAAGGAATTATGCCAATTGTCAATGTCAAGCAATATGCCAGTGGGGCGGAAAATGACTCTTCGAGGTAATTATAAAAAGCTCTAGACGTTTACCTGCTATGTGGGTGTTTCTTAAATCTGGTTTGATATGTTCAGAAATATGAGAATTAAGGCGGTTTCCGGTCCAATCGAGGTTGTGTTGATCACATCTGCACCCCATGGGAAGTTTTAGAACACAGGCATACTCCGTAGCCCCACGATCTCCGCCTTCCCGGGTCTGAAAATGACGTTTCTCTCAGTCGGTTGTGCGGTTCTGTGACACAGTACATTGTTTAAGGACGTGTGAGAAGTATTCATTCCACTTTTCCGACCGAAGCCGAATTGGTGTTTACGATAATCTCATACCAGAGTTCACTGTGAAAAGTGGTCCTCGTCGGAGTTGCAGTCTTTCACTGTTTCTCCTCAGGTTTGTCATTGATTATGGTGATACTCCATGTAATTGTTGAGGATATTGAGCAACGCGACGCAGTTAGTGGCGTGTTTACATCTAGAATCTCTTGTTGTTCACATAATTTTGTCCACTTGTTGCTTATTTGTTTTTCCCTTTTAGGAGTAGTCGGTTCTATGAGTGATCAACTAACTAAAGCACACGAATGCAAAGATAATGACTGGCCCACTGGTACATTGAACTGAGCTAACTCATCCAGTTCCCTTCTCTCGAATCCACTCAATTTTCCCCGTAATCTAGCGTGATTTTTGACGCCTCGTCAGTTCATTGAAGAACGTCAAACGAATGTCGTATCGAGTTCCCTCCCCCTGTCCTTATCTGTCCACATAAATGATTTGGACAATTTTCAAAGAAAGACCCTGACCACTTAATGCTAGTTGTTTTATATCTTTTGTATTTCTTTCTCGCACTGTTCCCTCGTCACGCTCTAGTGGCATCATGGTACTTAGCTTTGTACACAAATTTCTTTAGGTTTTTAAGCTGGATTTCCAAGGGAAATGTCATGATTAATTTCACCATCTATACGAAGACGTAAACTATTTAGTGTGTCACTAGCATTTGGAAACTCAGTTGTGACAGGCTATTTCCGTCTGCCGTGAATGTTGCAGCTTTCGAAGCGGGCATCGAAATCTTCTAAGTATTTTACGTTATTTCTTAAGGTGACGCCTGATCGAGTGGAAGGATTGGAAATGTGATCAGCTGGATCAAATCGCTTGTTGCTATCTGACGGAAATTTTTTATGACATGCATTACGAGTACTGTGGAAGGAACATATCCCATATCGTCAAATAGGGTGCAATCGGACGAACGTGAACGGGAAGCCGTATTACAAAAAAACAATACGTCAGGTCTGAAAGTGATTTGAACGACAAACAACTGTTTCTCTAAGACAGAAGTCTAGCTGGCCGGCAAATTTATGCACGGGGGGATTTTAATCTGAAGGTTTGGAACAGAAACATTCAAGTACAAATGTCTATAGGATTATGCAACAGTCATTTCAGCTATCTAGTCTTCTCGCATTTCAATGTACCAGGGGGATTACCAACCTGTTGAGACATTCCAGTCAGGGTTTGAAACTTCTCATTTTCGGTTTGCAGCCGTAGCTAACCTACTGTTACCTTACGTCGGTCAGTGTCGTTGGAAGTTTCTAGGCCTTTGTGGCGTATCCCGTCTATTACAGTTATGCCGTGCACAGAGTTATAGGAGTAAAGTGGCATGTGATCATCAGGGCACGCTGTTGCATCCTTAAGTGCCCCTAGATCCTCAGGCCTATATAAACGTTTTGGAATTGGACGTTCTGTTTAGGATTGCGAGGTCGTTCCAAACTACCTCTGGTTGTTTTTTCGTCCCCGCCGATCTTCATTTCCGACAGATTTCATGGTTGAAGTCAAAATCCAGTGTTTGTTTGGAGGCGATGGCCATATTTCAGAAGTACGCCGTTTAGGCAGCACGGGTTGTCGGGTGTGCAGCCGTCTCATTAGCAGAGCCTAGTTCTGAGTTGAGTCCCATATTAACACTAGGTTATCTGGACTGGTGCGTTGGGCTGTTTTAGTTTAATATTTTTTCCAAGCGTCATACTGAATTTGGTTATTCTTTCTTACTCAAAATCTCGACATTGTCTGGTTAGATATGCTTTCGAAAGAAACGACAGTCTTCCTAGCATTGTGATTTTCTAGTCGCATTCATCCACTTACATAGTTTGATCCGGTTTGCTTCTAGCGTCATCCTAATAGATAGCTAAAAAGAAATCAACCAGATTAAACAATAATTTGCATAAAGCGGGACATGTGCCGTGGACGTTTTCCTCATCGTATTGTTGTGTCTCGAACGTTTCTTGCCCATCCGTGGTATCTTTTCATTTGTCCGTACCACTTGTCGCCTTTTATGACGCACCTAATCGTGTACAACATGTTCTCGTTTCATACCTTTCGTTCCACCTACGCGCGTTGTGACCTCTTCAGCGCTGAGCAAAAGGCCGCAGACGGTTCCAAGGGAAAACTGGGAAACCAGGTATGTTCTCACGGACACGTTTTCCATTGCCTCTATGGAGGAAGATTCTTCTGGATTTATGATGTTGCTGAAATACTTGTTCCTGACTCGAATGTGTAGCAAATTGGGTGTGAAGTACGAAACTTATGAGATTGTGAGTTGAATTGAAAGAAGGAAAAATTGAGATTCCAATAATGTGATCTTACTTCGATATGTTTGCATTCTTCACAAAGTTGAATCTGTTACTCCGGTCTATCCATTTCATAAGAGGTTCGCGGTTTCCAGATTTCTATTCTGAATGCACAGATTGTGTAGAATCACTACCTATTGATGGTAATTCGGCAGTTCACAGTATCCACCGTTTCGAGAAACGAAAAAGGTTTGTTGCCGGAGTCCATTTGTTATTGTTCGTGAACACGTTGCTTCGTCCTAACGTTGTGGCATTCATCCTTTAGTCTGGGACGATTATTTATTTCATTCCCGCTATTTGTTGTCCCGTTATCGTTTGCAGCTTTTTTTATTTTAGCTTTATTCGCGTTCTCTCGTATAACTTTGTTGTATCCATGTCCTGCTATCTGTCCCTTGGTAATCGTCCAATGTGTATGTTTGTTATGCAACAGTTGAAATACCTTACTATTTTCCTTCTTCTCGCTTTCCTCCCGGGAGGTTAACGACAATTCACTTATGCGGAGGAGCATTAGTACAATTCCTAGTGTAAACACTCCGCTTCGCAGTTTTTCCTAGGTGTCGTATTTCGCATGCAATTTGTCCTTCCCCAATTCTCCCTTATTTTTCCGTTGTTTGCTAGCTCTTTTGCATTCATCGTATATCTGAGTTGATTGTTTCGTTGCAGGTAATTTGTAAGGGCTGGTTGATTCATGTCAATCCAAATTTGTTTCGTGGAGGAAGCCGTTATTTCTGGTTCGTGCTTACTGCCGACACCTTACGGTGGTTCAAAGACGACGAAGTGAGTTCATCTCCTTTTGTCTGCGCTGTTTGCTACTCACGAGTAGTTAGCCTCGAATATTATTTTCATCCAATGATTACTGTCCACTTCACTTCAGGAACGTGAGGTCAAATACGTCCTTCAGTTGGACGGACTAAAACAACGTAGCGGTGATACAGGGTTCTTTTCGCGACGCTCTACCTTCATTCTCTTCCACCCCGACGGGAAAACCAATGTGTACAAAGATTATAAAACGTTGGATTTGTCCGCCGACACGCAGGAGGCAGTCGAAGCGTGGAAGGCAGCGCTGCTTCGAGCAGGTGTTTACCCTGAACGAACTGCAAAGCGTGAAGATGAAGCAGTAAGCTGGTGAATCCATTCTATTTTTGAAGAAGACATTTCTCCCTTTTCTTTTTATCTTGAGTATTTTCTGTATTCTTTCACGAGTTCTCTTCTGAAACGTTTTGTTCGACATTGTTGTATCCCAACCAGGTTCTTCCGAAAGTTCTATCAATGTCGGAATGCCACAGAGTAATTCTTAACTTTGTAAATTAGATTTTATTAACATTTTTCCAGCATGCATCGTCCGGCAAGAACTCCGTCATCCTAAGTCGAGAGTTTATCATTCGTGTGAATGAAGTGGTGGCTCCAACCAGAGAACAGAATTGAGTTTCGATATTATAGAGATTGAACCGAACCGGCATAAGTATACCGAAAATTGAATTTCCGATTTTCCGATGGATGGCCAAGTAAAATAGGAAAAATGTAGATCGGTGTACCAACTACCTTTCAGTCTTGCCCAGATATTTTCGGCTTTTGAATCACTGGCGAACAGTGACTCATCTTTTGAGCTGAGTATACTGAAAACTGGCTCCAAAGCTGCTGCTGAAATCAAATTTCGAAACTGTTAAAATCTGGTTATATAATCGATGTCAGGGTCAATATGGACTGCAAGATTTGATCAAGATGTTTGACATCTCGGAACAGCTGTAAATTCGCTTTCGACTTTGCTTAGGACGTGTAATTTGTTAGTCATTCGTGGAATTCAGAATGAAACCCTTTAATCACCTTGTGCGAAAGGTGGACACACGGATTATATTATTGCCAGAATCATCATAGCGGATATCTTTGAAGACGTGGTTACATTTCGTAGGTTGCTTCATGGATAAAATTTCTGATGAAGCGCAAGAAATTCCCGAAGAGGTGTGCATCCGATGAAAGAAGGGTTTCGAGATTCCCAGATGGAGCGCAAATGTTTCTTTAGCTCGGGCTCAGTTCATAAACACCATTCGAATGCATGTAAACTTCGTCAAGACTGTAGGTGGAAATTACGGTACAGACAGGCATCTGTGAAGAGAGTTCGAGAATGTTTGTTTCAGTGGAAATTGCATTCCGTTTAAAATGTGGCCCCATTTTGGTACACACCTTACAATTCTTCAACTGTTTGCATTCTGGTAGTGAAATCATGCTAAGAATTTTTTGATCCTGTTGTATCCTTGCCTCCTCTTAGAGTGATGACGGTGATGGTATGGAGACAAATGATCCGAAATTGGAACGCCAAATCGAGATCATTCGCAATCTGGTCGACTCATATATGAAAATTGTCAATAAAACCCAGCGCGATATGGTCCCCAAAGTGGTCATGCATAGTCTACTCAATCAGGTGCGACCGCATCACTTGATCATTTGTTCCTTAGCATTTGAAGGAAATATAATTTGACCGCAATCTTGTCCGATGTGCTGTTTTTTTGGATATTTATAAACGTGTTTTGCTCTTCCACCCACCTACACATCCCGTCAAACCCACGTTTTCAATATAATCAGATTGTAAGAACTGGTGGTCGATTGAGAGGAAAAATAATGAGACTACTTTTTCATTGAATTTCGCTGTGATTCTCCGGCGCATGTATCTTAATGACTTCGTTGTGATTGTCCTATACCCGTTGTTCTAGCTGTTACTTTTGCTGAAATAACCACAAAATTTTCATTTCATAGAAAAACAAGGAGAATTGTTTTGTCACACCAGAAAATTCACGGTCAACGTTAAATTCTGCCTCGTCAGTTGTTTCCCAATAACTCACGTCCCGAATACCTGACTGCCGATTGGCACACATCTAATCAGCCGTATACGAATTTTTCAGTCATCACGTCTATTAGGCTGCCAAGTTCTGAAAAAATCTGAACGTTCTATCATCTCTGTCATCTTCGGAATGGATGTTCGCGTTTTGTTGTATTTCGTCAAAACAAGGTCCCAATTCACTTACAGAAACTCAGGTGCGTTTGTTTGACAGCTTCTCAGTTTATTTCACGGGAATCGAGAATATAACGTCAGGTGTTGTGCTTCGATCCAAAAGCCTCCTTCGTTAGACTGAGAGGTTCAGACCAAACTAGAACTAAAACATTTGGTTATGCGATTCCAGGCCAAGTTATGCGTACTGTCTTTAGTGTTCTTTTGTTGCAGTCCTCGTTACCGAAACCGCCCGCGACGCAAGGGCAACAATGAACCAATTTAAATAAGAAGGGAGATTAAATTGCGGAACTTCAAAGAAATGTGGCATACGCGAGTGAATTTAATAAATCTCAGATTTCGATCTAGAAGATAAGAAATATGAAACGTCTCACAATAACTAGATCACGGCTAGGTGCGTCAACGTAAACTGATATCAACAAGGGTTCAAATATGTTCTTTTAACCATGACAATGGGGCTTGTCATATGTTCACACTGTAGGTGACAATCTTTTATACCATACACTTCGTCAAAATTAGTCGGTAATGTCATTCAGCTGACTCATTCAGATCTTGTTTGTATAAGCTCGAAAGGTGATCCATCTTGCATGGGCACATACGTGCGTATGTACAGTAAAGCACACTGGTTATCTGTGCATTGCCTGCAATCCGAGAGCAGATGTATCATTGAGGAGCCTAATGGTAGAGAGATATGTCCTTTCCAAATACCAAGTATTTGTGATATAATTACGAAATAACGCAGAAATTGGTACAGAACCGGTGCAGTTTGTACAACCATTAACCTTTTGCCAATGTGTTCTGTTTTCGGTTATTATTTGAGCATCAGCTGCTGAAAGATAAAAAAAAAAAGAAACGAGGAATCATGAAAGATAAGCAATTGAAAAGATACCTCGTTTTTAGCAAATATCATAAAATATCTAATTGTGCCCGACAAGTTTATATTTCCTTTCGGTTGCATATGACTTTTCATCTATATCTTAAAGGTAGCAACAGATGAATGCAAACTGAAGTATCACGGAAACTGAGATTTCTTGAAGTTGCCCATTGTATTATTGAAAACACAAAAGTAGCCCAAAGCCCGTTTTTCCTTTCGGTCTGTGCATTTAAAAATGATTGAATAAGATAGTTCTATTATCTTATAAATGACGCGATTAAGGTGATTATTTGCATGGATGCTTTCTACGGATTCACTGGAAATTAGAAACCGTCATTCTGCAGTTTCCAAAGCAGAATGAAGGAAAGTAGTACCTTGTCGGTTCATCCTTAGTCCATTTTTTCAGGCTATCTATGGACATAAGTAACAGTAAGAGCAAGGCCGTACACCGCGTTTCAAGCCATCCCAATTCACCGGTTTACAAAGAGTCACAGTAGAGGACAAAACCAAATTACCCGTTGGGAGCGGTGCGCTCTCAACGGTTCCGTTTCGGCTTTGTGGCAAGAACATCATCCATGCGTAAGACTAAGCACCATTCGGAGTAATGCTTAGCTATGGTTTGGCATTCTTTGGTCATTCGATCTCTGTGTGACATCCCTTACTCTAAACGCATACCAATCAAGATAAGAATTTTAACATCTAGTGTTACCCAACTGACCCCTCGGTTCATAAATACTCCGTCGATTTCACTTAACACTAGACAACAGTATGCATTCCTGTTCACGTTTGCCCACACACATTCAACCTGAAGTTGAATACCTTTCTGTTTAATTTTGGATCTTCTGGCGGAATATAACTGTAGAGAGGTGGCCACCGATTTCCTGAGATAGCAAACGTCTATTCGTGGTCTTTTTGGGTCTATTTTCGAATCTTTCTTCACTGTATTTTGGAGGTATATCAAAATTATTCTGATTTTAGCGAAAAAGTTGGAATTATCCGAAATTACGCTATTTTTTCACAATTTCTTGCAAGACTGTCTTCTCTCAAATAATGAGATAACACACGATCAAGCAATGCATGTCAACGTGAAAAAAAATGTTTAAGATGTGTCACATTTTAGAGGCACCAATGTAAATTCTCTATACAATCGATCGGACAAAATCTCTGAATGATTTTGGCATTGCTTCGAAACTAATTGAGAAATGATATAACGCATTCAGTTTGGACAACGGAGCTATTTACATAAACTGCTTTCCATTTTGTTCCGCTGAATTCCATTGACTTAATAATTCGATCTTTTGATTCCAGTAATGATGTTGATAATCCTACTGTTGATTTGTCGTGCTTTGCACATTCACTTCATAGGTGAAACAATATTTAAATTCTGATCTGGTCCCGTCACTATATACACAAGATACGGTAAGTGATCTCCATGTGCTTCATACACAAATTATTGATCCTCGCCTTACAGTCAGTTTTCTTTCTAGTAATTTGGCTATCATCGTTGAGATCAAATCATGATCTAACGGGATAGTTTGCTTACCCCCGTAATCCAGGGCGTTTTAAGGTACAGTTTCCCAAGACAGATCAACGTGTAGAAGTCCAGACAGTTCGCTCTCAATGAATAAATCAAGTAACGGTTTAGTTCTGTGCAGCCATCATGACGTATTGTGATGCTTTGCACGTTTCAGCGACTCAACGAGCCAAGCTGTATGGCTTTCCCAAGCCGAACATCGAAGTATGTCTGGTAGGTCAGTCGGTAGAGGCAAGTCTAAGTCCAGTCCTAAAGAAGCAGTTGCTTGTCCAACGTTTGATTCTTCACAACCAACTGCCTTACTCCTTGTAGAAGCCACTCTAACAAACCAGTTCTATCCTCGTTGTAAGCATTATTTCTGTATTATCGCATAGTTACAGCAATGTTACTGTTTCGTTGTTGATTGTACCATGGTTGTTTTTAGTGAGCACGTAGCAGAATCCTGCCCGTTTTCCATTGGAGTCGTGTTGTAGAACGGTAGTTGATTCTTTTTTGGCCTCTCCTTGTTGAGCGTTTGTTCGGACGTCTTCTGAAATTGTGTTTGCATGAAACCTGTCATAGTTAGATTTCTTTACCCAGGTCGAGTCAGAATTTCCTTAGCGACATTGTTGGACTTCTCGTTCGGGCCGTCGCTAAAAAATCAGGATGTCTGTGATCGACCATCTAGAATCTTAGCCCTAGAGTACTTTTCATTACTGTCGTGTGCAAATTACTGTTAACTGATACTACCATGAGAATCGACATCTGGAACTGGATCTATTTTTACGTAACCTACTGTGCATTAGCCCTCTACCCGCTGCTGATTTGACTCAGTTTTTCGCATCTCGTCCTGTCCGCTGTGTCCCATTGGAGCTGATGGTGGTTGACTGGCTGGTACAATTGTTCATTCCATGACAGGGCAAAAGTGAAAACCCAAAGGAGTAGGATGATTTGGACGGCTAGGTTGACGTCCAAGGCATCATATCACGGGACGACTGTAGACGAAGAATGACACTATTTACTGCTTCAGTCAGTGATTTTTCTGCACTACTCATCTTTTGTCATCTGCGTACTCCTTTTATTTGCTTTTGCTGTATCCGGAATTTCTCATTCACTTTCCATTTAAGTAGACGATACTGGAAGGTTTTAATCGAAATCACCACTACGAAGTCGCTGGGTATCAAAAGTGAATATTCGAACTGTAATCTGCTGGTGAACATGTTACCGAATGTTTGTTGAATCGATGCGCATTTTCGAGCACTAATTGTATTCCAATTATTCTTCCCTTCAGTCTTCGTTTACTCAGCTTGTTTATGAAACAGCTAGTTTCAAAATTTTCACTGACATTGACAATTGCTTCTCTGTACTCTTATGATTTTTATCTCATCCTACAGAATCTTCTTATGGAGGAATCCGACATGGAGAAACAACACAGAGATGAAGTCATTCATATGTACGAGTCCATGGAAGAAGCCATGCACATCATCGGCGAAGTGATCTCTAACACAAAAAGTGTGCCGCTACCTCCACCAGTGAATGACGACTGGCTTGAAACAGTAAGTTTTCTCATTCACTCACCGAGATTCAGCTATGCCAGATACCATTCTGTGGCACGATCTTTTTGTTTTCAAACCCGGCCTTCTTTGATGTGCATAAAGTGAAATACGGTATTAGGGGTAAACCTCAGAAAACGGATTATGATGGGGGACGGAAATTCAGAGGACATTCAGACAAGAGTTAGTTTCATTGACCTTGATTTTCAAGAGGAAACGATTGTAAGTGGGTGGGAATACAGAAAGTCAGAGGATGTGTCACAGTTTAAAAGTCCGGGGGAATGGGAGATTGGAAGAAAGAGGTACAGTGCGTTTTCGGCAGTTACCGAAAACGCGCCACACACCGCCGCCCTACGATCGTAGTCTTTCTCGACTTGAAAGATGCGTTCGACTCCGTTGATCTAACAGCACTATTCAGTGCCCTCCACCGGAAGGGTATGCCAGGGAAGTAAATAAACCCCGTTGCGAGAATTGTACTCGCATACCTATGGTCGCGTGAGGGTATACGGCGAACTATCAAGTTCATTCGAAACAACTGGTGGCTTTCGACAAGGGTGTCCCATCTTTCCATTCATGTTCAACTTCGAGGTGATAGAAGATGCTTTGCGAGGTTTCCAAGATGTTGGACTCGAACTGGGAAAGGAGGGAGGCTGTTACCTAGATTACGCAGACGAATTTGTGTGCCTGTTCAAATCCGCGGACCATGCACAACGCGCACAAGATAGACTGTCGAGATTGGTTGCTCGGTTTGGCATGTGCTTTGCAACTTCAAAATATAAATTGGTGTTACAGGACTGGACGACAGTAGTGCCGAACTTGGTATTGGATGGAGAGGAACTAAAGATTGTGGATCGTTTCACCTACCTTGGTAGTTGCGTGTCGAGTGATAGCAGCTTGTCAGTACGGTTGAACGTGCGTATATCGAAGGCTCGAGCGACTTGCGCTGGACTGAAGCACTTGTGGCGTCGGCCTGATATTTCACTGAAGTTAAAAGGTTGTGTGTATTGTGCCGCAGTGCATTCAGTTCTGTTGTACGGTTGCAAGACATGGAGTATGCTTATCGGGTATGTTCGTCGGTTGGAGGTTTTCGATGACCGATATCTACGTAGTATGGCTAAGTTTGGATGGAGTAACCAGGTGAGTAGTGTGGATGTCAGGAATCTAATACTAGGTGTCTGTTCTCGGAATACCTTATTTCAGTTTAGGAAACTTTGTGGACTACACTGGTTGGGTCACATGTTCCGTATGGCAAATATTCGTCTTGTATACTGTGCCCTATTTTGTATTCCTCCCAAGGAATAGAAGAAGCCATCTGGAGGTCAACAGACGATGTGGCAACGTGGGTGAGAAAATGTACAGCGAACTCAGGCAAAACAGGTGTCTCACGTCTTCGTGGTTGGGGTCTGAAAGACCCGTCAACTAGCTGGCTGGAGACGCTAAAGAATATGGCAGTGAACCGGGAATAGTGGCACTCGTGTTGTCATTTTCTATCGAATCACAATGATTGAGAAAGTGTATTTGTAAAGTTAGACTGTGTTCCGTGTGTTGGCTGCAGCAGCGTCTTATATTTTCCCGCCTGTGTAGGTCCACTCCCTGTTCCTCTCGGATATTTACTCTTTTTATAGAAACGTATCCCTGGGGAAAAGACGGCAGTCAGTGAGGCTTGCCTTGCTGTTTAACGCTAAACGATGAT
>LUCM01005271.1:6033-75593 GCA_008360955.1 Fasciolopsis buskii | reverse complement strand
GCGTTGCACCCTAAATCGGTTTTCTTTTTCACGCCAGATGGTTCAACGCGCCCCATCTCTCGCTGTGTGATGCTGAAATCCTACCCGGATTTGAATATTTTGAATACTCGCGGAATGGGGATTTGTCTTCTACTGTTTCGCATCTTGATCGGGTTCGACAAATGGTCATACGACTGATCGTTGTCCGTCTCTAAATCTCCAATGTGCAGTCCGTAGCTTGTCATCGAGTGTTAGCTTTGCTGTTTCTACTGGCGTTATTACTTTGGCTCTTTTGTTCAAAAGCGTGCCTAGCCTGTTCTCTTTGTAACGTTGTTTCCTTTCCTCTCCTGTACACAAGCAGGTAGTCATCCTTATCGGGTTTTTGTCTTTAGATCGTCGATCGACCAGTCTTCATTTTCCCGAATTGTTTAGTTGTGAAACAATCTTCCTCTTTACGTTTTTTCACTCCTGTACTATTTTTTTTTGTTTTTTAAAATCAGGGTCACTGAGCTTACTTGTTCTACTTCTAATAAAGCTTATCGACCAGAAAAACAAAATAAATAGTGAAATACGTACTAGTCGTTTGTGGTAACCAAAAAGTAGAAATCATCGAGTGAAGGCGTGAAGTCTTGTTTGAGGGAACCCGTGATTGTGTGTGTGCCTGTGTGATGTCGGACCAAATCAAATGTGTTACGTAGTCCCGTCGACGCGCATTATAGTGGCCACTGTCTAATTACTTTGCACCTTCTGAGGTCCTTTTTGTGCTACCATGACATTATTCTTTACTCAAATTGGTCTATATGCGACGACCCATATTTCTAATTTACTATTTAACTGGACATTGAAACTAATTAAACTTTGAAGTCTTTGAATCTGTTCTGTTAAATTGAAGAGCTCTCTGGAAAAATATCTGGAGTCACTCAGAATAGTGCATAATCTATTGCAGGTACCAGCTTATTCTCACGTAGCGCGCTCACGCATGTCAGCGAATTCCAATCCAGTGTCGGCCGGTAACGTGCATTAATATGCGGATAAGCTACGTGCACAGTCGACTAGGCAAGGGGGCGACAGCGCATTTCGGTGCGGTGAATTTTTCCACTGTGTTTGGCATGGGAAGAGGTGTGTACAGTTGGAACTGCATCGTCGATCCTCGCCTACGCTTATAATTTCCGTTGGACTCATTTTATATTGCAGGAAAACCTTCCGTCGACCGCTGGAGGCCAACGACGTCTTGCACCATCCAACACTAGTGGTAGTCATCCTTCTATCCCACAGCGGCCCACAACCCCTACTGGATTGTCCACCTCAGCCAGTAGTTCTAATCTGGGAGGGGGCACGTCTAGCGCATTTTCCAGTCGTCCGATGCCCACACGACCAGCTCCTAATCTCCCAGTTAGAGGGCTGGCTCCTCCTCCAACTATTCCACAGTGAGTTTACTACCTATATTTACATGTTCACAATAACCCTCCACTGTCATTTAATAATCCTAAAGGTGATGTTTAGGTTCATCGAGCATTAAATGGTGTTAATGAGAATGAGTGATGTACGAATTGGTGTATGGTTCCGTCTGATCTGTCATAAGGCCTCGGTGAAGACCCTCGGAGCATACATGCGAATCATATTCTCATCGCTCTCATTGTCCGCAGTTATATAACTTAGCCAGATTTATTCTCATTACCGAATTTTCTGATGGTAGGTACTAGCAGATCTCAAACCTCCCGTGCACTACGATTGCCTTGGTTACAGTATAGTGTGTAAGAGTTCATACATAGCTCCTTACACGGCTGCTTCTTACGTGGTGCATGCTTCATCGCTCTCCTCTACGTTTTTTCTCGCATTTTACTTGTCTACTTTGTCTATTTCCTATTTCTGCCGCGGACAGAAATAGGGCAATAATCTGAAACTTGAGATTGTAAACCTTTTCTTCTCAGGCTCGGAGGTTCCCAAAACTGCTGGTTGCAATAGCGTTCAAACTATTGGCCATATAAGTGGGGATATTTAAATTGATTATGGCAATTATGAAGCTAGCCAGGCGTCGAGCTGTGTTCTATCCCGGCCGATGGTAGAATACAAATGACCAAATAAACAGTCCGCCGCGAATAGATTATGCTGGATCTCACCAAAAAGGATGCTTTGGGTGAGCAGCATGTGTCTAAAATGCAACGAGCTTTTGCTTGGAAATCATCATCCCTGTAAAGTGCCACAAGCATGGAAACGTAGAGTTTGGCTTCCCAACAAATAAATCCAAGTCCTATTGTAGTGTTTTGAAACGTCATCCTGACAGGGGTGTGTGAACCAAGCTCCTTAGTCATCTACTTTGCTGGAAATCCGGAAATTGCTGGACTCCTGGTCTGAAAAAGAAAAACGAAAAGTAAATTTACTTTGAATGGTTGTCATCTCGCACTGTAATTGCTTTTAAATTAAATCCCGTAAGATTCACTCAAACAGCCCCGTACTTTTTGTCTCTGCAAACAACCACTAGCTGCCGCACCGGTAAATGACAAGTTTTGTCGGACAGTCTGACTAGAACGATCTCCTCATCGAGCTTAGGTCAAGTGGATGGAATATGTCTCATCCCCAGGATTAGAGGTTCAAACACCACGGATCATTTTGCTGATAGGTGGCTACTTGACGTTACCTATGTAATTCAAACATCTCGCTTTTGGGGTTCCATTTTGCCAAGTTTGTAGTTGTGAACTCCCTGTCATCATGTTGATCTGTATCTTAACTGTCGACTTAAAAAAGGTTGCCTGATACTTTGAATCTCAATCACGTTTTTATCATTGTTTCAACCATCGTGTCACGTTTTTTCGCGCTGACATCCACCATGTTCATGCGGCATATCGAATCTCACTTTTATCAATATGTCACTTATGGTTCAACTGACTGAAATAATATTGGAAACATCTTATGGTGGTATTGTGTATCCTAATCCGTGCACGTTTTGCTCACTTTTAAGGATGAAATGATTTATGCGTGTGGGGGGAGAGATCGGCCTTACTCACCCATGTGACTATGTTCCATGCCACTTTTGTGGCCGCTGACCCCAAGTGTGCCCATAGATTGGTGTGTGTGGGGTTTTAAAAACTGAAGTGAGTTTGGTTATACAGTGGTCATCATGGGACGTTTCCACTCCGTGCGTGCCTTCGGCATGTGTAGGTGCTGAAGCCATCCCGTCGACAGATTTATGGTGCTTTCCATCTGTCTACGGGGACAGCAATCTTTTTGATCCTAGCTGCAGTCTCGCTGGTTGTCATCTGCTATCTCTGGTTCTTTGTGAGCTGAATGTTGACCACTAAGCTAAATGCGATCCCGCCCTGCCCACTCATTTGGTAAGAGCCTACCCGGTATCCTCATCGATCATCCTACCCAGCGTTCCCTCCCTCTCGTGTACCCACTCATCCATCACACACACTTCCAGTAATTTCCATTCGCTCAAAAGCACTTATGCCCTATTCGTCTCACTCCGTATTCCCAGGTCTACTGTCGTCACTTCGTCATTCTCTCTCCCTCTCTCATTACATCCATGGTTACTCAACTTCCACACTCGAAGTTCACCTCTGCATAGTTTTCCGAACTGTGCAACCACCTACCTTAGTGAGTACATTGAAAGTTGGGCGTTTCTTGCCCCAGTGATTTTCAGAAGTAGTCGGACGGCAACTGAGTGAGTCACTAGATATTTGCTTCTATGGTTCAGTAATGGGAGTTAACGTCGTCCACCCAAGGACAGCTTACTTTCGCATTGTCTCGCTTGTGGGCATTGTGTAAGTCTGAGTGGGTTACATGAAATGTGTGCAGTTTCGGTCCCTATTGCGTTCACATTATCTTCATCAAAATGAAATCCCCTGGTAGGCTCTTTTTCGGTTTGTTTGTTCTCCGTATTCCTAAATGTCCTATTTTCAATTAAATGCTACTACCAGGCATTAGGCGAAAGTATAACAGAGATACAAGATTAGTGATCACACTGAATGAGCTTCATGCATGACTCACTTCTCTCTTGCCTATATTGCGTAAGTTCCACTTATTCCCCATATTTCTTCGACGATAAAAGATTGAAATGGACTTTAATTGGTGTTGGCCGCAGTGACATTTCGCTGTTCTTTTCTCCCATCAAGTCAGTATATTTTTAGCACAAGGTGATGTGACCGTGTGAACACAAGTGCATGGACATGTTTGATGTGCAGGCGGAATACGTCTAGGTTGTATGCTTACTTATTCACCAGTTCGTATATCTGGAAAAACCACTAAATTGGGCTACTAATTACTTCTGAACTAATTCTTAACATAGCAGTCGGTCATTTATTGGAAATCGCTATTTTAAAATAATGGTTAGATAAAATGAGTAGTATTATTCTCAGTGGGATAGCCAACTGAGAGTTAGTTCGTAACTTGTCCACCACAGGTCCCAAGTGAAGCAAAAATGTAGCACTTTTACCTTCACAGTACGACAAACCCGTTTATCCAGTGCTTCCTTTATTCACTTGGAGGGGCAAATTTAAAATACAGACCCACCTTGCGTATGAAATATATGTAATATATTGCAATTACTTCTGAAGTTAAGTATGGTGTACAGCGATTTCAGCCATCACGAAACAACTAACGAAAACACCGTGGGTTATTAGCAAATTGAAACACCCCTGTTCGTTTAGGTTCGGGAAAAAGCAGAATTTCTGTACAGTGGATGTAAGGAAATAAACGGAACTTCGAACTGGCAGACAAGTGGACCAGAGTGCAATAAAAAACCCCAATGAATTGAGTATGCGATATCAAAACTAATTTCCTCGGGAGCACGATTTACTTTTTATTAGTATCGCACTGTGAGTTAGCACGCGCGTAACTAGCAAGCCAAAATTTTAAACCCGTGAATGTGTTCGTGAATTGGCTGTTCACTCGATAGTATCGTGCGCATGAGAAACAAGGTATACGTAACTCGTTCATCGGGTGAATGAATGCAATAAGACAATCAGCGACATAACATCAATTACGGATAAACATGTGACAGAAATCCAGTAGTCAGAGTCAAGATAAATTAATGGTCCATGGTAGCGACTGCACACATTGATTCTGGTCCATGGGTATGTGCGTGTTCATTGGTACTTGTGCTAACTCGGTCACACATCATTACGTCTCTTCCGAAAATAGGCCAGAAGTTAATATTGTAGTGTAATAAGAATCCTTGTGAGAACAATGGTGTGACGCAGTTTCGGAATGGTTGCCTTTGGAATGGCAATTAATCGTTCTTACTGCGATATTTCCCGTGGTTTTAGCATTGGTATGTATTTTATTAGCCTATACTAGTGGTTTTCAGTTTCCAGGCGCTAATTTAGTAATAATTTACAAAAAGGGAGTGAATGGCTTACTGGTGTGGCGTTTCATCCTTTCAATCACTGAAATCCTGGCAGCTACAGGATAAACCTCACAGTGAATTTCGCCTTGATTGGTTGCTTGGCTAACTAGCCGCTGCTGATTGTCATTGGTGGGTTACTACCTCCCAACTTGGGTGGTCTTATCAGTAAGGGACATGCCGATCGTTCGCCATTTGACAGTTTGTTCACCACGGGGAACTCGATTAATACTGAAACCCTAGTTGAAGTAGTTGACTTAAACAGGCTAAGGAGACGCATCCATACAACTTCTAACGAAGATAAAATGCGTATTGTTCCATGTGCTTGGAACGGACTCTAGGAATAAAGAGTGAAACATGCAGGGATATTCTCAAGTCGGACCGTCAAGCATCCCTGAAGGACAGAAATACTCATCGAAAATTTAGTACTTAATGTGTCGAAACTTTGTGCACCGCAATGGATGACAACCGTAAGTATTTTTTAGTTCAGCTGGAAATGAAAATGTAAGGTAAAGTAATTGGTATAGAAATAATTACATCATCAATCGACGACTTGTTAGATGAGCGTGCTTACGCGAGAAAAATCGATCATACAACCAACGGAGTGTGAATGAAAAACGAGTTGATTTCGCGCAGTGGCTGACCGACGGGGGCTTGGAAAAATCTTGTTTGTATATCGATGAAGCAAACTTCAATATTTGATATTCACATTCATACGGGCGATCGAAAGTGACTGTACCCTGCATTCGATCTCTCCCTTCTTGCAAAGGGGTTAACCCTAACCTGTTGGCTTGCTTACCGATCACTGGAGTCTTGGACCATGAGTTTCATCCGCAATTAATATATTCTGATTTCAAAGATTTTCTCGAAGAGTTTTCCAGTGAATTCTGGGGAACAACTTGAATATTGAAATCGTCTTCATTTTTGATACTGAATTGATTCATTGACGAACCAATGCGACTCATTTTAAGTCGGGACATTCCGTACGGTGCTTGCCCCCATATATAAGGATACCATATATGTATAGTCCTTTCTTCAATCTCATGGAAAAAGCATTCAGCAAATTCAAGTTCACCATCAAGAACTGTCTGTTGAAAGGTCGAGATGACCTATTAAATTTACCTGAAGGAATCGTAATCGAAAACCGCCGATATCAGTTATTTGCATTTCCGTGTATTTCCTCTTCTAACTGTGCATCTTATGATCATCATTCTGTAATTTTTAATAAGTGTTTGAAAATTAACCTCCAAGAATTTGTTTAATACTTCGAAGTCTTATTCTGTCATCCCGCTTATTAAACAGATTGTCAATGAGGCTCACGACAAGGAGTGTAGGCTAAGACCCATAAGGTGAGGCTAAAAACCATGCACGATGGATAAATAACCACCGGAAACACTGTATCACATAGACCTGATGTAGGAAATAGCTGGCCTTATTGTATTTTTACTTTTCCGGGTATCTGTATGGCATTCCTGGCCCTTTTAAACCCCCTCTAGGATCCTTCCACTTAGGTGGGTTCAATTCGCTTCCCAACCACCTGGTAAACGCTCAATCAATTTTTAGGGTACTTGTTTGTATAATTTTCGAATAGTAACATTAGTGTAAATAGATGCACAACTGAAGGTCCCCTAACTTACATCGAAAATCATCACCGCGATCCATGTGAAACAGGGCAGTGAAATTCGGGAGAGTCCTGGATGAGGGGATTGACCCTAGAATATGTTTGGACCTGAGTGAATGGAAGCTGTTGGATCACAATAACTGTCTGTCTTAATGATCACAAAACACAACGATGATCCTAGAACAAGTTCAGTTGTGAATGTATGCTGACGTGGCTTCTTATCGGTGGGAAAAAACAAAGGGCATATGTGCATGCGTGCGTCTATATATGCTCTGGAGAAATAATCAGGATGGTATCAATGTCGGTGTTTTTGTATGTGCTACGATGACACTGGTGTGGAAACACGGCGCTGCAGTCTCATTTGAATCATTAGGATTTCAGATGAGATTGTTTTAAAAACTAAAATGATCATTCCTTTGGAATTTTCTCCCTCGCGATGGATCCATTATGGAATGTTCAAGTTTAGGGATGATTAGACAAAAGAGTACTGTCCGATTAGGTTGGGTTTTTCTGTCGTTTTCTGGAATGAAATATGTATTGGTTCCAATCTGAGGACTATTGAAACCGGAAACATTGCCACTGCACAATGAAAGGAGAATGAACCCGATAAACATGGACCAAATGACCAGTGAGTTTTAGCCTGAAGAGACCCATAAAAATTGCTCGATTATAGCAAACGAAATGTACGGTCGTACTGACCGGCCGGAGGCCATTTGATCATTCTTGCTTGATTAAGCGGGATGGGATTAAACTAGAATCAGGACGACCGACTGAACCCGTTATAGTTAGCCACAGTGATAAATCAAATTATAAAACAATCATCCTTTCTTTTTCCTTTCGATGTTGTTCGGTGCTGCAAGGTAGCACCCAAATTCAGAGCAAGCTGGTGCGAAGCTAATGGTTGTAAAAATTGAATCGGGCCAAACTGAACGGAGCTCAAAAAAAATTACGAGCAGCCAAAACTGTTTGCATTGCTTTTGTTCATACAACGAACGGCTTTACGCTCGAGACGTTTCGGAGTGAACCTTTTCAGATCCATCAGACCATATGTACTTGAAAGGCTTGTCCGAAGTCTGTCGACAATTCCCTTCATGGAAATACATTGAAATGCAAATTCTAGCATACTCAGTTGTATCCTGAGACAGCGGGTGTTATTCATTGCGGGGAACTGGAGTGCGTGCTCGGGTCACTCAAAATTATTGACACGCCATATTCTATGATTAGGTTTTAGCCAACCTTACGAGAACTGTTACACAGGTAAAATTGGCGAATACCTCCTTGTTATATATATGAATTACATGCCCTTGCATTAAGGTAAACTGACGTATCCATCGATCAAAGTGTAACCCCGACGTGCTTCGTTTCGGCTTCTGCAACCATCAATTTTGTGCTTATTAGCTCTGATTTTGGTCGCTGCTCAGAAGAGAAGAAAACGGTAAACGGTGAAAGAATAACTACAAGGTAATAAATTCTAGGAAGAGGAAAGATCTCATATGCAAGGACGCCGCTGACTGTGACATTGATATCACTTGTTGTTTCCAATCTTCCTTGAAAAGAGCTCGTGAATCCCAACCCGGTTACCTCACTTGATCTGTGCGTCCTGGTCCACTAGTTAAGGTTTTCATGCCTTTTCCCCATATCATTGGCTGACAACTTCGACTCATCTAACCACTAATTGCTTCGAACAACAGCCTACAGCGAGATAATCGTTTTGTGAACATGGGCGAAACATGTTCCAGCCACATTAATCAGTTATACTTGACATCTCTTCTGAAGAATGCATTTTAGACTCCAGTGTTTTAGGCCTAACTTCTGAGTTACTAAAAAAATCCCCCCACCATACCCTACCAATACTACGAGGAAAACAGCGTTCAAACCCCAAAAGTCTTCGCATATCTTCTGCTCTCAACGACCATGTTTCGAAGGCATAGAGCAATATTGATCCCACTGATGCTGTATTTACCCAACCGTTGATCAATAATTGGATATCACACCGACCCCATGGATGCATCACATTGGTGATTACCCAATTGGACCTTCTGTGTATGCAAAGACATTTCATCCAATGTACGACCAACGGTAATAAATCAAATCTCTTGCATTAGCAAGATTCGGTGCCAAGGCAATCAAGAACACATCCAAAATATTGCTACACATTCGGATGATTGAAAAAAACTCATTTGCATATTCTAATTCAAACAGTTTTCCGTCTGAGCACATATCCATGCTACTATTATCGCATAAGGATAAGGCGATTTCCATGATCCTATTACAAAGTTGAGGAGGATGTATAAAGAAGGGCGTCGATGACGGACTACTACTTTTGTTAATTCCGGTGATAAACCACCATAACCACGAACTCATCTTCGGCTGCTGACGCACCCCTCAATGGGAGGTGTTGTCAAAGAACTGCGCAACCGACTGAGTCGAACGCCGTTTTCACCGGAAGGAAAATAAAGAACTTGGATCTACAGAAGGTATGCCTGTGCTCTAGGTTTGTTGCAAAGCGAAGATTTGCGCAAAACAACCCCGATAGAGTTGGAACCCGCTCGATTCTCATGCACACGCCTTTCGTGAGTACTAGATAATGAGGAGAGAATGGTGGTAGCGAGCAGCCTCGTTGCGATGCTTACCGAACTAATTCCCTTGTGATTTTCTCGGAAAAATCGCTGATTCACTTCATTCCGTAAGAATTTGTTTGCTTGCCCAGATTGGTCTCAGTAGTTTTGTTGAATCCGATGCTAGCACTTTTCCGTTATTGAATAAGGACGGAGACAACCCATTTGATCCAGCTGTCTCATGTCTTTAAAAGCTTACCTCGAGGATGACCTCCATTTCGGATGTAGGACTGGTATCCGCTTGCATTTTCACACTTACAGGCACAGGTGGAATACCTAATGTTTAATTGAACTAATCCAAACGCTCTGCATAACGCTGCGGATGAATATCCTGAGAGAGAGCCGTCAGATTCGTTGGCCACTTCGCTTAGGATTGTTTTTCGCGAACCAGTAGTTTTGATCAATCGGTGGAAGTTACGACTATTGTAGATAGCTCTTGCCTTTTCCACTTCGCCACCTTTTCTTAACCATTGCTGCTCCCGGTCATTTCTCGGACTCAGCTGACGTCTCAGGAATTTGCGCGTCCCATTGAATGTGGCATCTGGGAGGACGAATATACGAGTATCCAACTGAACAACTAAAGTCGACGATATTCACTGTCTCTTAAATTCCTATTGCGTCTAGCACAACAGTTGTCACTGAGTGCAGGGCTCCTTTGATCTTCTCCCTATGTTCTCGTGGATCCTGGAAATTTTATAGATGAGAATCGAACACAACGAACGGAGAGGGTAACCGACCACCCGGCACGAACCCGTCAAAAAAGGATGATTATGTCAAAAACGTTGTCCAACAGACAATGACCGCGTTAGCAACAAACAGACGCAGCAGACCCGGAACTCATATGAGCAGCACGACTCCACCAGCTGAGAGCTATGGTTCAATTCGTCACTCAGGGCAGTCGTACCAACAAAACCAGAGGGAGACCAAAGAGAACGAAAGCAAGTGTTCGACACGCGGTCAAATTGGCCCAGGAATGTTCAGCTAGTCAGAACATGGACCTCGCATGAGCATGGTTTTGAAAAAAATACACGACCGAGCAATGTCTGGGAGCCATGACTTGCTCTGTTGCATAGTAACGTGTGAACCACCGGCTTGCCCTCTTGTTATGATAGGACTGATGTTAACCGAGTTGAAATTTTATTGTTGGAACTCTTGTCGGCTATTATCATCCTGAGACAGTTGCGCAGCCCGGCTGGTCCTCGTGCTGGTGCGACCACAAACTAGGCGAAATGCGGGCATGACTTCAATCCATAGTCAAGGACCAGAATGGTCGGCAATCCTCGATTGATCCGCGCCACTGATGATCAATGAAAGTGTGGTCAGTGAGTCCAACGCTGTGAAGGCGAAGGAGGGCCCCACGTGAGCCGATGTCGCATTTTATGAGAAGTTTGTGTTCACCATAAACAGCCTGTGGTCGGTAAATAACTGACTGAGGCGCCCGCTGTTGTTGGTGTGATCAGCAGAGACAGAAAATCGACCTCCAATGTACCGTTCCGTCTGCGCTAAGTAGTCACCAGGATCGACCATAACGTCCGCTGAACCCATACTTCGGAGAAGTCGAGTTAAGTCTAATTAGAACTCCTTATACTCCTGATAGTTGCAATCAGTGGACGTATAAACAGATACGAGAAACAGACAAAGACGGCGGGATGGTAATCCACATAGTTTCATTATGTATCCTCTGTCAGTTTAGCCACGAACCATTGTACTCAGGCGTTGGTCGCACTGTGCTCTAAGTCGATCATGATGTTGCGCTGTCCCACAGGAGTTTATCTATGGGGTTTACGGTGCGTTTCGCGGTGCAGTGAATGAAAGCGTGGGCAGTATAAATCACGTCTTCGTACAGCCCCGCTTCATGATCCATTTTTTGATGCGCAGTCCTAGATTATTATCAGGCTGAGTATATTTCACTGCCTTGGGAATATCAGAAAAACTTTAGGTCATATCGGACGTCTGCTCAATCCCTAACCACCTATTACAACTTTTTGTAAACTGATTAAGTCTCGGTGGACGGACGAATGTAACGGAATGTGCATGAATCTGGAAATAGGATTTCTGATAGGACATTTCGACTGTCAGCCAAACCAGGTGTCTGGTTATCGAGAATGACTGGAGACCGCAAATTACACCAGGCTTGAGGACAAAGTGAGCTGAATCCAAATGTTAAGACCGCGTAAGAAATTCATAACTGCGAAAAACTGATTCACATCGCTTCGAATTTATGGCTGCATGCCCAAGTCCGGTTCACATCTTCAACCACCCTTGTTTTTTCCAGGGCACAAAGTAAAGTAAAAAGGCAGCTCATTTTGAGTAACAATTATAAACTTCGTTTTGACCTGAGTCATATGTCTCCAAGTTGTTGAGGAAGTCACTCAACTATGTTACATATAATGCGCTAGGCATGACATTGTTCCATTTATAGTCCATAAATATGCTTGATTTCTTTGTTTATTAGGAGTCATAAGTAATCCCTTCCAGTTACCCAGTGCCTTTGGGAAATAAAAGGGCACAGTGAGTAGTACAGGTAATAAAAAGTCACTTTCGATTGAACACAAGTCCCTTCTCAGTGTTGTACTTGTAAACATTGCAATCAAGCAAACGATTACTTATCGAGTGAAAATAATCGTCTGCCAAAAATTATTTTCCCGTCCAGAGGATTCTTTCGTTGGAGTGCCGTCAAATAGGCCAGGAAGAAATCGCGATGACTTAATTTGATGATTTTAGGTCACACAGATTTCGAAAATTTGACAACGCGCATTGCGATATTTTAACTCTGCAGCTCCATGACTTGTACCCACTTCAGCATTGTTTTCACTCCATGTTTTCCGCTTGATCCATTCTTGGAGAAATTTGGTCATTCTTTTCTTAGGAGTTGCGAATGCTTCTCTCAGTCGAGTAAATCATGTTTGCTTTTCACGGTAATTATCTAACTGGAATCTGAGCTGCGCATACGTAGTGTTTTGGCGCATCTCGAACTCATTGTGTTTAACTTGTGTTTACGATTGCGCTTCTAGGCGTTAGTATAACAGTGCCAACTTCCTTCCAAGGGGTTTTGATTCCATTCATAGTTTGAAATCCTACTCGCTCGTGTTAGTGTTTATTTGATGAACAGGATGCAAGCGATCCTAAGCAAACATACTCCTAAATTTTGTGTTCTGATGGATTCTCCACAATATATTTCCAATCTCATGCATGGCAGACTCAGTTGTCTGTGTCAGGATTCATCCACACACAACGTAGCCATTTTCGGGTGATTGCTGGCTTCTATAGGCCTATATTTTGACATCGTTTCCCATGTTCATGCGTAACGACCAGCTTCCCTGAATTCATGCATATATGGATTTTTCCTATTATTGATTGCTTAGTTAGAACTACATTGCTCAACAGACCACTTACTTCGTCAAGCCCTGCGCACACATGCATACACGTTCTCACAAACATCTATCCTTTGACCGTTTACCGATTTGGTGTGTGCACTGGTCCGCAGGTTTAGTCTTGGCGACTACATGCCTGTCTAGCTTAATTGACTTGCGTAGCACCGAGTGACGTTGGTTACGCCCTTTCCGAGAGTCGGATTCGCAACGTGAGCACATCGTGGAGACCTGGCAAGAAAATAACCTGTCCCACTCATCCGCCAGCATCAGTTGGTTGTTCTCGGACAGTCAGTGATCAGTTTAGTTTTCTTAATATGGTATTCATTCACCTAAATTGTACCATTTTATTGACAAACATTTGCTATTATTTGCCTAATGTTTCATGCCCAATCAAAATTCCAATGCTTTTTGGCATTTCAATTCACACAAGGTTTCTGCATCAGTCAGTCATGTTGATGTAACAGGGTAATGATGTGTTGATACTGAAAGTTGTACTGGTGCATTTCAACTATCCCTACAATTTTTTGTATCATCATCTGTGTTTGACAACATTTGTTTTGTGTGTGTGTGTGTTTGCTTGTTCACCACCTTCCCAACGCGTGCATTTACGGTGGTCATAGATACCAATGGATAACCAATTTGTTTTGCCGATGGAGGTGTCAACCACGATAAAAATCGTATTTTAGACCTTTGATCACGTCATTAATCAGTCAGGAATTTGGAACAAAATATACCAGTTCCTTTTCTTTCGGAGACGAGTGTGTCGCACCCACCCAGTAGCCTTATTTTTCTCAATATCTCGGTTTTTCTTTGTTTACTGATTATTACATAATGTTTCGTATGGTCTTACAGCGTTCACATTCCAACCACATTCTGTCGTTATCACCGTCGACAAATCGTCTCGCTTCGATAACAGTTTAAATTAAAAATTCTTAGCATTCTGTTTTTCCACTACTCATTGACAACTCCAACAGGCCGTGTATGCGTTTCTCTTCCCCACTTGATTTTTGTTTTGCTCTTTATAGCCGCTAGCTCTTTTCAAACGGGACAAATTTTCGGAACGTTCTCGTAGTGTTCACCTTACTCTCCTCCTGCACATCACAAACAGGCCCTAATTTACTGTCACGATGCTTCCACACACCAGCCTTATGACTTAATTATGAACCTTATTGCAACTGATCTGTTTTGTCCCCTGTGTGGCTCTGATTGGTCGGTTGTTTGCTCACTTGATTCCCCTATGTAAGAATAATGGATTTCGCCAACCTAAATGCCCAAAACAAAGCGGAAAAAACTGTTTTCCCCGTACTTCAATTTCGCATGCATTTAGGCTCATGAGAAAATATTTTGTATGTCGGTTTCTCGGTATCTTGATTCGAATAATTCGGTTCTTCTAAAAAGCCATCCAAACTGCCATTATGACTTTTCCGATCCGGATTAATTTGGCTTATTTTCTTCACGCGCATTGATCTCTACTTGTCCCGCTTCTCGGATTGCTGCGAACACAGTTTCGAACCCAAACACAGTGCACTGGAAAATGCATCCGCGATCACTCATCGCAGTAATGTCCATAGTTTTTTGCCATTATAATATTCTGTTCCGTGGTTGAGTTCATCATTTGGCTTTTGTTCTTTGCATCCATCTCTCCCGTCCGCTATCCACCCAACGAAATGCTGCACCACCCCTACCACTAATCGTCAATGTTGTGGCTGTTCTTGTCAACACTGCTGATGTTGCTACAATTTTAAAAACCAAAACGTTCATGCTTGTAAATTTCTTGCTTATATCGACTCACATATCCTTTGATCATTGGTCTCACCCTGTGGTTTCAATTTGTACGCGTTTTGCTGTCTTGTTCCCCCCCCCATTCTCTCTTTGTTTGGGTACCCGTTCCGGTTTTGATCTAACCGTGTATTGTGCATTTCACACAATTGTTTTGCTTTGTCTGTCCCTTTTAATCGAATGTCCAACAACCGCCTAACACGCTCCCAATCTTACGCACGCACGTCACTCAGTCGTAACCCCTTTTTTACTAACGGTGTCAGTTCCAGCACGGGAAATCTACCTAGCACGGTGGCTAGTACGATGAGCAGTAACACCAAGACTTTCGGCAGTGGAACCGGCTTGAGCCACATGGGGAACGGTGGCGGTGGTGGTGCTGGTAGTGGTGGCCACGCAGCTTGGGTGCAGTTCGATCCGTTGTTGAATCATCATTCCAGCTCCGGGCCTTCAGCGCAACGTCATGCCCCGCCACCAACTCCACCGCCGAAGGGAACCACTTTGGCCGCAGTAGCCGCACTTGCTGGACATCCTATCATACCTGAGTGAGTTATGTGTCTCATAGACACATCCGTCAGAGTGCTCCGATTCCTTCAGCCCTCTCAGTCTCACGGTGCTTCACCGGTATAGTATTTTGTTCAATACGTTTGTCGTTTCAGATTCGTTTGTTTCAGTTTCCCGCCTCGAAATATGCCTAACGTTTGTTATATGAATAATTTTGACTTCGCCGTTACTCAGCACATGCCAAAAACGCGCATATCACTGAAACAGTATATTTTTCACATTTCTGCTCATCATCTTTGTGCTACCATTTCCTTGCTCCTATCCCACTGCCTGCCTCGTACCCTTTTCCGCTGTTTATGACCGGTCATAAGTCCAAAAATCAGGGTCGTTCGGTCATAAATCGTGATACCCAAAATTGTGTGTAGTTCACACCCGAGCACCAAGCCGCAAAACCAAAGGGAGTCGGTATTCGCATCACTTATGCTGCTTTCAACGCTGCTTTATTCATCTTGCGAAACAGACGCACGATGGTGAGCTATGTCCCATCACCGAACCGGTTCCCCTTGTTTATGTGATCATTTACACCCCTTCCCACCATGATCCTCGTCTAAATCAGGAATGGCTATCGCTCTGCAGTTCTGCTGCACACTGGCTTTACTATCTTGTTGTGATCATCTTAAACTAATCACTGATTGATAAACTTCATGCCCGTCTGTAATGCGCAGACTGCATTGCCTTGTGTGTGTGTGTGTGTGTGTGTGTGTGTGTGTGTGTGGATTCGGATGTCTGCAAATATCCAAATGTTTTTATACTCTTCTGGTCTTCACTTTCAGTGCCACACGAACCTTTTTCATAAACAATTTCCTGAATGTCATTATTTCATTCAGGGCTCTCGACTTCTGAATTCTAACGTTGCGAAATCTCCCTAAATCATTGCACGGTATTCTTTTCCTGATTGATCAGTACTGAAATTGCAAGCGAACGATTCTCCCGATTTTCTTTCGCAAGCCAACGTGTTCACATCTGCATGAAGGCGAAATTGCAGTAATACTTGCAAATATACCTTGTCCAGCCAATACGGGGTGATAAAATTGGGCGGAATTGGGTGAGTCAACTTAATCAGGAGCCATGAAGCGGATAGTTACGTTACTTAGTGATGGTGGTTAACGCACGCCACTACTACGCTCGTGAGTGGAATATTCTGTTGTCAGCCACAGTGACAATAGGTTCGCTTGCAACTTGCGTTTTGTGTATCACACTGGGCTTTTTCCGTAATTTGAAACAATCCTGCCCGCCCATGATGATCCCGGAACCAAATGAGATTCTTAATTTCTCACCGTTGACTGAGGCATGGAGGGACGGAGGTAGTCTCAAGTTCCGTTGTTGCACATGTTAGAGACTAGACATTCAATCGATATTGATTCAACTATCTCGGTTGTTTATTGAGACAAAATTCAGCAAGAGCAGTTAGGCTTCTGACAGTAACAACGGCTGAAGCAATTCTCACTCATCCTTCGAAACCTGGCTTTAATGCTAAGGGAAAATTAATTCATGCATTTCAAACTCCCTGTCCAACTTCAGAATGTCACTCATGAGCATAGAAATGGCGATGTAACTCATCCGTCCGCTTGGTTGGTTCTAATTAATTTGACTTACACCCTTTCTCCCGATTTTATTCCTCCTTATTAGCTGGACGAAATATTTTCCCAACTCTTACTGCAAATTTGCTTTCATACAGATGTGAACATGTTGGCTTGCGAATGAAATCACGAGAAACATGTTCGCTTGCAACTCATGTTTCCAATATCCGTGATTTCCTTTACAGTCAGTTTTTGGTATTGTTTTTGTGAATCATGCTAGGCAGATTCCGGTGCCATCTGTTTGACGTGTTCGTAACTTTGACTAAATGTGCATTGCATCGATGGTTGGACCATGTCTACACCTGGGCTGCTACTTGGCAGTGAGGGCAATTGACCGTTATACACCGCACTAACGAACCATGGATCGCGATACGCTACATATGACGTAGAGATGACAGTTCAGGGAATTACCATCTGTGTTTTGAACTGTGCATGGTGTTTCTTTTTCTCTCTCCTCTCCATTTTTTCCTCGTTCATCATGATTCGGACTTCACATTTGTGCAGGTTGGTGCAAAGTAAATGAGTACCGGAAAATGGAGGAAATAAATGCGAGCCTAATTGAAACTGAAGCACCGGACGTTGAATTAAAACACCTAAAACGTCAAAAACGAATTCAATCTATATTGGATTGTAGTTTGGTTGTTTATGCTATCCGTGAAGAGGATGCCCGTCAGATATTTTCGAAAATTAGAATATATGCTATTCGGTGTTGCTACTGCTGTCTTTGCACGGCATATATATATATATATATATATATATATATATATATATATATATAGTCCCACAATAAATACCATTGGAATTGTGGCGAAAGAGTGAAAATGGCCTGACAGAAAGAAAAACGAAGTACGAAAATCGGGTTTTAATACACTTTGTAGTTTCTTCATACTCTCCCATTTCACCCATTGTCCGTCGTTATTTATGGCTCCTCTGGTGAATGTTTACCTCTCTAAGCCCTTTACCAGGAGAAGCGACCGGCAAGGTAGCTAAGTGAAACACCGTCTTTCCAAGTTGCAAAAAGGCTGGCAGCTTGTATTTCAGTGCACGCATCCTTTTGTCAATGCTCCAACAACCCCTGAAGTTCTAACTAAATCGGCAACCGAGACATGTGGTTTGCGTGTCACTGCGGCACCAGGATATCTCTTGACTTAACAGTAGGCCTCATTCGCCTCATCAAAGCGCCATCAACGGCCCCGTATGGTGTTTATGGCGAGAACGGTCGCCAGGCGAAAACTCATGTGGTCATTGGATTAGGGCATGATGTAATGACGCTGAACCACTGCCTACCGCGTATTGTAGTCATATTCCCCGACGAACTGTCAGAATAATTCGACTATGTGGCATTCGCGGTTTGATTCGTTGAATATTCGTCATTCATGAGGTACGGTGTCGAAGCGCATGCTCTGCTCATCGGTACTTCCGTATTGCGTATCCATCATGATCAGATTTATTTATTTTAACGTTTGCTGGTCATGAATGTCATGTGTAAATAAATCACGAGTCTCAGTTATTTCAACGCGAATCCAAAATAATGATGTTTTGCTTAGCTGTTTTTGATGCAACTGTCTTCTGCCATAGGATTTGTGGGCTGTGTACTATCTATAGCGATTCATGGAGGTGTTCACAGACCCCACTGTATCATGCCGTTTCCCAGATGGTTATCTTGAGCTTGAGGCGTCGTCATCTTGCTGCTTAACTAGGGTCCTAGTTCAGTACTTTTGCCTATCGGGTATTTTGCTTATCTCCGCTACGCAGTTCTCTCAGCTCAGTGATTCTGTGTGTTCATGTGGTCTGTTCGTTCTGCTGACCTGCGAAATTAGGTGAAACTTTTCTTCCACTATCCAGAGAAGCGGACTTTCCGCGACGCATCAGAAAATCCCGTTTCACTCCATAGTCCTAAATCCTTCTGTCAGGAGAACCTAATATACTTTTCATTTTTTTCATCCTCTTCAGTTTCCGAACAAACACAGTTCCATTAGTGTCTGCAAAAAAACCATGTTGACCCTGGAATTTGTTGTTCCGAATTCGTGAAATCTTACAGACGAAGCAGACTTGTAATTCAGCATTGTCCATCTAGCTTTCCATTTAATAACACTTGTACTAGCGTTACCAGTCCCGTTTTTCCAGTTGTTACTTTATCAATCGTGCTTCCGCTTCACATCAAAAGTTGTCATTCGGCATATAAGTGCTTTCAGACGCTGTCGGAAAAACTGTGATTATGAACGAACGCATTTTTGAAGAACTTCATTATTTTTTTCTACTTATGAAGTCCAGTATTCAAAATCAAATCAATTAATTTTGTTTACCATTCAAGTTTTCAGTGCACGATTTGAAAAAGTTAGTCAGTCTATTAACATTTCGACCAGTAGAAAACAGAACTCCATTAACAGCCAGGCTGTTGTAATTCACCTGTCTCGATAAATCTTATCAATAAGCCGAGGATTTTTTGCTGTCACTGAACCGATCTTGCTTCCTATTGTCTCAGCATACCGTGGTCTTTGTCTTGGTGAAAATTCGCAGCTGTGTTTTCATCTGTCGATCAATCGTTCAACGTACCATTGTTGTGAACTTGACTTTTATTCCAGGTGCTAGTACCAAACCACCCCACGTGAACGAAACCGAATCATGGCCAGCACAATGATGTGTTTAGTGCGTTGAGTTCACGCGATTTCCATTGGGCGACGCCGCTCAATTCCATGAACGTGCGCTGGTCCGTTTTAAACGGTTCCAATTTAAATGGGAAGCTTCACCACAGTTGATTGGTGCAATGTTTGATAGCGAAGTCCCGAGGTTGGAAAAAGTCCAAATTAATTTAAAGTTAGTTCGATTACAGGGATCTAGTCTTTCCTCAATAAAATATGGACACGGATCAAGATTGACGGGTCCGATGTTCCATTAGTTTTCAGCGTTCAGTAGCCTCCGTTTATTGGTGACTTGTGGTTGCCGTTTACCGATCTCCAGATGTGGTTTAGCAGGGTGAAGTGAACCCGCAATCTTGGATCGAACACACCGCGATGAGCTGGTAGCCTCTTTTGAGCTTCGTCTATTGGGATTGCGCTTGTCGGACAATTATTTATTTCAGCTAACGTTTGAGGCTACTAAGGGATGGAAAACTTGTCATGTTAAGTACATTTAATTTATTTAATTGTGTTGCTGAATAGACAATAGATTCAAAGACTGGGACCCGAATTGGTAGTCATAGTTCAGCTTTTGCGTAAACGATGATACAAACAATTCCAAACAAATGTCCCCCTCTTAAAGTGCTTGATTTTTGTGTTAACTACTGGATGATGATCAATAAAGTCATGTTTCTGTCGCCTGAACCAGTGGCAACCTTGTTTGTTCGTATCGTGTCTCCTGTCAATCGATCGACGAACTTTATTGATCTTTCATTCAAATTTTCAGACTGAAACGTTAGTATACTCCTCACAAGAAAAGTCGTTCTAATACATCCTGTACATTTTCACTAATGTTCGGGTTCGGGGACCTAGGCGGTTACACGAAGATCTTGTGCCGATAATGCGCTTGCAGTCTCCAACAATGTCGAAGTGCGTCGGCGTTTTAAAGCGGTAATTTACCCACGTTGCTTACTTTGAGCAACCGTTCTCTCAGTACCCAGTATTGTTCCTCAATAATCAATTTTCGGCTCCATACAACAAGCCAATTTCTTCGTGGTGGGCTTGACTCCCGCTTGTAATGGAAGGGACTTACGCCACAGCAGCCTGGGTCCACCGCACGGAATGAAGACTGCCGAACATAACCCTAAAACTTAGACCTGAATCAAACGACGTAAGGTCCCATCTCCCACCAAAGTGATCAGTGGATTTCGGATTCGAACCCCTGATTTCTTGAGTGACATACACTAAACTCACGTGACCACTGGCTCAACTTGCTTCCAATTGGTGTAGGCTCACCATTCACAAATCTTATGATAAAATCTGCTCAGCTAACTCTTCATACTTTTCCTCCTCTTTCTCGATTCGTTAATCAACCTTAACCAGCTCTTTATACACAATTGTAGCATAGCGATTGGCCGACCAATTATACCGATGGGGTCGATCGAAAAGCTGACGGGGGACAAATTTCTCGCTACAGCTGTTGCAATGAAGTCGCATGTTCAGTTGATAAAATGGAAGAGCTACTTACAAATTTAGAGTTAAATTTAGATCGGGTGATATATTTAAAATGTATGGGTTCTGGTTGACTGGTTCACCTGCATGTAACACTGAGATCAGGTACCCTAAATCCTATGGTGCGAGGCTTACGAAATAAGTTAGGGTGCATGTAGCAGGATCTGCATAAATTAAATTCGTTAGTGGAGAGGACATGTTTATTGTAGTATATCTTAGGTGAAACTCGCACCTGTTTTCTACTGGTGTATTACATCTATGTTATTTGAAGTGTAGTCGCACATTCACTGTTGATCTAGATGTAAGATATTCATTGCTTTTGAGTGACTATCTCCTTTAATGATATTTCGTAGGCTGACCCCCTTCATGTGGATCCTTAAAATATTCTCCTTGCAGTGATCCAATTACGGATTTAATTTTATTTTTTGCCAAAGTAACAATCTAAACCGATGAAATTCCAAAGATGGGTTAATATTGTTGATACGACGAATTTCAATTGATAGTGTAAACAATAGTATTTCATTGACCACGGCACCTAGTCCCATGCTTTCCAGTTCCTAATCATGCAATCTCTTGTTTCAGCGGTCAATCAATGGTATCATTTTTCACTATCATCAGTGGTCTGGTTGAAATAATTCTATTAGAATGTTATCTTTAGTTCTGAAACCGTTAGCGTCTGTCTAACTCTCTTGTCACACTAACCCTGCTTTCTTGATTCTATCCTTTCAGACGCCCCACGAATTCTAGCTTCCCGCGTATACCGCCGCGACCGACCAACTGAATTTCCACATATTCGTACTGATTGCTGTTAATTGGTCATCTCCAGCGTCTTCTAGGATGTTTGTTCAGAATCACCACTTCCTCATTCCTTAAGGTTTGAGTAGTGCAGATTCGTGCTAAAATATCAATGTATCCTGTTTCTGAACCACACGCATACCAGATTGCCTTCGTTCTCGTCGACTCTGCGACCCGACTACCACCTGTGCGCTGGATACATACGCACTTATATTTGCCAAAACCATACTCATTTATCAAATAGTACAGTTTTCCCTCGTGCTCAAGATTGGCTATATGGTTGTGTGTAGCCGTGTACGTTTTACTAATTTTATATAAAAATCGGTGCTTCTTACTACATTTATATGGGAAATTCCATAATCAAGTCTTTCGTTTTTGTGCTTTGGAACAGCTGCGTTTGTTTCACTTGCCTGTCTATAAATAATCGTTTTTCTGTGGTTATCGGTTTAAAATACGAGTCCTGAAGTTCTTTCGTGATAACTCTCTCTTCCGCCTATCTATTCGATCTCTCTTAAGTCTCGTTCCCATACATATAAGGTCGTTCGCGTCGGCTGTGTTTATTGTTCTTCTCCCTGCACGCTTTCTGTTGCCTTATTTTGTATAAACACGAAAACGGATACACGTACCTGACTTGTTACTTTAACCTTGTGCTTGGTGTTTTCCGGTCTTCATGGATTTCACTTCGAAGCAGCGTTCGTCTATGAGGCTGCACAACCTGTGCTATATGTTAACGGATTTCTCTCCAACGTTTGTGCCGCTTGTGCTGCAGACAGTAATGGATGCTTTTGGTTGTTCCTTGATCTGCAACATTTACCCGTTCTCATTCAGGGATTATTAGTCACGTAATGACTAGGAGCGAGGAAGGGGGGTTCCGCATCCCCAGTTTTTCGGAGGTGGCAGCTCAACGTCTCGCCTTTTTCTCATGCGCGCTCTGGTCCTTAAATGGGGACTGGCAATTGCTGGATTGAATACGAAAGATTTTCGTTGTCTGACTGGACGGCGAAACCGGTGTGCGCAGGGCCTTGTACCATTCGCGGGATAGCAACGTCTCGGTGACAACGCACAGTTTGTGATTGGGCGTTTGGGGATGATCCTGATCAATCCGATTCTCATGCGCCGTGTTCATTTCATTTCAGCGGTTTTTAACGTTCACTTGCGACCCCACAGCGCTCTATTTTTCATATGCATTGTTTATCATTGGTTTTCCTGTCAATACTGCTGCCAATTTTGGGTGTAAAATTATCTCCTTTGATCTTTGTTACGGTGTTTTACAAATACGATTACGGTAGCGGGTGAAACATTTTTTGCTACGTGAGGCATAAACCTCGAAGCAATCTTTCCTCGATTTCGGCGAGCTACTAGGTCTTGCCATCACCATCGGAGACTCGGAAGCTGAAGCGCATTTGCTATTTGAGGTAGAAAAATGCCCGAGGCGATACTTTTTTATTGACAGTCTGTAGATAAACAGCCGGCCAGTATTGTGATTGGTTTACTGTTATACACTCCCAGCACATTTTGGGGGCTGCCATCTCTGTCAATCAGTTTCTGAACTCTGTCTAAATGCATCCGCCTCAGTATCGTGTTACATGTCACGGGGAATATTATGTAACTCAATCGTATCCAGTGACAGATACTTTGTACATAAAGGCCTGGCTATCACACACCAGCTTCGTCCGAACTAACTCACATTTTAGCCGTGACATCAGTTAATAAAAGAAATTGACGTGGATTGTATTTCAACGCTGTCATTGTTTGATCTAGTTCTATTGAGTGACGCAACCATTTACCTCGTAATCCTAATGAGTGCATCCAACGCAGATCGTTTGAATGTGGAATTTAATATCGTCGTACAGTGTTTTTCATTAAGTTGATGCAGGTTTTACAGATTATCATCTAATCATCGGTTTCTGAAAGACCAACGTGGAGTACAGAAGGCAAACTAATTGTTCATTCGTTGCGGCACCCCGGGTCTTCAGTTTGGGCCAGCTTATCATTCATGATACCACAAATGCAGAACTAGAAAACCGTAGAATTTCGTTGCTTTTTCGTTCCAAGAACAGCGTGATCACGGTCGAAAGCAATCTGAATCTTCGTTTCCGTCTATGTAGCACGGTGTTCGTGGGTTCAGCCCACCTGATCATGTATATCAGTACGCATGAAGTCACTTGTTCATCTAGTTAAATTTCCTTGGGGCTTTTAGAGGAGTCGGTCTTGATGCATGACGTTAAAATCAGTCTAGTACACTTGAATGGCCAAACGTCGTTTTTCCAGTACTAGCTAGATAAAATTCCGCGAAAATCACTCAAGTTCCCTTTTCTTTGTGCACATGTTTTGTTAACACTTCGTAATCCACAAATTTCTTGGGTTTGTTTAGACGACTGTGACATAGATTGGGAGACGTTATATTGACCTTACCATTTGACTTAGATTACACAAGTCGTCAGACTCGACATGGAATTGCCAAATGATCATATCGGATAACAGAAATATTTCGAACGTTAGAATCTTGCTGACATAGACAGTTTTCCATTAAACAGTCAATAATAATCTGCGGCTCCTCTATGGAAATGTCTCATGACAAACTGTTGTTCGACATCATGGCTTAGAAACATGTTTACAGTTGCTAGCTCCGTAGTACTGCTAGGAGAATCCGGGACTACAATTTTTCACATTATTCAAATGAGGTTTTGACGCTTTTCCTTCCATTATAATGAGTATTAAAAATGAGCCCGCAGTCATGATTACAACAGAACTTCAGCATACTAGCCCACGAGCAATTTGGCATTGAGCAAATTCTCATCCCAACCGAACAGTTAGTCACACTATTCCTTGCTGCAAATAGTTACCAATTAGGAGATCCGATCACTATCGCCCAAGGCGTCTCCTCAGGATATATTAATTGTTTTTGTTTAAGCAAGTTTATCAGCAGCGTTTGTTACGTGGCCGGTATCATGAAGTTTCGACGTGAACGTCACGGATCCGACAACTTCCTTTCAGTTCCTCATTCCGAAATGGAACGACTGTTTCGCGCCATGGTAAGTATACACTGCCCCAGTTCACAAAGGCCAAGCCGAACGCACGTGACGTGCACGCTGATGTTATTCTGTTTATCAAAATGATAGTCTGAGTTCTACCGGTGCCGCTGAAGACAGATGAGAGCCGTTCTTATCAGAGGCCCAATGGTGAAGGTTCACTTATATGCTATGGCACTCTTTCCATGAAGTTTGTGAACGAAGAAAATTGCAAATTGTACAATAGTATTGTCATACCTGATTAATGGGACAAATCGCACAAAAGAATGCGATGTGCACCCATTTGGAATACAATTGCAGCGAAAACTTGGTCACAGTTCAGTGGCCCAAGAACATGATACGGCTAACGTGCAATCCAATCTCAATCCATTGTAGGGCTTATAGGGAGCTCTGGATTACTGACTGTACAATGATAAGGATAATTATAAATTAAAATGAGACTTGTAGCTGCACTCCAGCCGGCACCGTATAGCAGCTATCCTGATAAGATCAAGTTTGTCGTAGAAGGCGCGCAAATTACTAGCATCGCGGTCCTCAACCGGGCCGGTCTTGGCATGTGCTCTCGTAGAGACTAGAGATTACGCTAGAACCTCTTTATTTGTTGTATGTAATATTCGTCTCAGGGTGCCCACCACCGTGTTAAAGTAAATGAGGCACATGTCAATCTGCCGATTCACTGATTTAATTCAGAATAGCTTGGAAACGCTTGATGTAATGCAAGATCGCCTATTCACAGTCCAACTGATCGATCCACATTTGGTGCTCGAAGCCACGGGGATTGATAACCATTGGGAATTTTGTTTCCGTCGGTTTTTTTGCCTACCGAGCTTGAGCTCCTTCAATTTCATATGTAGCCATAAGCGTGATGTGTTTATCTCTAACCAATATTTCCTGCCGGTTGACTATTGCTCAGTCACGATAACGGGGTTTGATATACATTTAATTAATCACCAAACCGGAAACTAGTAACTACCGCTGATTGTGACTTTCGCCTGTAAAATTCTAAGCACCATGTTCAAACCTAGATACGGAAATCCCACTGTGGCTGGTTTTACTATTGTTGTTGTTCTATTAATGTTCTCTAACAATAAGATGCTAAAACGTAATTAAACCAAACCAATTCCTAGCGTTTATTTTCAAGCGGAATATTTTAATAAACATTTAAAGTCCTATTGCTATAGCTAATTTAGTCGGTGAGCTTTCACCTTTTGCGCCATTCCAACCCAAATTGTAGACCAACATTACCTGGGGAGTTGAGTACTTCATCCCTGTCGGATTGTCATGTTTGTTGTGTAAACCTAACTCGGCTCCATGGTGACAATCTGATATCCGTAGACTGAGAAGACGGAAAATATTCAGTTTTAAATCTTTTCTTCTGCCACTTCGATTGTTGGCATTGTGAGCCACAGACTACCTTGGATGTACTCCCACTTTATTAGACAGGCTTCCTTTATAACAGGTGCCCTTTTTTCTGAGTTTCACTCTCAAATCGCTTCACAATGGGGTGTTTCTATGCGGAGTAAGGGGCCAAATGCTACTTAGAGAGGACGATCCGTCTGCGTTTTTTTTTGCTTCCACGAGTTGACGTTGATGGCCGGGATCGAACGAGCAGCTTTCCGCCCACCTGACGGAAGTCCTTATCACCCCCCATGGCCGCGAGGCAGACGTGGTCTCGCGATAATAATTCAGTAGTCCTGGAGTTCGATGGAATTTATTCGAAACTGGTCGGTTTTCACTTCAGAATTTCTTCGGATTGCTCTATATTCCACTGAAATTTATCTCTAGCGGCACAGCTTATTTCACTTGGAAAATCTGTTTCTACCCATCTGTTAATCGTATCCATCACTTCTCGTGGAATTGAAATTTCGTGACCCTATGTTTCTCGGTTTGATAAACGCGCTAGATCTAACAAAAGTTGTTCTGCTTCTACGATCTTCAGAAAGGATCGCCTCGAGCCACGACACCAGTGAGGAAAATTCCCAGCCCCAGGCAGTCACACTTCTATGGTGCAGACCAAACACTGTGCTTGACCTATTAATACCAGGTTGTGTCCTTGTTCCCGTCTTGCACTGGGCTGCGCACTTGAATTCATGGTGGTAGCGGGTCATTTGACGCCGAAACCAAATCTACTTTACTATCGGTTTTATGTTTAGTGCAAGTACAATCCAGACCCGTCAACATGGTACCCATGAGCACTCAGCGGGCTTGGGTGATTAGTCAAGCCCTGTCAGTAGTTGTCAAGTAAGTCAATACAAAATTTCAGGTTCGCATTTAACACCTACTTGGAAATTGGTTTACATGATAGGTCGTTTTTCGGCTTGGCTAGAATTGCATTTCAGCCGTTTTCTACGGGACAAGTGATGTCTCGCTATTCCCAAAAGAAAGTATTGTCGTTTTCCTAATTACGGAAATCAAGGCAGGTTCCGTCGGGAATTAGGTGAATCTTAGTCCTAATTATTGAAAATTTTCAGCACGGTTCATGTTCTTATATGCGGATTAACTGTACTGTCCCAGCTCCAACCGCTGTCGACTCCTCACTGTTCCGGGTAGCCATTCTGATCCTCTTGAGGACACTGTTCTCCCTAAAAATCAGTCGATCCAAGTTTTCGGGTCAGTAAAGATTGAATGAACGGATGAATGAGAAAAGTACTTGGTCCACTCATTGCTGAACCATAAAAAGTGATTTGGAATTTGTACCGTCCGCCTTAAAGAAGATATTCTCTTGTGCTGATAAAGACTGATGATCTCCATGGGATTCTGATGTCGTTGCTAAAGTCAACTTTAACCTCACGTACGACAGAACAGCTGAAAGACGTGACCACGTGTGGAGGCGACAGGAGATATTTCGTTAATTATTAATGTGGTTCCATGATCTCAACTACGTGACAGTAGCATTGGTTAAGCAATCTGCTGTCCGCTGGAGAGATTACCGTAAACCAATGGATGTTTGGTTTTCCAAAACCTTCCACATAGAATGTCCAAATTTTGTCTCATAAGGTATTAGGAGTCAGCGTTGATGCGTCATCCATGGCATGCAGTTGTGATTTGAACGTGTCCGCATTAGGAAAATGTATTTTGATCCTCTCACTAGTTAACAAACAAGCTCGTGTTCAGTGATTTGTCATCGCAGCACACTACATAGATTTGGCAGGGTTGCTATGCAAAAGCCGAGTGAGAAACGAGTTAGCAATACCAATCAGTCTAAGCGTGACGTCAAACCAGATGAACACGTTTTGTGCTAATTGCGGTCCGATCTAATGTCTGCTTCTCGACGAATTGAGTGTTCCTGTCTTCTCAGTAATATGCTTCGCATATGGACGCATGAACAAAATTTTTCCGGAAGCACACGACCGGTTTGGCGGTTATTGCCGCTCTTCACGCATGCGTACCCCGTATTCTTCTGTCCAACCATCTTTATAATGGTGCGCTTCTTTCTTAGTTATTACTAGAATCTCATTTGAGTCTTTAGGAGCGTGAATGGCTGATAAGTCCACTTATGAGTCACATGGTGACTGATCGGAGGATTTTCGTCGGTCAGGCAAGGCTAACCTTCAGAAAGGGGACATAAGGCCCGTAATTATTGATTTTTCTTCTTAATAGTAACGATTCAAATGAGATTCTAGTGTGGAAGTGTTCCTGTCTTTCAATATCAAATGCTTAATGGTATGACTACCGCTGATTTCAGATTTGGCGCAAGTTGTGATTACATTCAATAGGTGATTCGAATTCCTTCCATCAGTCAGCGGTTGACTTCAGTTTTACTGTTGGGGCCAGTAACCTTCCAGGTTGAGGGTTAGTCACGTGAAAACCAAGAGATGAGAATTGGGCTGGTAGATAAGTTCACTTATCACCGTGGTCATGGAGACTGTTAGTATTTATAAACAATTAGCGACAATCACATCCTTAGCATTATCGCTTGTTCAAATATATATATATATATACAGCCATCTGAGTTATATTTTCTAACCATTCATTTTACTTCAATTAACGAAAATCGTTCAAAACGTTTGTCGTAGTAGCCCATTCAATACTAAGTGATTTGTTCACGAACTCGGTACCTTTTGATCTATATTTTGCATTGTTATATTCTTGATTGGTGTGGTATTTCGGTTCAGATTAAACCTCATCAAACCTAACTGTTAGAACGGAATATTAGCTTTTGCACAGGATCAGAACTCGCATTCCTTCAGGTCTTCTTATGAAAAAATATGAAGTTGCTTGCGCTCGTTTCGGTCGTTCTCGGCAGAGTTTGCATCTCAAAACTTCATCCCGATCGTGATTAGCTAGTGTAAAACAAAGTCGGCCCCAAGTTACACCGATGCACACACACACCTCGGTTGTAAGTGCATGAACGGCAAACAGCGTTATTCCAGCTTATCAACCAGGTGGTAGTTTAAGTCATCACTACCTTACAATCTCTGAACGAAAAGGTAGTCTTGGTAACCTGGGCCGCCGAGTGTGACATACTGGCAAGTGTACGATACTGTTACATACAAAACCGATGGTTTGTTTATTTGTTCGTCTCTTGATTCAATTATCCATTTATTTATGCCACCAGATGATCTCCTCAGGAATTGCTACTTGATATTGTTTACATTGCTTCTGCCGCGATTTCACCGAACGGCCAGGTCAATCTGAATTATATGAAATAATCGATTTTTACATTTCAGGTTTTCTGACACGTAGCGGAAGAGGATCTGAGCGGAATTTATACTGTTTTGACCGTTCACGCTTGTTTACCATCTTGGTGTGTGTTGCGAGGTACACAGAATAAGGTTGGATACGCAAACAATCATAAATCGGGAGTTTATGGGTTCTAGCTGTAATCTGTAATCACTGTAGCGTGTCGATTCTTTGTACCAATCAGCTTTTGTTCAGAAGTGAAAAGCCGTAATTTCTAAGTGGAACTTGTGTTGTTCGTTACTGACGTGAACTTCGTTAGAGGTGTGTGTGTTGTGAAAAGTGTAAGCTGCTAACAGTGTGCAGGTAGACAGCCTACTGGGGTTGCGAAATTAGCGTGGACATACCGACCTTCTTGCGTGATTGTTCTCTCATGTGATTGTGTAAAATGTACATAATAAAACTTCGGAGCAAAGTATTCGTGATACTTGCATTATTAATTGGATTATGACCGAGTTTGAAAGGGCCCTTAAGGTAACCCTTTGCCTAAGTTGTCCTTATTATTGAGTCACGTAAATAAAAGGAGCACAGAAACGCAAACCATACTGGTCAACAAAAATACTTTCGAAGTGAGCTACTCCGAGGTGGGATTAGGACAAGAGGTGGATTTCCCCGTCCTTGTGAAATTTTTGGTCCTTTGTGCTATCGCGAAATAATTCTTCATATGTCACGAAGCTTTTTGAAAGCAAATAACAGACATTCCACCGAATAGCCGAGACGCAATCAGAATTTGCCGGGAATGACTGGTTACAAAGTTTGACAAATCCACAAGTGATCCGAATATGAAATGATTAATTTCACTGAACGCATTTGCATTAGTTGTGACGAACACTAATAGCCGGCACGTAGTTGAACAGCTCCGACTTCAAACTATGAAGACAACAAGGGGGTTTACACAACGGAAAACCACGTTGAAGTTCATTTACAAAATATTCTCATTATATATATATATATATTTCTCACCAGAATCGAATCTGTAGCATCGGGAGTGTGCATATATATATATATATATATATATATATATATATATATATATAGTACAGTATAGAATGAGCATTTAGGGAATATATTTGGGCCAGTGATCGTCACCTTATGCTTGTTTTCTCATGTTAGTCGATCACCACGATTCTGAGTCTCTGGTTGTCGTTGCAGAGGACAGCAAGGCTATTCGGAAATGCGGCACGCGGCCTACACCTGAAGGCATCACAAATATCCCATCGTTTCACATCAGTCGCACGTTTGTCAGAACCTGCCTAAACCAAACTTTGCTCTGCTTTATTTGGACAGAGCTTGTGCACTTTAAGCATCAAAAAGAACGGGAAGCGAATGGAGAGTCAGAAGTTGATATCGCGGTCATCAGTAAATCTGACTAGATGCAGATTGTATTGGGTGATATTTAGGTCTTCACCGAGACCCCACCTAAAAACAGTGAACGGCGATTGTAAACTCCGAGGCAAACTAAAATAACCGAATCACTACTTTTTAAGTGCCAATGACCTAAGATTAACGGAATTCCCAGCTTCCACGGCATACCAAAGGTACACAAAGATAGGAGCTCATTAGGCTTATTTTGTACACGCCCACTTACTCGCATCACTCACTAGCAAACTGATTCACCATTTCCGCTTAACCGGTAGCAGCAGTCGTCTGTTGGCAGAATGTATGGGGCCCATTTCATGTGGCAGAAACCGTGAGGAGTACGGATTTGTAAAGTAATCAATCGGTCAGTGGACGTTGCATCAAAGTTCACAAATGTTCCGACCAATGAAACAATTCTATTTATGGCCAAATAACGCCTGAAGTGCACTCCCAGTAAAGTCCCGGATTCCTGAGAGTTTTTCTGCGTATTTCCTGACGTGGTAATCCGGCTTTTTGACAGGCAGTTTGATAAAGCAGCTTTCAGTGTCACATGTAGATGAATCAGCTAGCCAGCAGCTGGGGGAAACTTACCTGAGTAATTCGATATGATTCCATAACCGGGCAATGGATACCTGACGCGCTTTTCTTTTGCCATTCGAACTGTGTTGTAATTGGAACAGCTGGCATTCGGTTTAGATCACTTTCGTCTGTAATTTTTAGAAGACATATTGTTTAGAACTGCACAGATCTTCTAGAAGAAATAGCTGGAAAAGAACTTAAATAAGGAAAGTGGGAACATTCATCCTCTTCAGCGGTGGCATGCGGAGTGACAATAAAAGTTTGAGATGATGGGTCCGGGTAGCACATCTTTGATTATGCAATTTATCTAGCCAATAGATTATGAAGGAAAACATGCGGAAGCAAAGATGAGTTACTAATGAAAATCACCAAATCAAAACATCAGGATTTCATGATGGGAACTTAATTCCCATCCGTCAGGAATCATCATAAGAACACCAATGTGGTAAGCTCCATTTTAAGGTCACCCCGGTTTCCGGAAATGGGACAATTTGCAATCGTGGGACCAAATAAACGAAAAAAATTTCCAACGGAAATTTGGAGTTTGTAAAGTGTTCTGACAAACGCAGTGGACAAAATATCAACAGCTTCCCGGACCAGTTAGCAGTCAATATGGCACCAGTATTCGAGAAAATTGTTTCTGACAGCGAAGGAAACGCGGGGGTTCGATCGGTTTTTTGGTTTGTTTTTGAAAGTACACTCTTATTCGTGTGTTTCTTACTATCACCATACAGAATGAAATTCGTTTATTTGGGGATCCTGTTCATTGAGAATTGTTATCCGTAAAGATCTATTAATGAAACTGCGGAAAATACAAGGAGTATCGCAGTAATGAAGAAGCCCATTGTAGCATTCGTATTGGAAATAATAATGAATTCGACCAGTACCAATACGGTAAAGATACAGGTTGTCAATGCGCATTGGAATGATCCCGACCCAAAATGCGCAAATGAAGACGAAGGAGAAACCATGGCACCTGGAAGACGCGTCCATTCAAGTCTGTATTCAAATCATGTGTTTATATACAGAATAAGATGTATCCTGGTTGGCGGAATATCTCGGTGCCAATTGCACTCAGGTCCTATTTGAACTGCTCGTCCATGGGCCTCCGTAGTTCTGATTGACTGATTGCGCATGCAGGATATCGAGAAGCTGTATCGGATAGTTTCACATGGTTCGTAATTAGATTCACCACATCCATTTATGCCCGTTTGCCATTCAATTATGATACAGAAGTGAAAATTAGCCATGAAAAACTCTCAGGTCCAACCATTATACAGGACAAAATGCAGATCTTATTAGGGTACAAACCGGCTGTGAATGAAGAGTGTGGTGCCAGGTTTTGCAGTTTCATTCTACGTGTATTCATTTGCCTG
The DNA here is from genome assembly GCA_008360955.1 of Fasciolopsis buskii. Taxonomy (NCBI): domain Eukaryota; kingdom Metazoa; phylum Platyhelminthes; class Trematoda; order Plagiorchiida; family Fasciolidae; genus Fasciolopsis; species Fasciolopsis buskii. The sequence continues at coordinate 42,786 of LUCM01005271.1, read as the reverse complement.
TTGGTTTTTGTCAAAGTGGATCGGTCGAACGACCAGATGTTAGTCTAATCACGTTTGTGGACATTGTCAAGCTTGGTTGACCGTAACTATAGTGCATTGTGTTAATAACGTGTTGACTCGACCCATGTAGCCAGCGAACGTAGTAAAGGCGTTTCTCCTCACCTAGAAATATGAAAGCGGTAAATCCAGAGCTGTTAAGTGTCGCTTCTTAAGCACACCTTGGTTGTACTACTGCTTTTTAGGGGCTCAGTTTGATTGACAAGAAACTGCTGCTCCCCTATATTATTGGTAATCATACACAGCTTCAAAATAATTCCCTGCACAGTACCTAAATTATGCGTCAACAAGGATCGATGATTGTCAATTTTGTAGGAAAAACCGAACAACAACAATAGTGTGTAACTATCAGGACCGAACGACGTAACGGGTGTGTCGAAAAATCGATGCGCCATGTATTTGTTTCTATTGTTAACAATGGAAAGCTGATAACAACGTTGTTCGTAGGTGTAACCCGCCAACGTGTAAACTAACGTGGGATTTGATAGCAAAACTTGCCTTGAGAAAAACTGCCCGCAATAGTTGAAACATTGGCGAATTATATCTACCAACAATGCTGTGTTATTAACATTATATCATTCACAATAACGATAGTAGTTTGTCCTGACAAAGACCCCGGGTTACAGATCGGTACTCCGCAGCAATAACAAACCCAACACCGTGCGGTGAGTTTATGCGCAAGTCACGTGATGCAGTCCGATACAGCTTGACGCTGGCCTGCGTCAACAGGCAACCAATGGGAACCAAGACGACAAGTGGTAGTGAAAAATAAACATTCTGCGAAACATTTCTAACTTTGTATATAAGTCCATGCGTTTTAAATAGAACTTGAACCTGTTCCTGTTCCGCTGCGGTTTTCTTGTTGACTTCATTCGCGTAGATTCTATCGAAGCCAAGTCCATGCTTACTGGTAATTCATATCCACTAGTTACCGTGAATGACCGAATTCCGTCTGCTAAGTACCAGTTCAAACACTGCATGCCCTCAACGCACTGCCTTTCAGTCGGCCGATAAACACAAAGGGTATTTCGTCTCACGCGTTGTCGCTGCCTTTTTCAAACTGAAGATCCGAGAAATTTTTCGTTCGTGTCATCTTTCCATTTTAATGGTACCAAACTTCTCAAATTCATTTCAAAAAGGACGACTTAGGATTCCGTTAAAGAGACGTAATTCAGCTGGCGTTACTATGACGATCCTGGCTGGATGAGGACTTGCGCTGACATTCTGGGACTTTGGTGGTTGGCTGTGGTGATTCGTATTCAAAATGGTTCCGTTGACTGGTAGCCCCTGGCCATTTTTACCATCCTAGGGCTAAATTAGAATAAACATGCTCTTTGGAAACTCACTCCGTGGAATGATGAACCCAGTGATATGACTTATCAACACGGTGTAAATTCCGCCAACAGCACATTTTAGGAAAGCAATTTGTGTTTATTCCATGCCGGGTAGCTGTTGTTAAAACAATGCCAAGTTGTTAAATGATTGAAAATTTGTGATAACTTGTCTTCCGTTCTGGAGGTTTTCCTTCCTCACTCACTTCCCACAGGGGTTGCGTAATTTCCATTCTAATCTTACCGATGGATCCATTTTGGACTTTTATCAGCGATCAGTATTTTAGCAACCGAATGTATGAGCATTCTTACTTTCCATGCGACTATAGTATAACATGTTAGTCCCCTTAACCTGATCACTTCGGAACCGCAGTGATTTCCTCGTTATGCATATAGCTTGTTCTTCACCCGAAAGCAGACAGAAGAACGGATCCTAAACTGGATACCGGCCGCTCCACACACGCAACATGTCTATGGACTTTTCTAGCAAACGTTCGAAACCAAACTGGTACGGTATTAGTTAAATAAATAATCAAATTTGCAGGTGCCAAACTTAGAAAGTGTTCGTTCAGGAGCTTCGATTCTGTGACGTTTAGCAATAAATCCTGTCACCGGAAATATTACGGCAAACTAGACCAGACGCCGTCAAACAAAATCTAAACACGAAGAATTTGCATTCCACTGAACAGTGGAGGGTCTGGCGCATGAAATCGGTAAAATATGAATTGGTGCAATAAAACAAAAATGATCATGAGTCCGAAAGAGCAGTTAAATGAGGGTGATTGATGAGCGTAATAAGATTGTCAATCAATGCTCTACGTTTTCGTCGCATCAGCTTGCATCACGTGAGTTGTCGAGCCAATACGCAGTTGTTTCAAGTTCCGATTGTCCAGCGGCTGGACAATGTCACGTCAGTCACACGATGCTGATATCAGTTACCCTGGTTCAGATGGCACAGGGCGTGCACATCTAGGGCACGGGCCCAGGCTTTCCCGTCGGTTAGAGGCCTCTGGTCATCCTTCAGAACTTCCTGAAGTTTTCAGTGGCCACACACACTAAGGCTATCGAGTCACGTTCCGGGAACGCACGATTCTTTTAAGTGAAGAGTCATCTAAACACATTTATCCTAATGCATATGGAACTGCCGTAAATAGAATCAGATAGCAAAGGAAAGCCAGAACCAACCTAACGATAACCATCAGCCACTGAACGAAGATCGGAGACCACCAAGCGACGGAAAACGTTTAGTACGGCATTTATTTGCAGGCGGTTTCCGTGTTTTGCATCTAGTTCCATGCATTGGCATGAGTGTGAATAGCTGGTCTATCATGCTGCACTGTTCTCAACATTCCTGTTTATGCTCACGGTATATTTTACCTTCTAAAATCCCCTTTTTGCATGCTCAGCGAGATGATAAAATGTCGCGCGATTGTTAGGATTCCTGACAGACTGACAGTGATGAAAACAGCGAGAAAATATAAACTACTGTAACATTGATATCCCAGGAACATACTCTGTGTAATGTGAAAATCAAGTCATTTTAGACAATGTCGCACTTTTAACTGCTACTGAACTGTTTGGTAGTGGTGTGGCAGACAGAATTTCCTGTTCTACACATAAATGGTTTAAGTTACTGCGCTTGAGTTGTAACATTTTCATGTCATTCTTCTCTCGAAATACCAGAGGGATTAACAGAAGCATTGTGGTGACTTAAGTCATTTAGGTAAATAGACAGCCACAGTGTTAACATCGGAAGGGCATCGTAAAGTCTGGATTGAGTTCGGTAGAGCTAATGCACCAGATATTGCATGACTTGATTCCGCAGCATTTGAAGCGTCGTTACAAATTGATAATAACTATAAAAGCATTATTCCTTGAAAGTCCAACTAGCGGTGTTTTTAAGGGAATTAACGACATTGTAGTATCATTTCGGGTAAGCATTTGGTAGCATCAACAGGCAGATGCCGGGAAAACACGTTAGGAATGCCCTTCTGTAAAAACCAACATGATACAATCACCACAGTTTGTTCAAGCGCGTTATTGTCCCCATAGTAACCAAAAAGAACTGAGAATTCCAGCATTCAAACTGCTCTTGAAAATAATTAGGGAGAGGTCTCAACCAGTCATCTTACTTTACCAAAAGATGTAAAATATCTGAATACTCAATGTGGTATAAATGACTCGCCTACGTAGATAATAGTAAAATTTCACATGATTGGTAATTGTTATCATATTACTTTTTGTGCTTATACATATAACTGAGCAGAGCCAGGCATTTTGTGGTACAGTCAAAATAGCTTGCTTCACAGGTGTGAACGATGTGATAGACACGAAATGAGATCTTGCTCGCTGAGACCCCGTAATTTATCTACAACAAAAACTGATCTATACCATGTATAATGTTAACCTATGGCCCATATATTTTTACGGTGTTGAATGCAGCACCGTGCATCGAAAATTATGACACTCGTGCACTTGAAGAGTTTATTTACTGCGCTTATTTCGACCAAGTAGTAGATCTCAAAGGTCGCCGGCCAGGCAACATGTATACTCTTTTGGAATAATCTTCTCAGAGCTTTTTTTCAAAAACGGACTTCCTGCATGATTGATCCTTCTCGTTGTGATTGCTCCAAAAGCATGCTGGGATCGTACCACCTGGCGCACGATTTCTCGCTAATTGCATTCACGCACCTTTCCGATGGTGGATTATCGAACTCAGGTATTGGATTTATGGTCGCACTCTAAGCACGAACTCTTCTGAATTGTCAGATTTCTTCTTCATACACATCAGTCTTAATTATTCCGATACCCTGGCCTGGTTACCACACAGCCGGATTATCACTGACTCAATATCTCGATGTTATCATTACTCGTTTCTTCTCCTGGTCCCGCCACAAACTTACTGCTTCGCTAGATGTCTACATTATGCTACATTAAGTAAGGAACTCCTTCCCATTCCACTTCATCTAACTTGGCTCTTTATATTTTCAATTATCACGCCGATATGGTCTCTTGTTGCACCCTTTCTTTTGCAGTTTCAGTTTTGAAAGGACTCGAACTCACTTCCGTATTCGGCAAACATCTTCCTCGATGACTTGAAATCCCCGCACGAGCAAAGTACCCAACTTAGAATTTTTGATTGCTGTGTGGCTTGAGAAAGATTTTCCCCCAAAAATAAGAAATGACTTGCTTCACCTATTATTCTGACCGCAACATCCACCAGGTCCCATCAAAACGCTTGTTTGCCCATACCAACAGTTAGAACTTGTTTAATGCCCTCTATGTTGCCCTATTTCTCAGAAACTCGGGCTTAGTAATCAACGAAATGAGAGCATGCTTGTTTGTTTCTGGACTTAACTTGTTGTTTATCTCAGTTGTGCCCACTCCAAATTGGTAATTTAGCAATCAGTTATTCACTTTCGGCTGAGTAAAAAGACAAACTGGTTGGAGTGCATTTTCCGTGCCAAGCTAAGAGCCGCTTTGAACGTAGTATGGCTAAATTTTATCAATATGCAATTTGTAAAGTACTGGTCAGTAGTGTACAGACGTGATGTCATTAGATTTTGGACTAAAGGAGACGAAGTGAATCTCAAAGAACTGAAAGAATTCTTACCAGCACTTCATTAACTCTATGATTTTATCTCACCATATTTGGATGAGCTAGTGAGGGTAACATTTTCTCTTATTCAAACTCACTCGTCGCACAGTTTTACCCTTCTGACGTGCCATGAATTCGACCCTCCTGTAACAGGCGCACGCCGTATTTACTTCGTTTTCGTCATACATCAGCTACGTCCCCGAATCGGTTTCTTATCAAAGAGGTCTCACCGCCTGTTGGGTTTCGCATGCGACTGACCAAGGAGACTCCCCTCCTCCCAAGAATGGTTCGGTGATATCGATTTATCCGCTGAGGCCCGCGCGAGCTCCCCCCCCCCACCCCAGGTCATCTATTTCGCAATCATGCCACCGTGGCGCCGTCACACGCGCATGTCTGTCTCTGCAACCCAGCCAACGATATCATTGGCTAATTTATAGACATTTTGACGGCCAGTGGATTGAACTGTGCAATCATGGCTATAAAATGATCTCGCCCGTCAATTGTCTTTGGACATCCATAGCGGTCCGTACTGGGCATCGATCGAAAAGTGTTGAACGTGTGACGCACCAATCAGAACGAAATAGGCAACCCACCAAACCAGTCGACCTCACGTGCAACGTCGCAAGAGTGGCGAATCAAACTACAGAATATGGCAATTATTTAGCTAGAGGTGCGGCTGATTGCGGGAAAAGGTGGTGGTTGGAACTGCAACGTAGGTCAAAGGCGCGATGAATGACTCTCATAGGGCTTCTTAGTCCCTTGCTTGTTGACTGGTCTCTGTCGAGCGGATCAGTTTTCTACTATGGGTAATTTACTTTTGTCTTCGCCAGTTTTTAAGCACGTTTGGGGTACCAATTCAAAGTATCTAAATGTTTTTCAATACCTCTTTGATTTCTGCTAGTAGTACCCCTGGGGTCTTCAATCACACGTATGATGCTACTCATGCAAATCGGAAAAGAGGACTGCTCCGTTTAAAAAGATGAAATGCCTGTTTTTAATCTCGTAATTACTGCGCTGACCACTAGGAGACCAAGAGTAGGACCAAACGTGAAACCATTCCTTTGGTGATGCAGTTCAAATTTCATCAGTTCGTACCAAGGCGGTAGGTCTTGAGTGTCCAATGACAGGACAACAAGCGACACGTTTAATGAAAAGAAGCATGATATCAAGAGAGGAATGCTTTTTCAGTTCTTCATGATGGAATTCACAAAGTTCCGAAATTCATGCCCTTCACGCAAGCTCTAAAGTTTCATGTGTCCTTTTGACAAATTATTTAGCTAATATGTGATATGTGCTATGTCCGAAATCGTACAAATCAGAGAGAGAGAGAGAGTGAGTTGAGAAGGCGTACACTGAGTTAATACGCTTACCGTGACGTTTCGATCCACATATATATATATATATGTATATATATATATATATCGCTGAAAAAATCATATGCTATAAGAGGTCAGAAAAGAATACCTAATGGGGATTTGCAAATTTGAACTGCGGTCGGAGAAACAATAGTTCTTGCCTAGTCAATGCATATCAAGGCAATGCAACGGGTAGAGCACAAGCTCAAATGGTTTCGTCCAATCTACAATGACTTTCAACCCAAGAAGAACAAGGTTCTCGTTAAACCTTGGTGATATTTTCATTGTTTTACCTCTGCGGACTTGGACAGAGTGACTTTGCAGATGGCGTCAGTAGAGTCAAACTCTCACCGTTCACAGAAAACCACACAGTCTGATTCAAGAGAGCAATTAGAAAACTCTTCAGTCATACGTCTTGATTTTTCCGTTATCCCTTAGCCTTTTAATCTTGCAGAATAGGACGGCAAATGAAGGTCGAGAAGAGTTGAGGTTGGTTGGCGATAGTAGGATTCAAACTTCCAACCTTTAAGTTGAGATGCCATGACGTTGACCGATGGGCCACCCTCGGTCACACGTGGTGCCATCAGCTGAGGCAAGACTGAATAAAAAACTGCCGCCCGTTATGCGTCCTAATACTTTAACTTGTACTGTGGTTTTGAACGATAACGAAATTCTTAACTCACTCCAGTGTTTTATTCACTGCCTGATTATTTAGCTATCGGTATCTTACTGAAGAGTACACTTGCGGTGTTTAGCATAACAGTGGGAGCATTTTTAACTCTTTGACTAGAAAATTGCAAATCATTAATGAAATATCTATCCCCTTCACAGAGACGTAATTGGACCGATTCTTGGAACAGCAGATCATTTGTTTGATCGGTTTTGATATCTATATTTGTAAACTCCTCCTTAATGCAAAACTAAATGTTTAAACCACAAACGTGGAATCACTACCCGCGATTGTGCAATCAGCGCGCTTAATAATCAAGAAGCGTTGGAGACTACCAAAACGAACCACGAGTAGCCGCCTTATGATTAGGATACGGATGGATGAACACTTTTCCCGGAAACACGCGACCGGTTTCGTGGTTATTAACCCTCGCCAGATATATGTACCCTTTTTCTCTCCATTACAACCTTCCTCATACTTGTTCACACCTTTGTTAGCTCCTCACTTTCGGATCTTGTGTTCTCTTTCTGAAGGTGAGCCTTGCCTAACGGACAAATGAATTCCGACGAGTCGAAGTATGATTCTTAAATAAACTTACCATGCGTTCACGGTCCCACCGAATAAAATGGGATTCCTGTGAGCCAGCTTATGATGCTTTTCAAAGGACCACAATTCCTTGAAGGACGTGTCCCAAATGTGGATAATCTTATCGAAATACCAATTTAAGTACTGGTCGATGGCTGTGCTTTTCTGATGCATTTTTTTCAGTACAACTGATGACATTATTACTAAGAGCACAAACATGATACTCTAGGCACACACCACGTTCTTAGGCTTCATGAATCATGGACTCCCTTGTTCAACCAGTGATCTGTTTGGGAACAGTACAGCTGAACCGATTTTAGATTCATCTCTCCTCAACTTCACACATCCGCTATGAGAATCAGCGGTGTTCACTCTTTTTCACAATAGAAGAACATTCACCCAATAACAATTTAAAAACGGTTTTTCATGTGGAAATCACCAAGGGCTGATCTCAAGCATGGCGTGAGAAGCCTCCACTTTGCAGCATTATATCTTCTCACGGTAGCACTACATTTTGACATCATGGCTTTCATCATAGGCGTAGTGCGGCGTGTGGGTTATCCAAAATATTCCCAACCGAGTTCGAACTGGTCTATTCGGCCTCCACTTTTTCTTTCATTCATCACATTCTTCTAGCAAAATGACATAAGGAAGCGAGTTGTTCATATTGATCTGATAGAAACCTATCGTTTTGTCGAATTCCCTGAATAGTGCTTCCGCTGACTACGGTAGAAGGTCGATACAAGCAGATCAGTGTGACGAAATGTGCATCCTGAGCGAACATCTCATCCAAATCTGCTGTAACTGACCAAATGGACTGTGATAACATCCGCCTTCCCATTCACAAATTAATTTAATGAATATGGTTGTACTCTTGCTTGCCGATAATTCGAAAATGTTGCTCTCAATAAGTGGGATCAGTGAAGTGGGTAGGTTATGTTTTACAAGAAAAATTTCTCCTATCTGTTCATGATTCTTTTTATTAGACCAAGCGCTGTGGCACCATTGTGTATACATGCATAACAGTGTAGATCCGAATCCTCATTCTAAAGCTATGCTTGATAAACCGGTTGGCTCAGTGTTGTTGGTCTGAATGCAGCTTCGCAGTACCCGGCGAAGACAGTCAAGGAAAACCGTGGCGGCAGGCGGTTCTGAAGTTCGAACATACTCCAAAGGCCGTTGGACCAGAAATTTTCCATCAATTGGGATTTCGCGTGTTTTGTATATAAACATATGATTTTAAAAAGACTTCAACTAGCTTGTCTCCCAACGACCGTGGGTGTGTCATTGTTTTTACTTACTTAGCTTGATGTGGAATCACTCCAGCGCGCATTGGTGATTCGTATCCATGCTTCATTGTGGGTGGCCGAATAACGCATTACGGTTTGAAGTGGAGATATTACACTAATTCACGAAGACCAGGTAGAGTAAACCAGAGTGAAACAGCTACGGGTCTACCAGAGTTTGCAATTTGAAGACTGTAACCAACTAGGCAGTCAAGTAGATAACTGCGCACACGATTAGTTTACGGTGCATTTCGGATGGCCTGGCTCTGCCAAACGAAGTAGGATAACTGCTGTTAAAGGGAAGTTTTCCTAGTATGTTTTATATTTATCACTTTACTTTGAATGCAATAACTCTAGCTCACCTTTTGGGACGGACTATTCTCGGACCATTCATCCATGTTGGCGAAGTCCTCAAAGTTGGCGCACTGTTTCGAATTTATTTATTAATTTATTAACGTTGTTTTACAGAGTTATCCGGAATAACAAATGTTCTGCTACATCCATTGTTCCCACACTAAGCGGAATTTCTTGGTTTTATTTACTCTGTTAGAAATGAAGTCGACGGTTGGAAGTGAGAGTTTACAGGCACGCAAGAAAGTACCCAGCGGGATAGAAGGATGCTCTCAGATATCACACACTGGACAGAATGTCTATACTTTTCATTTTTCTGCCAGTGTACTACTCTTTTGAGAGAAGAAAGATGTGCTAGCTCATTGGAATTTCGAAAATAAAGATAAACATGTCAAACATGGTCCATTCCTATGCAATAAATTTTATTACATGTCTAGACTGGTATCACTAAAATTCAATTTGAAGGATATGGTGTTTTCAAACCAACGATCCTTTGAATATGAGAAACGGAGGAGGCGGTGCCGGGACGTTTGTTTTTCCCAATTGGAGCAAATCTTTCGAACGCATATTCCATTTGACCAGTTCTAAAATTAATACAATTCTGTTCATTGCGAGCCACGTTACTGTAGGTCATCTTAGTACATTATTTTTTGTTAATATTTTTATTTTCCTTATATTCAGAAGCTCGACGTTAGACGACTTACGGACAAACTATCCAACTGTCTCATTCCTCGCATTAGTCATTCTCCATACGTTATGGACGCCGACTTCACCAGATTTGTTACTTCTTTCATATCATTCACTGGTTTCTTCAATTTTACACAGGTTCCTAGTCCTAATTGTTTTTTGACTTGGTTTTAATGAAATTTCTTGGCATTTTCTCTGTTTGTAAACGAAATTTCATTGAATTGAATGATCATTGTATTTCTTCATTCCAAAATTCACTGTAATCCGACCTATATTCCCCACCCGCATTGTGTCTGGGCGTGTTTTCTGTCAAGTGCATTCGAATGTGCTGCGTGACTTCGAGTTTCCATAACTTTCTCCATCTTTCAACTTCATGGCAGATTACATTGCTGCGAGAATCTAACTGAATACTTTCTGCTGTGGTCTCTGCTGGTCCAATGAAGAAATATTATGTTCAACCTGACACATTTTCAACCCCCTACTTAAAACGGCTTTGTTCAGCTAAAATTAGCCTGCAAAGGTGTCTTGTTGCGTACCATCAAACGTTTCAGGACTGAGAATAGGGGGCTGAACGCACTATATACAGACACTCGCACTGGCAACAAAAGCTGCTGCTCAACATCAAAATCCGTCGCTGACGTCCAAGAGCTCAACTTTCAGTTCTGCAAATGTTCTGGCCACCCCTCACTCCACCATTCACTTGTTATTCTTAATGAGGCCATCCCATTTTCGGAAGACTCAGGTCTGAAGACGTTGCTTAGAACAACAAATCTTTTGAGCTCGATTATCGTTCTTTCGCATGTGCCTCTCGCTTCAAATCCACTGGTCAAATTTCTTAACATTTGTCTTGATGCCGGAGCCATCCCGCATCTGTCAGAACAACTTCAGTTCCATGAAAGGGTCTGATAAATATCGGTCATTACCTGCACTTCAAGTTCTTGAAATTGCTTCTTAATTGCAGTCTAAATGACCTTCACATTCATGATCCCATGCAGTCTGCGTGTAAACTTTCGATGTCTGCACTCGATGTTAGAGCCTATATAGTACATTTAGCTGCTTGATGATGGTTTAGATTTCTTGACTATGGTAATGTTCTTGGTTCCCTTGGTCACTCTATCCTTCTTAAGATCATCCAGGAAAACGGCGCAGACCCAAATGTCCTGAATGCCGTCTGTGACCATTTTTGCAACCGTACTCAGTCTATTTCCTTCGGTAAGATTATTTTCCCACTCCTTCGAGTTCCCTCAGAAATCTTCGACGGAGCCAACTTATCTCCATTTATGGTCTCCTTACTTTGACAAGCTCTCAATTCCCTAATTCCAGTAGTTGTAATTATGCTGCTGACGTAGTTTTCGACTATCCTCGAGACAATGGAGACAGCGTTAGTCATTTGCAGTATAACTTGAATGAACTTAGCGACTGGTCTTCCTCGCATTCCCTGCCGCTGAATGTTCGTAAACGTGTTGATGTCCCCTTCAGTCTCCAGCTTTGTTCATGGGTTCATCGATTTTAATGACCTCCTACCTCTGGCAATTAATAACGAATGCACTCCAAAAGATTCTTTAGTCTACTACTTGAAAATGGATTTGACTCACGACCACTCCTGGGCAAAGCGTATTGAGTTTTTGTACCATAAGTTGCATAGACTCTTCTCATTGTTCTTTCGTTTGAGTGCCTTATTTACTTGGTCTTTTGTCTGTTACTTCATGAGTACTCACCTTTCACCTCTACTGCTCACCAATGTTCTTTCCTGATCTGAAAAGGAAAGACTTCGTTCCCATTGTCAAACCTCTATAAGTGCTCGGAAGCTGTAGCATGGGGGTTTCATTGTTTAACATCATTTTGATATCTGTGATAGTTTCAGGCAGCGTGGTATCAGACAGCAACAAATCTTCTCGAACAGCCTTGTCCAAGGCCGTTTCTCACTTTTTAACTCGTTAGACATTTAGTCCCTTCCCTGCTTGTAGCTCTACATATAAGAACAGTCGTATTCCTTGCTTTGTTATTTTATGCGTAAATCGCGAACTGATAATGAGTGATCCACCTCCAATTGTACCGTTTATGGATTTCTTTCTCCCTCGCTATTGCTTAATCAAGCCCTTTATTTTATCAATGCATATTGATACCTTTCAGTTTCCTTTCATTATCTGCCACATGTTTTCTTTGTTCGGGCTGCGCAGATGTATTATGCAGATTCACTCACATTCGGCTGTATAAAGGTATTATGGACTAGACTTGACTTGTGCAGCCATGAAAGCGCAACATATTTGGAAAAACTGGACCTAACCCTAGGGTTTCGTGCTTTTGTCTGAGTTCTTACTGGACGATATTGAGGTCGCTGGCCCTCTGTATGAAGTGTGAATGCCAACCGTTCGTTTCCGTCTAGCAATTAGCTGCAACCACCATAGAAACTAGCTTATTGGTCTAGACTAACTTGTTCTGAACATGCCGCCGAACTAACTCTCCAAAATACCATCAGATGTTGGTGAATTGTTGTTCCATATGCATCACACAGTTTCCATCTTTTTTATTCCCATTTTCATCAATAATCCATAAACCATTTTGCTATCCAAAATAACCACCAGTTCTCATGATAATGACAGAAAATTTCTATTCTTTATCAGACGCTGGTTTTCCTTCTGATGGCCCGGAATAGTTTGTCTCGCTTGAGACCTGCTATATTTTCCCTGCAAAAAGTAGACAAACAAAGCAGTGCAATATATATTCGTAGTGAATTTGGTAGATGAAAAATTTTTGCCAGTTCTGTGAATTCTCGATGATGTACACAAACATTTTTAGAAGCGGATATTCTAAATTTAGTGTTGCGGGCGTGACCGACCCGTAATATGCATACCTAGGAAGCCCAACGTGAGCCGAAGCCACATAAGTGTATCAGCCAGCATCAACTCTTACACAATTAAATCAGTGTGGCGGTCTACTCTTCAATACCAACACAAATCACGTAACGTGGTTGGACGACATCTGCCAATCACTGGCGCCTGTTCTGCGCGAACTCCATGAAAACTACTGGCCATGAAACACTTGTGACTCAATTAACATAATGACATTTTAATGAAAATGCGTATGTATGGTTATTATCGGATAGATTCATACATAAGAAGATGTAAAACAAGAATAGCCTTTGTCTTCGGATTATGGTATATAATAAGTCAGATAGTAATACACTGCTTTTAGAATGTCTTTTTCTTTGTCAACGTGGGCGTCAACAAGTTTGGTGAATTGTGAATTTGGTCTGCCCGAATCTACGCAAGTTTCACTCACGAAAAGGTATTAATCAGAATGGATGAAGGCCTATTAGGCAGATTATATTATCTCCAAGACCGGTTAGTTTCTCGTAACCGCCTCTGGTCATTTTGCCTGGTTCTGAATTGGTTCCGGAAACAGTGAAACTAGGACTAGTAGCATTGTAATGCGGTGGGTTGTTTAAACATCAGCCCTATTTCAGATTGGCTCTGGGAACAGTATGGTAGCCGTAACGGGAACGGTCGAACTCCATGCGCTGAAGTAGACAGAACACAGCTTTTTGCTATTTCAAAGGTTATTGAAGGTAAGATCATCCGGTCTGGCTAGTCCACTTGAATTTGGCGAGAAAGTTCATGTCCCAGTAAACCTCTTATCATTCGGTGCCATCCCAGCCAGGTAACAGGAGTAGTGACTAATACGGCCAGTTTTATGACTGTTGCTCATTTCTAACCTAAGCTGACAACAGGGTAACAGGTCAGACAACACTTATAAAGTCAACGAAAATTACGATTAAATAATACTCCACAGGCCGCTTCCCTTCACAAACTTAAAAGCCACCGATTCGTTTAAATCGGATCATGTTCACCATAAGGATGGTCGTGTGTGTGTGTGTGTGTGTGTGTGTGTGTGTGTGTGCGTGTGTGCGTGTTTATATGATGGAAAAAGCAACTGGTTGTTCGTGTTCGCATTAAACGGGATCAAATTATTTTTGATTTTCTTCCGCATTTTAGGCAGTTGTTCACGATTCTGACTAATATCTTTCAGGCATGCTGACCTCGAAACGAACTACAGTAAATCTCCATTTTGCCTCAATGTTCACTAAGTATGACTGTCGTGACTACCGAAGCCATATTATTTTGATATTTTGTGGCTGAATCTTTTGAAGAGAAACTACACTGATGAAATGGTTTGTGATTGTAAAACACGAGTCTGACATAAACCTATCTTTGTATCCTTGTTTCTCCTTGTCCGGGGTTCGTAAATCATCCGTATCACGCAATGCACACAGTGGTTGTGAGAAGTAATAGAACATTGCTAATGTACAAAATGCCTCAAACACTCAGACGAAGATGCAAACCAAATCATCGAGGTGCTTATCCGGAAGCGACCAGTTGAATGGTAATTTCCAAGCATCACCAGCCACATTTCAATAAGTTTATCAATATGCAGTCCATAAATCAACTTATTTGATGTATCACTACAGCTTTTGGAGTTGTTATTATCACAACTGGGGCGCGGACAGCCGCTCCAGTTCGCTATACCGACAGACCAATGACGACAGCTGGTGTTCGTCGAAGTTCATCAGGCTGTGATACACAGCTTGCTAAACCAGCGGCCTAACTGTCGTGACCTTGCGTAAATGAAACTGTCGACTGGCACAGTCAAAACCCGTAAATTGATTATCCTAGTGATGTTAATTTATCCGTACGTATTAAAAACAAACTGTATACGTATGAAATTGCATCAGATCCATATTCCATCGCAAGCTTCCCGTTCCTAATCACTGAATTTAATTCTGGGCCTAGAACAGTTCTGAATTAGTTTGCGGGTACCAGTTACAAAGACAGCTAAAATGAAATCAATGACTCGGTGGCCATCAATGAAATTGTCAGGGATAGAACAATGTAGGACATAAAGGAACCTAAAGGGATTGCATCGTAAGCTGATAACATCGAAAACACATTTCAAAGAAGAATCTGCAGTTATTTTGGAACGATCCGGCAAAAGGAAGAAATGCTTACTCGCTAAAGTCCGATTTCGACAGCAGGGTATCAGATTTTGAGATGGACAGAAAAATATCGAGCTGCGCGATTAAACAAACCCACGGATCTGTAAACGAACAAATTTCCGGTGCGCAGTTTGTGCAAACGGTCAGCTAGTCAGCCAGGGGCGAATATTCACGATTTACTAAAAGAACAAATTAAATGAACAGAATAAGCAAGTAAAATTCATTTTTCCTGACTTCTCGTGATGCGGACTGGAATCTAGACTTTGAATTCACCGAAGCTATCGTCTACTCTAATGGTGAACACTGAACTTTACTATACCTTCTAATGTGGACACATCACTTAGTAATTCTTTGTCATCAAATAGTAAAGTGTAATTGAGTACAGTTTGTGTCTCAAACTCGATTACTGACCAAACAGCAGATTCCATTAAATTAAAAGGCCGGTAGAATCGTGCTATGATTAGCCATGTTTCTTCCTCATTTTATCAGGATGTCGGAATATATTAGCTTGATCGATCGGAATCCAATAAATTATGTATACCTTGTCGATATACACTGCCTTTCTGAGCTAATTTTGTCGTACTACTGTGATATAAGGTTTACTATTTCATAAAAGTTAGTTGGTCGACTGGACATGAGTTTGTCGTTATTTCGCTTCCAGGCTCTTTCTTTTGTCTAATCGTTAAGACAACTTAGTTTTGATTAATATTGATATTCTTTTTGACATTGTATTTATTTTAAGTGATTATGTATGGCCCATTGGAGGATGCGCTCGTTCCGCGATTATAACAGACCACGCGTGACAGTTGAGAACTATCTATTTTTCCACTGTCAATTCCCATTAGCCAACCAGATGCCCAGAAATTCTGGGTTGTTTACTGTGGTTTTAATGCGCCAAAAAAGTACACAGCACTAATCAAGACAGTGAGTAAGAGAATGCTCTAATTTGCTAGTTCCAGCTGGGCCCATTGGGGTTCGCGGTAGCTGATGGCGCTGAGGGCAGACGAATCACATGTCGACGTTGCAGCATCGCCTTGAATTCTCATTCAATAACTTAATTTGGGGGACTTACTATCTACTAAACGTGAATCCAGATCCCGAAAAACTGGACGTTGTTGCTTGGGGAGCCTGAATGGGAAAATCTACAATTCATCAATTTCCCACAGCAGCAAGTTGAGAAGTGAAACGAAAACGCAACAACAGAATCAAAAAATGACTCCACGGTTGTAGGGAAAAAGTATTGAGGAAATGACTTTCTAATCGTACCCAAATACAAAAGAATCGCTACCGAAAAAAGGCTGTTGGGAAAAATTTCACGTCCTTTTCCTTATGTGTACACTATCAGGATAGAATATTACTTGTGTGGGTCTAAAGTTGTGTTTATTTCAGTGCGTATGAATAATTGTGTTCCGGCTTGTCCGACTGGTAGGTAAACGCATGCGAACTACTAGTGAGTGCGATTCAACAAAATAAATAGTGTACAGGAAAAAAGAAAGTCATCCCATAGAAACTGAAGCAGCAAATGAGACAAATGAATAGCAGATAGATAGAAGCTACCCAAACTTTATGCTTCAATATGAGCGACGTGACTGTAATACATCTCGGTCAAGAGGGTTCTGAAAGACCGTGGTGAATTCTTTACTTTGTCAACGAGGAAACAGCTAGTAATTGATGACGGGGATTCCACAATTAGTTTATTGGTGTCACCGAACGACCCTCTGTCCTTTTTACGGACAAGAAGAAAAACAAAGTGTAGATAAGCAACGACTACACTTTTCTCTAGTTTTGAGGTTATCACGTAAACTATAGGTCCACAAACAAGATTAAAGCCTGTTCTCAGTGACTGTTAAGTCCTAATATAGTTTGTATGAAGGGTCAACTGTTGTGAAAAAGACATTCGTATCACACTGACCAAGCTAAGTGTAGCAAGTCGCCACTTCCGGTCAAATGTTCCCACACTTTGCACCTTTGTTCGAGAAATTTCCATGGACGACAAACCTGGCCTTCATCAATCAAATTCACATGATCCCAGTCCGGTTCGCTTGGTTTCCACTGACGTATTCTACCGGCACGTGAAAATTCATTCATTACCTTGTTTAACAGTTGACTCATTTGTAGTAACTCTTCCAGTTCTCCGTCCTTTGGAGTAACAAGACCAGAACTGAGATAATCCGGATGTGATAGATAGCCTCGTAGATACAGCATTCCGTCCCAGCCGTGAAAAGCCAGAGATACAAATGAGGACAATGCATAAGGATCAAATCGGCGATGTGTGCTTATCAGATAATATCGATAGATAGGTTGACCTTGCCCAATCCATTGGCGAATAATCTGGGTGAGTGGGCAGGTGTAACGGGCATCTGTGATTAGGGCGGTCAGATGTGCCTCCACATCAACCAGTTGTTTCGGTTGGCTTCGATTGGAACACGTTGGGTCAGTCAATGCGAAACGTAACTGTGTGATTAGGTCCATTTTAGATGATTCACCCTGAGCTAAACGACTCAATAAATACTGCTGGTAAAATGTCTCATCCCAAAACGGGACTGTATCTGGAGCCAAATAGAGGGCAGCTTCATGTCCCGTCTGCCCGATCACCGTGGGCACCGCGTAAGAAGGGTTGTACCACCGCCTTGAATCAACCAAGTTCCCGTCATCCACAAGTATTCTGTCAAACCAGAACCTGATAGATTCGCGCATGTTTTTAATGTTACTAGTCAGATCAGGAAGACTGAATAATTTCTGTTTCAGCCATGGTTCCGTATGCGACCAGCTCCATAGACGCACAATACTCTGAGCATCGTTTAAATAACCCTCTTCACAACTGGCCTTTGGGTTTGAGTTGCAGTCAAACAGCTCTTCAGATTGGATTATTGCTTCTTCTAAGGTGAGTTTCGGAAGTCCCAAAGCAGGAGCTGAAACCCACAAGCGATCAAATAGACTATGTCCGAGTAAACTTTGTGAGAGGGCCAATGCACAAGTAGCACCAGATCCATAGCCGAACAAAGTAACTCTGGTTGGATCTCCACCGAAAGACCCGATATTACTACGAATCCATCGTAACACAGCTAATTGATCGTACAATCCCAAATTTGGTTGTTTAGTACGAGGATGAGTCAGAAAGCCAAGGGGTCCCACTCTGTAACTGAAAGTCACGTGAATTGCATCAACATTTCTCACAGTTTGTGCGTGCGGTTGTTGACCCGCACTGACGGACAGTCCGTCAGCAGAACCACCATAGAGAAAAAACAAGCCGCTCATCTGAACAATAACCGGTTTGGTCGTGCTCGTCGTCCCAGTTTGTTCAGAAATGGGAACAAACACATTCACATAGAGACAATCTTCATCACCAACCAGTTTGTCTGTGATTGGTTCAAGTTGCATACATGGGGGTTTATACTGAGTCACAAGTTGGGGTGTATCACTAGAATTCGAACCCCAGGCTTGTTTGCAGAGTTCGTTTGTAGTCAGTTCAACTGGTCGTTTGAATCGGTTTGGTCCCACTGGGGGGAGTGCATAGGGGATCCCGAGAAAAGCGACTACTCCTTCGGGATTCACGATACCTTGAAGTTTTCCACATATCGTACTCACTACGGACTGGGCCTGGAAGTTCCGAGCTTGAACATAGGGTTGCACGACAAAGTAGAGAATAACAGCTACAGCAATCATCAAGGCCATTAGAAGAGCAAGATTAAGCCAGCACACGCTGGATAAACGACGTCGACATTCACTCACACGAAGATTGGACACGGAGGGCGATCGGCCGAGCACAGCTTCTTCCCAGGAGATTTGATCTACTTCCTCTTCTCCAGATGTGGTCGTTTGCTGTGACCGAATCATGACATTACTTCCGCACCACGCATGCGCATTCCGTGGCGTGGATGGAAGAGTGGGCGATATCTTTATTCCACTAAAACTAATTCAGTCCATATTATTACCCGTAGCCTCATGTTCTTTCTCTTTTGCTTTTGGTTAAACAGGCAAATGAGTACTCACCAATCCCGACGAAGTTACACGGGAGCAATTTTACCGAAACAATTATTTCAACCAATCAACTTGCAGAAACGATAGCTCGATATCACGTGCGCGCACCAACTCACTCACTTTGTACGATCTGCCGGTCAAAATAATCGCCCAAATGAGATACGCTGAAATGCATTTGTGAACGAATCACCGTTGAGTTTTTAGAATTCAACTGAATGGTGTTCCTTTATGCCAGGTTAGTGTCACACTGCACACAAGCAAAAAAGTTGTCATGGTTTCATCAGTGCTTACAAACGAGAAAAAGTAAAATTTTAAATTATGTTATTTTCTTACCCTTAGCTGGTTTGTACAGCTAGGTTTTGTTTGGAGAACAGATAGTGCTCAAGAATATAACGGACATTTTGAGACTCTTGTTAAATGAATCCAACAGTATACGGGCCCCGAGTAAGCTGTATCTCGTCAGTGATTGTTGGAGTTGACGTTGTTTGCCTGGCTCCACAAAATCCTTTAAAATTAGCGCAAATTGGTAGAGAAGCTCATTTGGATCGACTTGTAGTCACAGTACAACATCACATTAGACTCGATTTTTACCGAACGAGATAACGAAAGATCTAATTTTGGACCAATTATGGGTGTAATTTGGTCAGTTGTTCTCTCCTAGGTATTTGGGAAGTATGCCTGAAAAGTTTTAGGACTTTATTTAGCTGCTTCTAGGTGAAGCGGGTCTTATAGAGTCAAATGCTCATAGTTCTCAAATTGGGTAGGCCCAACACTTGCACAAACAATCTCGCTTCGCATTGAAACCGGTTTGTTGCTTGAAGCCAGTTTAAACGACAATTCCTAGGCCGTACAGATGTCCCAAAGTCTGAATTTGTGCGGATGACACTACTGAAGAAGAGATTCTGTGAGATACCTTCTTGACAAATGGTTACTTCGAATGCATCATCGACAAAAGAGGGAAACGCAATGAAGAAAGAACTCCAAATGCAGGCCTCCATAAGAAATTCTGCAGTCTGAACCAGAAATCGCAGCAGACATTGTACACGGCCGTCTATCACGTACAATTGAAGGGACCTTCCATACTGCAAAGCGCCAATTTCACTTCACATCCAAACTGATTTTGTTTACGACTAAAGGACAAAATGCTGGACTCTGCAGTTTCGTTCTGTCTGTACTCATTTAATTGCTCCTGAAAATCTGTGAGTCACACATTCAGACGCTTTTCTGGACGAGAGCATGAGCATCATCTGACTTGAGTGAACGCTGGAGCAGACAAAGCCGTTACTAGCGCTATTTGTTCACACTGCTGAGTCAAACCACTCAGCGAGTGTGACAGAAGCATTCTACTCAATCAACAACGCTCCAATTAGATACTCAGGGATGATCAGGTGTTCGCTATAAGCATCCTATTCTAAGAGGACCCGTATTTCCCCTTCGGAAACTGTTAGTTCATGCACTAGAACACCCTTGACACACTCTTCCACTACCTCGGAGAGGACAACAGGGCTAATTACACCCATTTTAGTCCAGAATTAAATCTGGATTACACAATTGCATCTTGTCTGAACTTTATTCATCCACTTCATTCTACAGTCCTTGTCCATTATCTCGCTTGTTATAAATCGCGTCCAGTGTGATTATGAATCACCAAAACGAGTTTGAATTCATCTTTGAATCCTCGGGAAATGTTTGTTTTTCTTCTCCTCTTTCGGCAATAAAATTAATTCTACGATTGGAATAGAACACTTCTGTCTACGAAGTTCGTTGTTAATGAGTCACAATTAAAACCAACCAATGTCATCTGTTCCTCTATACCGCTTCAGTTTGACTCCAGCTTCATGCAACACCAAATAGAGAGCCTCAAAAAAGTGATAAAGATAAATTCTTGTAAAATCAAGTACTGTAGAGAATTCAGTCTCATCTCTCATACGGTAAAGTTGAAATTTCAGTTGGAAGTCAAAACAATGGTTCTGCATTTGTACGACAGGTATTCTAACTGGTAGATTCCACAACTATTTCGGCCATGTACTACAAATAATGCAGAAGAAGTCGGATGATGTTTACTTTCTCTTGATGAACGGTTATAGTCACATTGAATTTAGCGAGAAGAACAATTAGTGGAATCGAAATAGTCTTGGTCGAAGTCAGCTTTAGATGCCTACGTGTCCGCACATTCGTGTAATTGCAACTAAGGGAGATATCCGTCAGAAATCTCATCCCCATTGTTGATTTGAACCTCTGATTGGGAAGCCTTCTTTTTGCAAACAATTGCCGGTTAAATTTCGAATTTTTAGGGCTCCAATCTACCTCAAAATACTCCCTTTCAATGAGAATAGAAAAAATATTTCGGATAATGGTAAATCACATCTGAAGAGGGGGGGATAGATTCCACGTTTTTAGCACCGAGGTCGACGGTAAAAAGGAAGCCGAATTTCGCAGTTCACCAGAAAGATACGGTCTGTGGAACAGTCACTATCGGACGGGAATGCGTATATGAAAAGCGATAAGACTAAAGGTACCGATTTGATTTCACAGCGAGGTGAAGTGCCACTCTAAAAGGTCCGTGATGCGAATTTTTGATCCTATCCTTTTTCCACATATACGTTTGCTGGCACCACCAAGACAAATGACTTTCGCTGCTGCTAAGATGTACCAAAGTAGGCTGTCCTAGGTGAATTGGTTCCATTTATTGATTGTGTCAAGTTTCAATCAAGTGTCGCAGTTAGTTAAATTTTAGAGGGATGTTGGTGAAACCTAGTCGACGTTGTGATTTTCGGAACTTATCCGTAATATAGGCACATTACGCTGTGTAAAACTTGCGGTTTTTGTTTATTTGAAAAGAAACAAGTTTTGCCTCATCTTACTGCTTAAGGGTCCGACGAACGCATTCAATTGTGCTATTATTTCATAAGCCACAATTCACAGAAAAAGAGGTATCGCTTGGTAAAGAAACCTAGTTTATATTATGTTAAATGTTTCAACAACTATTCACTATTAAGAATCCATGAGAGCACCGTGAAACTATTTTATACTGGTTAGAAATTTTTTGTAATGCACATTTGTCATGCCAAAATTTGGGTGCGAATATGTGATAAACAGTTGTGAAACGAGTACCATAGCCACCAGGTTGACTGGGTGAGTTCTGAATTGTTCATTGAACTTCATATAATATACCATCTGCAAGCCACTGACTCCGCGCGACCACAGACAGCTGGCGTGTGGTAATTAACTCTCCTCATAGATATATTTATAGTATTAGTACTTGAATTCGTGACACGGTATTCAACTTCCAGCAACAGTATGCGTATATGGACTACCAATGCGCACTGGATTGACTCCGACCCAAACTACGCAACCAAAGACAACGATAAGACCACAGGAGCTAGGAAACATGAGCGTTCGAGTTTATTTACAGTCCCAGTTGGCGAAATACATTCGATTCAATAGAATTCGAAGTACTTTTGAACTTCACGATCATCTGTCGATACAGTTATCATTGAGTGGTTGTCTACGCAGGTTAATGCGAAACTTTACTAGACTGCATCATGTAAATTGTCCGTAGACTCACCACAATCTTCTCTGTTGGCAGCCCAAGTACGAGGAAGGCTCTGAACACTATCTTGTATTCGCAACAGGTGTTTACTTTATTTTACGTTTCCGTTCTTCCTAATCTGGATACCTCATTACGAAACGTGGAAGTGTTTAATGGGTACCATCGGCCTTCTTCAACCATGAAAGTAATGTCTTGACTAAATTCAAATTAGGAAGATAAAGAGATTTTAGGAATCACGTCCCTCAATATGCCCCTGGTTTCAGAAATCAAAGTGAATAACGAAAGAATAGGTATGCATGTGAAAATCATATCACTGTTCACTAGCTGCACTCATTTTGAAACCCCTACTGCAAAATGAATGTCTTCAAAGATGAAACTCTGGTTTAAAATTCCGGAGGTCATTTTGTGCAAGGACATAACGGATTTCGCATTATTTGATGTCCTGCTTTAATTCCGATATCTATCACATTAACTCAATGAGTGATGGAATTGGCCATGTTTCCTTGCAGTTATCAGGTTATTTATACGACTGACATTTTATGGAAGTTTCCCCTTAAGAGTATCACTTCCCAATATCTTATAAAGTCCACCACAAACCATAGGTCCATCAGCGAATTGAATTATTTGCCAAACCCGTGTACTGTTCGCCTTCCGTTACTTGGCTTATCTATCACGTGATTTTTCTGCGCACTCTTCTGCGATATATGTCCAGTTGAGCTGAATATTAATTCTATTTGATGTACTATAACCGTTTTCATGAAAAACGACTAAAAAATTCCAATAGGATTTTTACTAAACCGATAAAACACTATCTCAGTCTGTATTCGTAGTTGTCGTGCCAAAAGACATTGTTTGATCTTGATTTGTTAGGTCCCGCAGCACTAGAAGTAAATGATACATTCACTCAAGGCAATGCTCCCCAAAATGTCAGAAGTGCAAACAACATTTCCGTGCTTGAAAAGAATATCATCATCATCATTCGGCCCGTTTGGGAGACGTTGAAATATCTCATTTCTAGAGGGCCGTTTCGCCTGGACTAAAGCCACAAGGGCCACATGGGCCTCCCACATAGCCTCTGATGGGGTAACCCCTACGCACCACCTTCTCGTGGCAAAAGTGTTCCCTCTGAAGTTTATGGACGAAGGTGAGACCCTGGCGCTGTCCTCCCAGTTGACTGGTTTTTGGCAATTAGACTAGAGGAGTTGACTAAACTGTGATGCTAAACTAACAACGGAGGGCCTACGAAGCATATGGATGTGTGTTCACCGGCATTTGTAGCGGAGGGGTGGACTGGACACCCAGGAGGCCTTGTTCCATCCGAAGGGCTTGTGAAGTAAACAACTGGTCATCGGTCTGTTGTGCGCTGCATGACGCGCAGAACGTCCTACTGCCATTTGTTCGAATGTTCGGACTTGGGTCCCCTAATTCAACTCTACTTCGGTTTGGGCAGCCGGGTTGTATCCACCCCACAGAGGAAGCGTAGATTCCTATGTGGCCCCTGACGTGGAGATGGAGAATTGGAGAACTGGTGCATATGTTCCTTTTTCTCTTCTCTTTCTCGTTTAGTGTTTTCATCCTTCGCCATGATTTCGATGATACATAATCTGTACTCAGATTTGTACAACAATATATAAGTGCATCCAACAGAATCTTTTTTCTTTTCAGTTATTAATATTGAAGATAAAAACAAAAGCTATCTTCATGGTTTTTGAATCATGGTTATTTGACAATGGGATTGCGTTGATGAAGTTACGATGATCGCGTCCTTCTGAAATGTTTCACCGTGTTTTTTCAGTTTGACATTCAACTACAAGATAATCTCATTATCCCTCGCACACAACAGTAAGGGGAGGGAATGCCGCAGAATTTTTGGTCTTTAATCACCATCCAAGTAATTCGGTCCATGAAACACACGCACACACACACACACAATAGCCCTGCGACGAAAGACTCCAACTATGATCATGTTAACTTCTATTTAAAGTATTGGCTACCATTCTGTGGACGTTTGTTGCACGTATCGTTGAAAAAAACTTCCCTGGGCTGATTCGAATTCACTCATCACTGACGATTGCTGCTTGCAGTAAAGTTCTGTTCGATAAAGTAACTCGTTCGTTTGTTCCTGACATTCTGTGAATTTCCGATCCCTAAACCCTATTTAACTTATGAGGTAACCGTCAACGAAAGTACAAATTCGAGCATATACTTAACAGTTCCCCTTGGCGAAAGATATCACTTTCTTAAATGCCTGTCTGCTGATTTGTTGATGGAATAAACCAGTGACATAATTCGCACTCATGTTGAAACCACGAAACTTAAAACAAGGTTGTTAATAATTAATTACAAAATAGATCATCACATAGTTTACGTGATAGTTCCCGACTCTTTGATGTGCCTAGAAATGTAAAAGCTGGATTGCAGTTGTTATCCCTTGAAGCTATCTTGTTATTTCAAAATGCATCTTTGGACGAAGCGATGTCTGTGAATGCCTATCAACGGAACAAACTCATATGGAGAAAACAGATGGAAAAAATTCAGTTCGACGACAACATACGTCGGCAAACTGATAGGACAGCACTATCACCTCCGCTATGGGCTTTGATTGCAGACATTTTCAAGTTTATGATAGCATATGGCACTTCACATTTATCAGTTCTACTTTTACATGATAAATATATACAAGCGGCATATTTCCCCTTGTTCCATTCCACTGCACTCAAGAACTATCACAGAAATCGAATAAACCTCATTTGAACCTAAAATCTACACTAGCATTAGAACACGGTAAACCTTTGCGATTTCTGGACGACCCTCCGGACAGATGACGGACGGACTCCTGGAATACAGTACAAGTCACATAAACAACATGAGCAGGACGGTGCACACTAACTTTTAGTACTTTTATTCTTAAGCAACAAAATTGGAATTCTGGTCCGCTACTTGATCCACACAGTGCTTGAAGAGTGTTGGAAACCAATGGCAACTCAACGAATATGGTCACGCCGACAGCCTCCCTAAAGTGCACATGAACACAGACCTCTGGGACAGATATCCTAAGATTTCAAATATGACTGTGAGCGCACACCGTTCGAAGACGCAGCTGCCGCAGTACTGTTCTCCGAAAATGAAATATGGTAGGCAGAAGTTTGTACGCTAAAGTTTTCAGGTAGATTTTAGCCTAAAACTATATTTATAATTAAGACTCAAAGACAATCAGGCTGACCTATCGATTTCACCTTGTGTTTATTCGTACTACTTGTCCCGTCGAAAGGAGGACTTCGTAGAACTACCAGGCTCCGGTCCGGTCGAGTTCAAGAGCGGAGATCAATAAGAAGGTCACCAGTGCATTGCAGGTTAACGTAATAGAAAAAGATTAAATATGGGTGCGAAAGAGATTGCTTTCGAAATCGCTCGGACAGCGAATATTCTTCATCCAAGAAGCGACAAATATTACACCTCCCAGATCTATTCTGTGCTTCCGAAAACGGTTTGCCGGAACTCCAAAAGTTTCTACTGCCAAGATGATGGGAGAAACAGAGAGAGTTAATGAATTTGGTAATTACTGTGACTAAACTTTCACGAAAAGATGGACATTAAGCAGTGTGTTTCATTATTAAACCCGTGTATAGCTCTAATCACCACGAAAGATTCTCATGTGTACCATTACGGCCCGATGAGAAGTACCGAAGAGACAGATGTGCGCCAGCCAGTTTTCAACGATTAATTCTTTTAGTGTTTTTCAGACGATGACAAGAGTAAGATTTTGTATTGAATGGGGAAATTCACTTACGTACTGCACACCCAAATGTCGACGCCAAGAGCCGGAAACTACACTACCAGGCCTGACAGTGAGGTAGTCGGAGCAAGACCAACACAGACAACGGTTACAAGGGACAGGGGCACGGAATTCACAAAAGGTCAGCTTACTCTCTTCAGTTGTTCACAAAGTTGCGACGAGAATTAATCGCTCGTAGCAAGTGAACATAAAAAAGCTGTTGGTTTTAAAGTGCAAACGGGACTCAGATAAAATAGTTCATTGGAATTCGATGAATATCCGTTGGTGAGTCGCTTAGAAAGTTTAATGAAACTGAATGAAATGAAAACTCGACAAATAACTAATGGAAGATGTGCTTTGTAAGTCTCTATAGTCCAAGCAAATGATAAGTTTTACAAAATTTTTTAGTTCAGAGTAGATAATACTGTTAACATCGAACGAAAAGTACATGTCAGCAGTGTTCGGGCAAACCAGAACAAGGCCGAACATTAATCTGTTAGGGAAAAATCACCACCTATCTTAGAAAATGAGCCGAGACAAAGCTTAAACTTTGACTAACCTAGTACAGTACTAGATCATCAATAAAATATCACACTAGATTGTCTAGAAAAGGCAAGGAAAACTTATGACAGGACACGACTTCCTTGATAATCGTCTATCCGCATGTGGGACGTCGTAAATCTTCTGCCATGCGCTCCATTTCAGAATAGTTATGCTAAATTATTGTTCATCGTTAAGCGCAAACAAAACGCACGGATAACGTGATTTGCCACTGCTGTAGTTATCCAAAAACTGATTTATGTTTGTGTTTTTCAGAATAGTCTCTTTTCATCTTAGTGATCGCTTGTCTTACGAAATGACTGCGGTCACCGGTCCACCGTACAGTTTGACAGCGCATTTTATCCCCATTTACCTCCATTTGGTTATCGCCGGTTCCGTCAAAAGTCCTGCGTTTAATTTGGCTATTTCTAGTCCCGTTCTTGTGGCCAAACCTGTTTTTGAAAGTTGATGCAAATACAAAACATTCCCAACGCTGACTACAAAGTAGCAAACTTATTGTACCAAATTTAGTTTGAAATGAAAAATACTGTACAAACATGGTTTATGTCTCATAGCATGGGATTGTTAGAGAGTTTGTCAATTAACCGACACTTCGTTTATCGCAGGTAATTGCTCAGCTCTGGCCCACAAACGAGTGAAGTCGGGAGGTTGTTCCCTTTGCTTACAAACAAGACCAACGAAAGACTACTCGCGATAACCGGGAGTCCACTGAAAGCGCATACTGTCTATTGACTATCAGCATGAACCGGTAATATCAAGATTTAAATAAAATGAGGATTTTTCAAGTTTATCGGCTTAGTACAACTGTTTGCAATCAGTCACAAATATTCTGTTTCACTGACCTAACATAAGCCGAACAGAGCAACATAATTTTCCTTAAAAATCCCAAGCATCTAGGTTGTTTTGCGTTGCACCAGCTCGATATCAAATAACGCGGTAAAAGCATGTTATAGGCTCTGTGATATGCGACTGAGTATTACTCTAACTTAGTCGAAAAGCAGCCAGTGCTGAGAGAGCCTATTATCGAAACCGAACCATGTTCATATGACCATGATACAAATACCTTTCAAACGAAAGAAACTAAAAAAATCCCCAACGAGACTGACCTAGATTGTAAGTCCGTCAGTAGATCGTGGGGTAACCTAATACATCTCGCTTGTGGTCATGGCAATTTTGCGTTGTTTTTACAAAACATTCCACAACTAAATTGTCCTTGTGCTGAAACCAGAATAAAGTTATCAGCTCTGAAATACATTCCTCATTCTTCGATTTTGTTCTCATTTTCACAGTGTTACCATGTGGATGCAGATCTTGTAATGTGAGTCTACGAGTTGTCGCCAAAAGTGAAAAGCCGCTTTGTTCCGGTTCGATGAGTCATGTGACAGGGATGACGGTCATATCTGGGATCTAGGATTGTCCGACAAGCTCGACAGCACTCAGGAGAACGACGAACTGGCTAAAGACCGGAGCGAGTGCTAGCCGGGAAGCAGGGTCGGGAACCAACTCTTCGCCCTAATTCTACAACAAAGAGGGAGCGGTCTGATTTGTGAGGTGAACGGGTGAGGTGCTCGGAGTAAAGATCAAATAAGAGACAGTGTGGCCGAGAGACGGGGGAAAATCAGTCAGTTAGTTCAGTCGTTTATGGACCTAACACAAACCGTTTGAATATGATAAGTAAATGGATCGATCATGTTGATCGGCTTCAGGCCGTTTTGGTCGTTCGCGATGGTCTAAGCGGAGTGGGAGTAAATTTGATTCAAGGTGATCAACTGAAACCGTTACAGTCAGCTGTGACGACATACCAGATTTAAACGGATCCCATTTGATTACTTTGAGCTTCTTTTTTTCGCGTTATGGTATGGGATGTGCTCGGTCGTTCTGATGCGTGGATTTTGGTCGGTTCTACCAAAAATGGGTCCTAACAGCAATACTAAAATTTTTTTGATTCACACTTCAGGCATAACTTTTAGGTCAAAATTTACTTTCCGGTATCGACGGTCTAGTTTATTCAACTACAAAATGAATTGATCATCTGAAACTATAAAAAACGAGTATAACACTGAATTTACCTGTTTCTTCGTGGGTTTATTCACATAGTTTCTACGGATACACTTCTTTCTCTCTTGTTAAATTCTTTTGGAATGATGAACCATCTCGCGGGAGTTAACCCACAACTCAATTGGTCCTCCTCTCACAAGCACGTTCGCTCACTCGTTCGTGTTTTGGCGAATATTTCCAATCTATCCTGATGAACTGAACGAGTACGAAAAAATAAAAGCTAATCAATGTTGACCCAGTATCATTTGATTACCTGTTTCCCACTGGGAATCGTTCAGACCATTGGACACAAGCAACCGATCAAACTGAAACGAAATGTTCAGTTTCGAGTGTGCGGTATCAAACACTCGTGGACAACCGTCATTGCAGCAACCATAGAACTTACGCTCATTTCGCGACAGGTTAAGGGCATTGGGGATTCAGCCATGATTCCTTTTGTCTGATCGTAAATTGTTTTTCATAGTTATTTACCCATTGAACAGCTACAGAGATTGCTTGAAGTCATTGAGCATCAATAAATTCAGGCCACGAATGGCCAAGCACCAGTGAATGCAATTGTAAGCCATGAAAATATATTTTGTAGTATAACGAGACGCTTACGGTATATCGAATTGTTGACTGCTCCAGCGTGGCAAACATGACGTAATCGAAAAGAAATTTAGCATGTCGGCGAATGCAAATATTGTTGCCCAAGATGTCACTAGAAGTCATGCGCTCCCTAGATGAGCAGAGTGAACGAGAGTGCTCCGAATAACAGATCCAGTTGATGCACATTAAAAAACATTCATCCATTACAACCTTTGTTGATTATGCTGTACTACCTTACACTGAGCAATATATTACCGAATGTTGGATGGTCATAAAACTTTCCCGGACTTGTTTTTTAAATCCCACGTTGGAAAGTAGCTTTCGTTGGTCAGTTCATATTCTAGGACAGGAAATCTAAGCCATCCAACCGGCGCTTCCTTACACTCAATGAGATCAGCTTGTTGCTAGATATCTTATGAAATTCTGCTGAATCTGACAAATCTCTGTTCCAGGGTTAGTACGCTAGAACCCTCATCTGTCATACCCAGATAAAATCGAGTCGAAAAGATATTAGAGATTGGATACGCGACTTTAATCATCCTAAATGATCCTTCCTAAGGGCGTTCTGGCAATGTTTGGGCTCGATCCGCAGGCACAAAAATGCATTCACGTCTTCGGAACTCTTAGATCATGAAAGGTGATTGCGGTTGTATACGTGGAACAGGCTTCCACTAGTGAAGCTGAATTGCAGCTAACTGTTGAGCGTACGAGAACGCGTCATCATCTATTCTACTTACTGCGAAGTAGTCTTAGGTAAGCGAAAAGTTCTGTAGTATACGAAGTCAGTATATAATGCTGGGGTGTCGGGGTTGAAGGTTGAATGCAAACCAAGGAGAAGGGCAGTAAAAGCTTGTACCACGTTAGAATTGCTAGAAGCCACAAATGGAGATTTGAGCTGCCGCTGAGAAAGCACTACTACACTCGTGATGACTGAGTGATAAATGATTGCACACCAATGTTGACATCCTAAAGTGAGAAATTTACTTTTAATCAGCTGAGGTTCGAATTGCATTCAACTACTGGTCGTTACCATGAGAAGACTACTATGCGAAGGAATCCATATTTCCATAAATATAGATACTAAGGTTTTAGTTTCTACGCTCGAAATAGAAGCAACTTCCGGCCAACAACGTTATCGGTCAGTTATATTAACAAGATATCCAGATCATTTACAAAGATTGACGTGACGTCCATAAAAATATGAAAAACGATCTGTGGCCATTGCCAGCTGCCCTCAAAAGGCTACTGTACACCTGGTTACACTGGCTTGTTAACATTGGATGCGCTTTTGGGCCCGTCGGCAGTCGTCTTTTTGCATACTAAGACAAACATTGTGATGTGGGTGTCAGGATGACTTTAACCATATAGCATTATTAGATGTCAAGACACAGAGACGGTAGGGCACAACTGAGGCAGGTTTGTGTGACTTCTAACGGACTTGCGAGATGCAGCCAACGAAAGCTCTAAAGGTGTGTGCTCAGTATTCTCACGAAATTTAGCAAAGTCTATAACTGAATTTGGGGCTGCAGCCAACCTCTCGAGATCTGTGACCTGTGGTTGACTATAAATAACATCATCGCAAGAATAAATATCCGCCACAACATTAGCGGTGCTAGAGAAACGTCGAATATCGCTAGAAAACTGTGCAATGAAATCAAAATGTAGCAGCCCATTCGGTGATTGTTTGTCAGGTAGGCATTAACAAAAGCCTGATAACCCGTAAGAAGACTTAACTGTCGCCCTGCGAGGACATGTCGGAAGTGCCTTACTATTCTATAAATAGCTAGTAATTCACGGCCGAATGCAAACTATCGTTATTCAGTTGGCAACAAATCGTGAGGGAAGAAGGACGACAATTGGTTGCCACTGTGAAAAAGATCACCGTCAAAGCACACTGCGCCGTGGCCTTGTCTGAAGAGTCAACAGCCATACTTAAGTTGGTTTCCCGATTGGAATGAACTTACAGTGTAGTGGAGGTCAAAGCATTTTCGACTGCATTAAATAGAAATGTTGCTTCCGGGAAATCCACTGAACCATCTTCGGCACCTCAAAACAGATCCGCTCAATGTTACCGAGGTGAACGAAGTGTGGGATGAAACTAGATAGTAGTTCACCGTCCTGTTAAAACATCGAACGGCCGAGACTAATACAGGTTAGGGAAAATGGTGGATTGTTTGTGCCTTTTTCTTTATTTACTAGGTGCCCAGGCAGTAGGATCTGAAACTGATAGCGGGGTTTTCCGGTGAAATGCTCATGTTTGATTTGTCGTCACGCCATGCGCTGCTAACCACCAGAATAACTAAGATACGTGATTGTCGTGATCTTCTTCGAATTTGCTGTTGATCAACATATCGTCGATTTATGCGGAGGAAAATTTAAACCCCGTAGTCACCTGGTCGATGAAGTATTGAAAGGCAAAGCAAACTGCACTTGTGGGAACTCATACAGACCAAACGGAATTACTACGTGTCTTAGGCATACTCGTCTCTGCTCGAGAGATCTGCTGGCACAGATCTATTTTTGACGATACATGAACACCATTAATGTTGGTAATGGTGTCCTGAATGTACGGATACCTCGGTGGAAAAGTGGAATTGTTGAGGGCTCTGTAATCTTCACGGTCTCCACTAACCCAAATTTTTGTGGATCACGTGAAGTGAAGAAGCCCAAGCGCTACTAGATGCACGAGTATTACCTAGCTGGAGCATGCGCTCATATTTGGTCTCATGCAAACCTTAAGCTTCTCATGTACAAGTTGATGAGCTTATGCATAGACAGGCGGACCTGAATTGCTAGTATGATGTCGAATACTGTTGGTTACTGCTGATAGGACAGCCGGTGGATTTAAAGCCTGTGGAAATAAGTCGAGGACCTCAACGAATAACTGCCGACCGATCGGGAAGTCAGTCACAGATGGATTAGTAAAACGACTGACAAGACGTCTAATTCGAGTACCCACTAAAATGTCAGAAAGATCCTAGAAATCAATATCAAGCATGGAATTTTGAATATCCATGGCCAACACGAACTAGCTGAAAGTACAACGGGGACCGAAATCTAATATCTTTGACACTTCTGTGTATGCGAATATCAGATTATTATTTTCGGCGCAAGCCAAAAACTAACACCTGTCCACAAACTGACATTTGGAAGGAACCATGCTGAATTCACCATCTGTTTCGACTAGCTACCGTGTACCGGAGTTATAGTCGACATCCTAGACTAGGCAACTATTTTGGCAAATAATGTTCGCCGCCGTTAAACTACTGCGTTGGCGTTATCCTGGTCAGCTGGAGTCACACGAAGAGGTGGAATATAGTACTACTAATTGGATGGGAAGTGCTGATGGTAAAAGCACAGCGCATTGGAAGTCGGTGATGGGAACTGAATTCTGATACTGTTTCTTCTGGGAGACCTACTGCGGTGAGACTTGCTATTGAATTATTTGTTGTTGCCCAACCGAGGGCATCCATAGTACCTTCGCCTTCTGAATCAAACACTGCATCGAAGCAGTTAATATGAAAATGGTTACTTCGAATGTGCAAATACGGCCTCAAGGATATCTTGCAAAGCGATATAATGACGAAATTTGAATGGATGAAAGCGTAGGTGATGTAAAATTCATTTCGATGAACTGATAAGAAGCTTTTGCACCAACTTCCTAATAGAGAACCTACAATTTCCTTGAACAAAATTATGTATAGCGATTTCGATTTCTTCAATTGTCACCAGTCTACGGATTGCTGAAAGGCGTCTTCGATTAACAGAATTCGTCTCCACGATTTCGATCCACATTGAATGGTGCAGCTTCCCCTTTTCCAGGGAGTGGAAATTCGCATTAATCACACGTCACTGAGAAACTGCGATTGTGAGTTTTGCCAAAACCAATTCAGCCCTGTCATTCAACGTTAGGTTCATAACGAATATCGCCTGAATATGAATGAACTGATCCGAGTTCCAGAAGAAGCACCGGGCAGATGGACACTGTATTCCATTTCCTTAGTGTTGTCACGATCACTTGAACTTCGAATCCACCCAACCAATGTTACCTCGTCCGTCTGCTTCTCGATTTCGTTGACAACCTGTGAATTTTCGTGACGGGCACAGTTCAATCTAGTTCAGGTGGAAATTGAGTTCATCATGTTTGAGACCCCATCGGCTGTCGAGTCATTCAGAATCTTCAGACTCAACTGAGTTACTCTGAGTTATGACACCTACCTGATTGTGCCGTGGATTTCATTGTCAATTGTGTGGGTGTGACAAGCAAGCAAAAACAGTGTTTGTGGTTGTTCATGTTGGACTGAATGATTAAAGATTTTGGTTCTGCTCTATGTTCTGATCGCTTTCTTTCTGTTGGCAGACTCATCGTCCCGCAGGCGTCAACAATATAAAACGTTTACCTGGTTGACGGTCAGAGTAAAGAACACTTTTACGGTTTGTTGAAGATGGGTGGTGTTCATTGTTACCGTCTATCCAGCAATCGTGACTGGCTCCTGATTTCCTCTACTTACCAACCAGCACACATCGCGAATAAAGTTTTTGACTTTTCCGGTCCTCACGTTACTAAATTTACCTAAAGTAAGGATAGAAAGAACATGATCAGAAGCAAGATCAGTTGCAATCAAATAAACATTGAATAAAGAAATTAGTTAGGAGGAAATCAGCAAACATTTCTGTCTGACTTGGTTGCCGAGTGTTCGTTATCGAGCACAACGACTATTTATAGTACTCAAATTCGCTTGCTGCTGTAGGCACCTCATCATAGTCGCGTGAATAACAAGCTAGGTGACAAAATACAAAACTTATAACAGCTTCTGAGAAAAATAACCATGGGCTTGCAGTGAATAAAACTCAAGCTGTCCTAAGGAAGCTGTACTTTGGTCTACTTAAATAATTGAGGACCTTCACAGTGCACTGAAGGCTGAATACGTTTCAAAAGCTATTGGATGCTCGCGCGAATGAGCTGTCTAAATGGATCTGATGTAACGATGGCGTTGTTGACGTTATAAAAAATGACTAACAGTTGAGTGTAAGAAAACCAATTCTGTCTGACTATTCACTGAAGCCTAATATGTAAGACCATCATGTGCCGATTATGATAAATTTATTAGAAACAAGAGAAAAAGAGTATTTTCCCGTGCGTTGTTCAAATTAGATTGACTGTTAGGCAAAACAATTAAAGTGGTTCGGGGCTGAGGGTTATGCCTATACGATCTGACGTAACCATTTTCCGTCAATTCATCTCTATTCATGGAGGAGGCAAGATTTTTCCGAAGTTCTTTATGTGTTCCCGACTGATAAGTGTAACGACCATATACACACGTACAGAAAACGCCTTTGCACACATATAAACACATACACACACACACGTACATGAAACAGGTTGGCCAAACGAGCTGAATAGGGTAAGAAAAAACCATATGTATGTATATATGAAAATCAATAATATTGTCGACCAACCTACACACTAAGATATTGGCTGCAGGAAATCTAGAACGAGAGCTCAGATTCTGTAACGTTTCTGTCTGCTTGTGTGTATGTTTCAATGAATTAAAATGTTTTCTTAGCCTGAGTCATCGCGTGTCTTTTCGACATCATTCTGATTTAAATGCATCAACAGTATATTTCTGAGGGGAAATTTTTAATACCTTCACAAAACTGTACTGTGTGTGTGTGTGTGCATGTGTGTTAGCGAAAGAGATAGAAGACGAACAATAAGATCGGATGGGATTAGTTCATCATTTCTGGTAAGATCAACGAACATTTCATACAAGATTTTATTTGGAAGAGATTAGTTTATACCTGAATTAAATTAGTTGAAATTTAGTGTATTGGAATAAAATAACATACGATTTTAATGGAAGTGTCATCGGCAGGCGACTTGATTCCAAACATTTTCCCTCGGAATAGCTTTTTGCAAATGTCCCATACAAGATTCGAACTCTTGTTATCATTTAGCCGACGCGATCGTTCGTGCTGACTGTCGTGCAATGTAATTGGAATTGAAATTAAATGTCCTAGGCCCTCATTCTAGGACTACATGAATGGAATCCATTTCAATATCGTTTTTTGTATTCGCTACTTGAAAATGATCTGTTGGACACCGGAAACGGTTCACTTCCATTACTAGAGCAGGGGCATGCATAGTACATGCCTCCCACGTTGTTCTTTTGGTCTAAACTGCTTCCGTGCATGCCAGAGAATTGGATGAGTGTTTTTACACCATGAACAATGAATCGGATTTCAGAATCATATTTGTTCGGTCCAGTACAACAATACAGTGAAATCATGACGAACTTTTATCTTGACAAGCTAGGTTCTCGTGTAATTCAACAAAATAGGCTACGGTATTACATCAACCATTGTCCAGAGAAATAAGTCCTCTCTCTTCCTCTCCTATCTGGGTGTCAAGCTTCTCGCCGTTTCACTGGAAACTAATCATCTAATTAATTGGCGTGAAATCACCTACTAGAAAGACAATAGTTCCTTCGTTATGTGAACCTTGAATTTTAAGAGGGTTACATGATGTCTCGTTCCTTATTTCCTTCATGTGCATCTTCCAGCCTCAAGATTGAAAGCACGGCTATTTTAAAGTACACCAGGGACTTTATGCACATTTCAATATGTCTATGTGCTCCACACTTTCTTCATCTTGACAACAGTACTGCTGAAAAATCCGAATAAACTGCCCCTTGCAATGTGACTATTAATAATCTGGGTCTGACGAAACTTTTCCTCTGTGAACAATGGCATACATTTTGAACTTTATAATTCTTACATTTTACTAACATTGGACGGGTTATACTGATTTCTGCCAACTCTATCAGATAATGGGATGACGCACTGAACAACCATCGTGGCCCCATCAGGTTATTTCCACCAAATTCATTCTGTTTTACTTCATTCTCTACATTAGATCGCATAGGTACATCGGCAACAGCTAACCATTCTCATCTGCCCCATGACTCCTTATCCCCGGTGGCACATTTTGTTATCGCCTTTGAAAAGTACATAAGCTCATTTCGAGTTTACTCAAGTCATTATCAGCTTGGAATGATCAACTAAAGGCGCAGTTTACACATTCTACAATATTTCATCGAAATAAACTTGAACTTTTTAGAAAACGATTATCCACTTTCGCTATCGATCACTACTGCAAATACCACTATGTACTCACTTATTCACTCATGGCTGTCCGTTGGCTTTTAGACATTCCTAAGCGGTTTTATCATAAAACGCAACATATTCTCAGAACTTGACTCATGTGGTAATCTCATATATATATATATATATATATATATATATATATATATATATATATATA